>CM026203.1:13677667-13885167 GCA_014839995.1 Xenentodon cancila | reverse complement strand
TCTCTTCACAATGAGTTTTTTCATGGGTTGTGAGAGTGGGGTGGAATTTCCACAGGCTATTATAAAACATGTAGCTTAAACAACTGACAACTAGACACCTTAAACTAGTGTGGTCTGCTATTCTAAGCTTATATTTTATTTATAATCAACCCTGTGAGCATCAAAGATGCAGTTTGATTAGTCAGCAGAGCTCAGCTGTAAATGCTGTGCTTATTTACACTGTTTATGTTGAATCTTTTCTAAAAAAAAAAAAAAAAGATGACCGCAGGTCACCTGTCCTTATTGACAGTTAAAAACTGTACATTTAATATACTGTAATAAGAAAAATAATTCCAGTAATTTATGTCTTAAAGGCCTATGTTCGTCTGTGGCTGGATGCTAAATGATGCCTTGAGTGCTTTTTGATTCTTGCATATTAGAGAAATGGCACAATTATTGAATGATGTAAATGTTCTTTGCTTTTAAAGGACATATTTAATTCAAGGTACCTTACAATCTGATATTCTATGAGTGATGGATGTGTTAATACAGTGCTAATACATTGTTTGTTGCAATCATGACAGCAACAGTAAGTGTTTTAAAATCCCAGTAATCAGACTGTTGACGTTTCCCATACTAACATACTAACCGAGGAATAGGATTTACTACTGCCTAAGCTGAGTTTGGAGATTAGTTTTTATCCAATAATCAGATCAGGTAAGAAGTTCCCTGAGAAATGATATTGATATATGTCATTTCTCGGGTAGAATCAAAACTATCAAAAGCCTAAGTTTGGGACAGCCATTATATTTTCATTAATAACCGTTATAGAAACAGACTGCAACTCCAAAAATGTACTACTTTTTTTTTTTTTTTTGCAGTGTCATCCTTGAGCACTTGCTGTGGTCTGCCAAAACTATGAATTTTATCTTAAAGGAAGGGTCTTTATGCGAGTGAAAGAGATTTGTCTGTGTTGCTGGCAAACATTGAATGTCACACCTCTTATCTGAAGGTAGAGGATACAAGTAGCTTTTTGCAATATTAATTGGCCTCCATGTACCTCAATGCTGCAGCCTTTAGTTGTTTTAAATGATGATGATAATAAAAAAAACCATGGGTGATTTTTACAAGCGTAACTGACAAATGTGTATGTGGATAGGAAACAGAGCATTGGCTGCGTATTTATTAAATCCACAAACCAAATACCTGTAAGAACTCTGTTAACACAGTTTCTTGGTTTACAAATGCTTTGGTTTATATTGCGTGACAGTACATGTTGTTTTTGTTGATGTATTTAATATTTAATTGTGTAGTGCTTTGTTTTGTACATTGGAGTTCGGATGTTTAAAGTATTACCTCAAGAAGGTATCGTGTGAGCTTCCTCTGGCTAGGACGTTTGTCAAATGATAATCACAACTATATAAATGGCTGTTTCTGATGTGGATAACTTTAACATGCCCTGCTGAAAATGTATATTTTGGAATTGCACTGAAACTGAATTGGTAGTTTAAAAAAGAAAAGGATCTCTTGTTTTCTATGCTTGTTTAAAATAAACTTTTTTTTTTTTTTCCCAAAATGTCTTTAATGCCTTTTTTTTAGTCTTTTACTACAAAGCTCAACATATTATTTCTTAAGAGTGAAGCAATCAACTGGCATTTTCTAAGCTTGTTTTATTTTAAATAGTACTTTAGTCTGTTGTCACAAGTGCTACTGAAACCAGTTTCCATGAATGTTGGATCGATTTGTGACCCTGAAATGTCTGTAGGGGGGTGCAGGGTTGTTTTTCTTCATGTGAATCAGTGATGGAGCAGTTTCCTATCCAGGTTCTGTCCGACCACAGCATGACTATACGTTTCCAACACTTGGTTTTTGGTGCACTGGGTCTTGTCATTTTAGACCAATTCTATGTTAAAATATTAACAGGCAACATTCTACAGAGGAGACTGACGTTTTCAGTAAATGCCAGTTAGAACCGACACTGATGCACTTAGCAGGGAGATGTGGATGTGGAGATTTCTTATTTACAAACTCAGATAAAGTTGGGTCAGAAATGGCTCTGCTGCAGTCTAGGCCAAAGATGAAAATAACCTCCTTGACTGTTAATAGCTGCCAGTCCAGAAGCCAGAGCGCACATTTACACTTGCATGTCTCTTAGAGGGGGAGTGGAGAAGTTGAAAACCAAAACTTCAACATCGAACCGGAACTGTCCTGCTCCTTAACACATGCTTGCAGGATGAATGGGTCAGAAAAACAACTGAAAATCTTTGTTGCTTAAATATCTTCAAAAACAGAAGTGAAAGCTGCAAGCAGTGTTGGTCAGGTCCTTGCACCTGGGCATAACTGAAACTGCTGTCCACCATGTCGTCCACCAACAGTTTGGGTTCTTAAAACCTTTTTGTGCAGGTCGCCAATTTAAATATAGCTACCAATTTTTGTGCATGTAGGCCAAACTCGTACAAGGGGTCGATATTTTAAATTGTTATGGTGGCGCTAGTGAGCCATTTTTGACATTTGACATCTCTGACCATCATGTCAGAACAGCCACATCGAAATATCAAGCGAGTCGCTTCCTGCTGCCACTAGGGGCCGCTATAAGCCTGACTACATACGACCGTATGGGTCTGTTCGGAGCCGGACTCTCGTCATCCGCGGCACATCTGGGGCCTCCGGGACGATGCGTGACAGGGTAAGATCAAGTTTCAGATACGAGGTCTGCAAATCACAAAAAAATCAGCCCAAATTCACAAAATCAATTCAAAATGTCCTCTACATTTAAGATTATTAGTTCTGGAGACTTTTCTGTGCGGGTCGCCAGTCTTCATAGACGTATTCATTTTCGTGCATGTGGGAAAATGTCATACGAGGGGCTCTATTGTTAAGGTGGCACTATTGAGACATTCTTTTTACCCCGTTAAAATAACAGATTTTTCGCCAGACCTGGAGATTACAGGATTTAGTGAGTTTTGGAGTATGGCAAAGCAAAAAAATCGTTGTGGAAACATAATAATAATAATAATAATAATAATAATAATAATAAACAGCGCCATTTCAATAGGGTCATCGCACCCTCGGTGCTCGGGCCCCAAAAATAGAAATTACAATGTACAATCACCTTACTAACTTTTGTTTTAATGCATTAAATGCCTTGTGTGCAGGAATGGTTGTATTTTAACAAATGAACTGAAGTTAGTTAGATAAAAAAAAATTTAAATACCTTATACAGTCCCATTCACCATCCTCCGTCGTGTCTAAAATCAACATAAAAAAAAAAAAATAATTTCAGTGTTGTAAAACTACATCCAGTTTTGGACTCCCTACTGCTGTCAGGACATGTAAAAGGCAAATAAAGCAATGAAAAGCCAGTATTTTAAAGTGTTATGTCTTACGTGGTTTTTAACCCTGGTGTTCTTGTAAACATCCTTTTTTTAAAGCCATCCTGTTGATGTTCGCTGCACCTGGTTTTCCTGCTGCGAAATGAGCGTTGAGATAAAGCCTCTTCCTTTCAAACACGCAGTACCTCTGGAATACATCAAACACAGCAAAGATATTACTTTTCACCAAACCGTTTTCACATAAAAGAAAGATTTATCAAGTTTATACCGGAACATTTTTCTTGAAGTCTTCATTTATGGTTAACTAGACTTTTCCTCAAACTGATGCTTGCATACAAAGCAAATAAAAGCTTTTTTTTCCTACCTTTACAGGTGAAATAAATATAACAATATGAGGAAAATATCAATTAAATGTATTCATACAGTCTGATCTGACAGAAGTAAGTAAAATCTTCTGTGTGGTTGTGAAATAGATGTGTAAAGCCACACTTCGGTACAGCGTCTGACGTATGTGGAAAGAAGAGGGGATGGGTGGATGGATGGATGGATGGATGGATGACAAGGTGCATACTAGATTGAGGGTTTGCAAACGTCAGTGTACTGTGGCGCCCTCTATTGGATCTTTAGTGCAACGACATGTGGAAATCTGATACGGGAAGAATAAAAGAAAACATACAAGAGAAAATTACATTTTAGTCATTTCTTTAAACTTAATTAAGAAAGTCTGATTTTTGCATCCACTTCCTATCGTGTTACTTGACTTGTCTTCTCCTACATTTATTTGTGTAACAGCGTAACAGAGTGTTTCATAAGAGAAACCTGTAATGATGCCTGATTTCACCAAACACTGAAATGTTGCCGGTTTCTATCACAGCAACGGTATTCTGTGTAAGAAATAAACATTTTTACACAGTTAATGACTAAAGTAGTGGGGATTTCCCTTCAGTTCATGATTATAGTTGTAATTATGAAATTGCCTGGTCTAAGATTTAAGTTAAGGCATTATTTCGATTATTCATATTCAATTATTCTATATTCTATTATCTTCTATTATTATTTATCTTCCACAATGACTTTTTTAAGAGGCTTAAATCTATGACTACTGCAACAAATCAATTTCCCTTTAGGGGTAAATAAAGCATTTTGAATTTTAATGTACATGTAAAATTGAGGGACCTCTGAGGAGAGAACCTATTTATCTCCGTTTAAAAACTTTATTGTTACAACTGTATTTAAATACCTCAGAAGATTCAAAATGGAGCATAATTAAATGTAGAAAATCTCACATTTTTTTATGTCAAGATGAATCACACTAGAATATAATAAACATTAACAGTATTCATTATACGTGAATAAAGAAAAGTGCTTAACAGACTGATTTCACCTTAGATCCAAAATACCTCACATGACACTTAGCTTGACTCAGCAAACTTCTGTTTTCCTGTCACGTAAACAAATTGGACATTTTTCACCTGCAGAGTGTTGGTTTGTGGGCAGTAAATGAGCATTTTGTTTTATTTTTCTACATCAAGTGATCACATGTATTAATCACTGAAAAATAAGCAGAACCTGAAGAAGGTTCCTGGTTTGATTCCCGTTGGGAGTCTTTTGTTTAAAGTTTGCATTTTCTCATTTTCTGCAGGCCTCCTTCCTCAGTCCAAGATGATGCATGTCGGGTTGATTTGTGATATTAAAGTCCCTCTTTTGCCTCAATGTCTTTGTCTATATGTGTCAACCTATCCAGGGTGTACTCCTCTGCCTTTGGCTCGGAAAACTGGAACGGAAACCAACACATGCCTGAGACTCTGAACCTAAATAAGGAGGTGTAGATAATGGATGCACGGGCGATAAATAAACTTAAGCAAAATGGCTTCTGAGAGTCCAGGAACTCCACAGAGTCAAAACAACTCCGCTTCCTAGACACTAGATGGTGCAGCTGCACCATTAATAGAAACTCCCGTCAGCCAGTTTGACTACAGCAGTGGTTCAAGTACAACCCACTCACATTCGGAGTGGAATGAAGACTGCTAAATTAACAAAAAATAATTAAATACATGCGTCTATATGTGTGTACCAGGGTGCACCCCCGCCTTTGGCTCGTGGAGAGCAGGAACAGGCTGCAGCGGATGCCAGAGACCCTGAGTGAGAACGAGTGGGTGTAGATGGTGGATGGATGGATGATCATGATAGCTGCTGTATTAGCAGCACATTATCTAAACAAAAAAAAGTTTTCATACTAGTGACTGAAAAAAAAAAAAAAAAAATCAGTGTCAGAATGCTAAATGATAGGTTGTGTCACCTGCACTAGAATACTTTTTATTTAGCACAAAAAAATCCAACCTATTTTAAAGGAAACTTCATAAACTGAGCTATTGCCCTTTTACCAGGAAAAGAATAATATTGTATTTAGATATTCCATCTAAATGTCACTATTGTGCTTTCTAGAACCGGTAAAGAGGACTGCAATCTTATTAGTGGTCACCTTGAGCTCCAGAATATTTGAAAAGAAATATAAGGAGGTTCATAAAGGCTCTGCAGTCTGACTTAGTCGTCTAGTGATAATGGACCTAAACGACAACTCAAAAATTCATCATCGCTTTTTTTTTTTTCTTCAGTGGGTAAGGAGGGCATTTGGTAATGAATGGTTGAATTTATTCTCTTTAGGAATTATTCCTACAATCAGCAGAGGAAACTTTCGTGAGACTGGTCGGCTGGGCTGTTTGACTTTTTGAATCATTTAACAGAATTAGTTTCATACGTAATCTGATCACTTACCCACGAATAACAACCAATCCATATGCTTGAGAACACACGTGTTATAATAAAGGGATAATAAAAACAATTGCTTTTCTGTGCTTAATCTAGGGAAAAGTAACTGCAGGTGGCACATGCCACAGCGCAGGTTTTCAACAACTGGGCTTCCTACTGGCCCATCATTACACTCGGGGGCTGGCTGCACTGGGCTGTTATTGAAGTGCTCGAGATAACACAAAGAAAACTTCAAACAGGCTTCTTATTGTGCACTATTCTTCTGGGCAAGCTGATTACAGTTAAGGATAAAAGTTGTTCCTATACAGTAAACTAATGCGGAGAATCAGAGAGCGCTAATTAAGTCATGGGGGATCTGAAGCGGTCGACTTGGATGTGTTCCCCAACACCCGGACCGTAGGGGTTTAGTGGAAACTTTGCAGCCCAACAGCAGTCAGCATCAAAGGTGTTTATTGTCAGCTGAATGTCCGGTAGAGGCACGAACCGCTGGATCTTCAAAAGTCACTTGGGGAAAGAGAAGCAGAGGCTACAGCTTCTTAGCCTTGCTTCTCTATTCCTCTCTTGTCTTGTCTGCAGCTCACTGCCTCGGGCAGAGTCTGCAAAGTTGCATAAAAATGCCATGTTTTTAAGTAAATGCAACCAGTGACTGCGCAGGTTTGTCAGTGTATGTTCATATAATGAACAAAAACATTTAAATTATCCTTAATTCTGCTTGACTACTCAAAAGAAAACCGAATTTAACCGGTTTTCTTTTCTTTTTCTTTTTTTTTTTTGGTTTAATGAAAAAATTAGGCAGGTCAGAAAAATAGTCCCTGCGAAATCTAGCAAAAGTATGGCCTTCCTATTCCTTCCTATTGCATCTAAGTTTCAAATGTTGGTTTAACGGATTGGATATTACACTGCTTAAGGGGAGATGTTTCTTGCTTCACGGTTTTGGCTCTGCATCACTGCTATATTTTTGGTCTTCAACCTGGTACACTCGCTATCAGATGAACTCATGAATTTGTGCGTGTGTGTGTGTGCACGTGTACTTTTAAGAGACCTGCATACATAAGAGGCTGAGCATATTGAATATACATTAAACCCTTTGTTTTGTTTTCAAAGTGCTGGTTTTGTAATTTGTTCTTGCACTCTTTCTTACATGCATCATTCACGTGCAGCACACCAGCCGTATGCACTATTTGCATCTGCATAATCTCTATATATTTAAACTTATTTAAAGCTCACTGGTCGCCCCATCCGACCTGCCTTCTTTTTTCTGATCAAAAATGTTTAAATGTGACTGCACATATGCACTCGCTTCAGTTATTCACATATTCATGTATTCCTTTTGCATCTGAAAGCGTATTATGAAGGAATGAACAGTTTCTGGAGGAGTTTCTGGAAAATCACCCAGGAGGTTTCGTTGAAATGTTGTGTTTATGTTTGTGTATTTAGAATAGGAATCGCGCGCACAAATGCACAACTCACAAATATGTGTCTTAAACAGTTTTCTGTTGATAGGGCCCGTCCTACTGCCCGTAGCCATTTGCAAATTACAATTTAATACTTTAAGAGTTAAAACTTCAGACAAGTGTGCATGTGTGTGTGTTTAGTGTTTTTGTGTTTGTGTGCGGGGGAGGGGTAAAGAGTGTCTGGTAGAAAACCTTTAATCCGGGTGCTGTCAGGCCCAAACCTGGCTTGACGTCCCATTGATGTGGAACAGAACAAAACACAGGGCCCCTTCCTAAGCTCCCACTGGCTCACACACACACACACACACACACACACACACACACACAAACACACACACACACACACACACACACACACACACACACACACACTCTGGCACTCCTCTAATGCTCCCAGCTTGGGCCCCCGCTCCTTAACCGGAAAGGGCATTCCTCAGCCTATAAGTACACACGTGTGCATACGCAAATTCACACTTTCACGCACACACGTGCACACACAGGTATAGTCTTCACTCTCTGAGTGCTGTGCTGCATTTTGCAGGTTGAAACAGCGTAATGGTCTTTTTCTTATGTGGCCATTGATTTTATAGATTTAAAGCTGCGTGTGTGTGTGTGTGTGTTTTATCAGATTGAGACTCTCACTTGTTACATTGACAACTGGGTATGCTTACAAACACACACACGCGCACACACACACGCATGCATATAGATCATGTGATTGTGAGATGTTGGGATACAATTAACAGAAGCCAGATACTTTGGAGGAAGTTGGCAGTGGCTCAAGCGTGTATCCGTTGTGACGACAAACAGCTATTATTGTCCTGCTGTGTGGACCGCCATCATCTGGCTGCATCTCTGTTTACTATTGGCTTAAAGAAGAAGAAACAGCGAGAAGAAGACAGAGAACAGAGGCGAAGAAAGTCTGAGGCACACGCATGACTGAGCAGATGCGAAAAATGATTTATGTTAGAAGACACGTATCACAGATGAGAGTCTGGAACTGCAGCTTCGTGATGGACGGGGAACCTGTCGAGGGTGGACCCCAGTTCTTGCCTAATGACAGCTGGGGTAAGCTTCCGGCCCTCCCCCACAACCCTGGATATGATGAAGTACTGTACATAAAATGGATGGATGGATGGTCTGGTACTAAAGACGTTCAAGCCTGTTTGGCTGTTGTTCTCCTTCTAATGGCCAGTAGGTGGCGGTATGCACAGCAGGCAATCAGAGAGCAGAATTTCATCCTCCAACTTTGACCCAGTGTTGTTTCTGCAGATTCAACCTTTACCTGTCCATCAGTTCACTTCGAATCAAGGGTTTGAGCTGGTCCAGAGAGGTAAAATTGTATTTATTTTAACTGCAAGAACATAATGAAGCTTTACTTCTTCTACAGGCACACCACTCACACCTGCAAAATTGACTCGTTTCCACCTCTTATTTTGTCCAGGACTAAACTCACACCTGCTAAATAATAAAGATATTTATTCCCGCCTGTGTCAGAATTCCACCACCTTCGTTTTGGAAGATCAAAACTCAAGAGTTTGACATTTATTTGAGTTGGGCTGTGGTCCAGAGGGGCTCAAGCAGCCCCAGTGCAAGTGTTTTTATTGACGGGTGAAAGCAGTCAGACCGACAGCGCCGATTGGCTGTAATTGGTCAGCAAGGCAGCGGTGTGCTTGAAAAAACCCTATGTAGAGTAGCAGCCTGTAAGAGCACGCACACACACACACACACACAGATGCCCACCCCTGCTTCTCCTCTCCAGCTTTAAGAGAAGCCAGATGGACCACGGGGAAGCAATCACCTCTCTATTTGTCTTGGTGCTGATCAGGTTAGTGAAGTGTTCTCAGGCCTGGCAAGAAGTCGACAGACGGCTGCCTGTTGTCCCCGCCGCTTCCTGCACCACACTGTCCTGCACGACTCGAGCCAGCGGGCCCGGCCCGACCGCTGTGGGGCCGTCTGCACAGCAGCATTTTACAGTGGGCGGAAAGAAAGAGCAGTGAAAGGCAGGGATAATCATTTTCACCAGTTTCAGGACGGCTGATACAAAATCGGTTGCAGTTGAAGAGCAGCACAAATAGCTAAGAAGCTGACGGTAAATGTAAAAATATGAAGGTCAGGAAGGAAGCTAGTAGCTAACATCTTTCATCTGTTGATATGGACACCACCAGTTAGCACCGGGTCAGTGGATGGGAGGTGTTTCGGCAGCAGCATGTGTGGAGAACATTCCAGCCACTGAATGCACAGATGGTTTGATTTAGAGCAATGAAATGAGCACCAGACACAGAGCGGTGACAGTGAACGAGAGCCTCAGTGATGCACATGCGCACACGCACACACACACACACACACACACGCGCACGCACGTAGCAGTGACGGTTAATAGAGTGACAGAATCCAGAAGGAATTTAGTCAAGGACTCAGGGAGTGAACTATTAAGTAGCCTCTCAGTCGCCCTGAAGAAAGTCTGAAAAATCCATATATTTTTTTCACACTGAGATGCATCTGCAGCTTCTTAACGAGGGCGCTGTGCATACAAGGATGATAGTGTTGTGTGGAGGGAAGTCAAAGGAAAGACAGCAAAGTTAAACAGACAAAGATCTGGAAGCAAAAAATACGACAGGGAAATCTGCACTCGGGCTGGACAGAATCATCAGGAGGACACCCTGGCAGTGAAACCTGATCCCACCCAGACGTGGCTGCCTCTTGATTCGCTGGCCCTCCCATGAACCCTGACCCATGACTTTGTCTAGGGCTCGTGACCTTGATTGAAGTCCACACAGATCATTGCGTCTCCTCTCACACTCTCCTCTCTTTCTCCCCTCCTGGCTTTTCCTTTCTCCTCCATTCAGCTCCAGTAATAGAGTACTGGCGGGAGGAGACGAGGAGCAGAAATGTCAGAGAGACATTAAACAGAGTGCGTCTGTGTGTGCTCTCAAAGTCCAACCTGTCTGATTTCCCTCTTCTCCATCCCTACCCCCTCTCCCTCCCCCTCACATCTCCTCCATATATGAGTCCCCAAAGAGCAATAAATTCATCCGCTTCTCTCTAAATCTCTTTGTCTTTGTCGCTCCATCAACACCCTTATCACTTTTTCTGCTCATCCATTCATCCTCTCTTTGCCCTCTCGTGGTTTGTCATCGTTGATACAACTCGTTATTCAAATAAAACACTTGTATGTCAGTATTGTTTGGCAAAAATGCTCTGACTATAAACAGGAATGGAAAGCATTTGCTGTAGAATATTCACATTATTCATTTAGTGTAAATACAATAATCCATCTGCATGAATAAGTGAACATGCGTGTGTGAACACAACTTGAAATCATCATTTTAGCCTTTTTTTTATGTCAAAAATGTATAATCAGTGAATAAAAGCAACTTTGTTTTAGTCTGCACAAAAATGTGCCCCTGAAGAACTAGTTTGTCCTCTTTCTTCTAAAGACACAGCTGATGAAACTTGGTTTACATTGCTTATAAAGAACCACTGGATTCAATTATACAATACGCGTCACATCTCTGATGTGATGCTTTTTTTTTTTTTTTTTAATGTCACACTACGTCTGCTCATCCGTACAGCAATAAATCTGTGCCTTATAGACTACGTACAAGTGCCAATCTGTTAGGCAAATTATCACTTGGTCACTTATCTTCTACCCCTGAAGCTGTTATGATAATAATACAGTGGGGATCCTAAATTAATTTCTATGAAATCACCTGTCTGTTGTTATTTACTGAGATGCTGAATTTGTCATCAATGGTTAAAATCCTCTGATCAGTTGTTTAAATGTTTTCGCCATTAGACTGATAATACAGTGTGATACCTGGCAGTGTGAGACGTTGGTAACACACAAACACTCCTCAAAACACATGAACATGCTTGTAGATTTGCAAAAACTCACACATGCATGCACATCTATGAAAAAAAATGAGATAATAGAAATGATTATCGTTTAATTATTAATAAAAAATGTAAGTGCCATGTGTCAGGCCCTATAAATACTACACTAATATGGTATTTGCGTGTTTGACTCTCTGCCTGGTGTTGTGTCTATAAAAAAAGAAGAAAAAAAAAGAAGCTAAAGGGAGAGTCATGCTTGTATTTTCAGAGGAATGGATCACAGATCCGCTTTTGGAATGCCTCGGCAATGTGCTGCAGCACATCTGGTGGAATCACAGGCATCAGCTACAATGGCTGCAATCAGAGCCAGCAAGTGTGTAGCAGCTGGAACGCCATGCAGCCACATCTGGACAAATCCAGAGGTAAAGCTGGAGCCAAGCGGAAACACCATCAACAAGCACATTTGAAGCTCACAGTAGTTGCCTTTGTGAACGGCTCCCTGAGACTGATTACCAGCTGTGAAGTTCCCCCATGAAATTATTTATTGAATTTATTCATTCATCCATCCATTAATTAATGAATTCATTCATTTTTTTTTTTATTTTACCGCGTCTTCAGGAATGACCCTCAGAACACTGATTATTCAACATAAACTGCCATCTGGACCAGTCACAGGCAAACAGAAAGTATCTGCCCTGATATGCTTGAAAAAAAAAATAAAACAACAACAAAAAAAAAAAAAAAACAGGAACCATGAAAGAGTTCCATTTCTGGTCTGGATAACATCATCTGTATGAAATCAAAGTCTAATATGGGCACACTGAAGTTGTATGGAGGAGTGGGAGTCAGATTTGTTGGGCTTTAGTCGTCAGCAGAAGCCACGGCCTGCGACTACCAACGGCCCAGATGGTTTAACTGCTCTGCACTGGTGATTCACAAATGCACATTTACGTGTCATTTGTTGTTGCTGCCACATGGGGGCGGTCTCAGAAATAAGACGAACACAGACTGTATAAAAAGAAATGGACAACCCCCTGTGACATCACCCATAGGTTTTCTAAACACCAATAGATTTTGCCGTAGCTCACGTTAACCTATGATGTTAACTAATGTAACCTTACATTCATTCTGATCAGATGCTGCCAAACCATCCTCCTTTCTGATCATTCCCCCGAAACGACATTTAAAAACCAAGAAATAATGGCATTCAAATGAGGTTTGGCGGATCTCCAATCAGGTGATACTTCTTTTATTTGACGTGGCCCATAAAAATTCACCCCCTACACAGTCGTCACAATGTCATATCTAGATACGGAGATTGAAACCGTTCTCTGAACCAGGCTCTAAATATGTTTATTTTTACCAGGAGGCTCCATATTTTAACATGTGAGTTGGTGGCAGCTGACTCGCCTTTGGAGCTGCCTCTAGTGGTCACCTGTGGAACAGCGATATCATCTTTAATCCCTGGATTACATGGATGCAGCCCGTCGGTGGGACACTTTCAGGTGCAGTACTCTCGTGTTGTGCTTTGCTGTGCTGTGGAAAAGACAGAAATCACAAAAGACAAAGATCTGCTTTGTGGTGGAATCCAACCAAGTGTTAGTATAATAATGTTTTTCCAGTGCAGCTGTTCTCTAAGCTTTTTCATCCATGCTTGTTGGTTCTCTTTCATTTCTTTTCCTTTTTTTGTCTTCTCTGTGATCAAATCAGATGTTGTTGGGGCCTTTCCCAGCACTTTAAACTATCCTTCAGGGGCGCCGGATGGCTGACCCGGTTGAGTGGCACCAAATGTGCAGTGACTTCAATCCCTCTGCAGCTGCCCCAGGTTTGAGTTCTGTCCTGCACGCCTTTGCTATGAGTCTTTCCTTCATCTGCCCACTTTGTATGATAAAAGTCACTTCAGTATTGGAAAATAAGGAATAATACAGAAACGACGTGCCACCGTAAATGAGTTCTATGCCCTGCTGTGTGCCACTGTTACGTTTAAGTTTGAAGGTCACGGTGACAGCTAAATGACAGTGCGGTTAGGAGATTGACTGTATTATTGGCTCTTTAAAAACTTTGCTAAAAAAAGAAATGAATTTATCAAATGAGGAAAAAAAAAGTCCTTCATTTCTTCCCTTACTAATAGATTGGAACGCAGATATAAAATAAAAATGTATTACCATGCAAGAGCATCAATTAAATAATTCCTTTTAAATAGGCTTTTTTATAACACAGAAAACATCTATGGAATTCTATTCTCAAAGTAACCAATTCCTCAGTCATCTTTTCTTCTTATTAACACTAAAAATAAGTCTATTTATGAAGGTGCCTCTCCTTTCCTACTTTCCTGCTTTCCTGCTTTCCTACTTTCCAACTTTTCTACTTTCCTACTTTCCTGCTTTCCTACTTTCCTACTTTCCTACTTTCCTGCTTTCCTACTTTCCTACTTTCCTGCTTTCCTGTTTTCCTGCTTTCCTGCTTTCCTACTTTCCTACTTTCCTGCTTTCCTACTTTCCTGCTTTCCTGCTTTCCTGCTTTCCTGCTTTCCTGCTTTCCTGCTTTCCTACTTTCCTACTTTCCTACCTTCCTACTTTCCTACCTTCCTGCTTTCCTGCTTTCCTGCTTTCCTGCTTTCCTACTTTCCTGCTTTCCTGCTTTCCTACTTTCCTGCTTTCCTACTTTCCTCTCCTCTCACACCTGTAGACACACATCCACGCTCGCTGTAACGGCGGCCGGAGACACACGGGTCGTTCTGTGCCGTCCCAGTCCAGAACATGGCAGCAGAGTGCAGCGCACAGCAGATGAGAGGTGTTTATTTTATTGAATGTTTATTTCGCTCTGTAAAACATACCACTCAGGGACCTTGTGGAGCGATGCAGTCAAACCTCTCTCCCTCTCTCTTCTCTCCCTCTGCCAGTGTAAACACCGTGTATACTGAGAGTGTTTCCTACACCAGTCTGTGTAGACGTGTAATCCATCCAGTCAGACATTGTAAGCAACATCTCTACATGTTTATAAATACTGCCGAACTACTCTAATGAATTTATGGTAATGCCTTGTTCTACTGCTTCTGCTGAGCGTACGGGTGTGTGCGGATGGCCTGTGTGGTGTGAGCGTGCATGGATTACTGGGCTGCAGCGTACGTTTTACTGGTCGCTGATGTTTCTGGAGGGGTTTTTGTTTCCCGGTGCAAAGCCTGGTTAAAAGCTTAAAACCTGTGACGGCATCAAGAGATCTATGAGTGTTATGAACTAATGTGACACAGTGCGAAGTCCATTAGCAGCCAAATCCGTTTTATTCCATTTACCACACTTCAGCTCGCCACAGCAAGAACAGATCTTTTAATAATGAAGTATGTGACTTATATTTTTGCAGAAGTTTGTCCCACTTATTTTGACTTTGATGATTTTTTAAACATATGGCCGAGCGTGCTCACGCCGTCGGAAATGTGCGTACATGATTAAACTTGCCATTAACGCGTCTCCGTCTTATTTCGCTATATTAAACGGTTTGTTAAAAAAAAAAAAAAAAAAAAAAGGAAATGGAAGCACACTGAAGAATAAAGTTAAATTTGAAAATCCAGCCTTTTAGCATTTCAAAGAAAGTGGTCCAGATCATCAGAAGAAGGAGTGTTGTTACACTTAACCAAATCACAAAATACCATGGTTTGCCTTTAACAGTGTGGCGCACTCGACTACTTCGGATTTTAAGTTGCAAAAACAAATAAAAAAATTCCAGTAATTCTTTTAATCGTTCAACACTGAGAAGTGCAACTTGGTCGGCAGGTAAAACTGAAATAAGAGAGCCGTTTCGGGTGTGTCAACGTCTTAGGCTCCAGGTGAAAATGCTTTCCCGAGGCCTGCTCTGCAGCCTCACGGGTGGATTGAGCAAAAGCAAAACAAAACAAAACAAAAAATGACTGCTGCATCCTCGACACAACACAGTAATGAAATAACAGATTGTCTTCAGTCAGGGAATCCTTCAGGTTTGCTGCAAACCAGTACGGAAAGTCATTCATGTCCACAAGTATAATCTTCTTTGTGATGCTATAGAATAATAACAGCAGTTGTGTCATTTCTCATTTTGGATAAATTAACAGTCAAACAAAGAAACCCAATCAAACGTTCTTTTTAAAACTACAGCTATTTTGCATTTGAAGTAGCAGCATGTTTCAAAAAAATGTCATGAAAACGGGAACTTTAATGAGGAAGCCTGTTTTTTCCAGCCAGCAAGCCATCATTTAATTCCAACTTTGGCTGTCAAAGGTCACAAATGATTACAGAGTATGGAGTTCCCCTGATGAAGAGGAAGCCTTAAATACTAAAAACAATGCCTGAAGAATAACGATGAGATGAACAAGCTCATCTAACGTACACATGGACTTCAAACACGAAAAGAAAGACAGAGTCTGCTTTTGAGTTGACACCAGCAGTTTGGGACATGTTTTGTTGTTGACAGGATTACGTTGTATGCATGTGTGCACATGTGTGCACGTGTTCCCGCTGCTCTCAGACTAAGTCATCATGACTCCCCGCTCATCAGGCCGGACAGGTGTTATTACATTGAAATGAGAGCAGTGATGTATGCATCTGTAATGTGGACCTGTCCTCTTGTGCTTGATGGGATCTGACGCTTCTCATTATTGTGACACGTTCGAGGAAAGAACAAAGTACCAACACTTTGCCTGAAGTGCAGCTCATAAGGTGCTGTGAGCCTCATGAGCGCATCTCACACAGACATTGATGGAAAGTGGTACATCACATTTTGAAATTCTTTCAAAGTGCTAACAAATCTAACGTCAGTTCCATTTAGCGCAGACGAAGGAAGTTTCAGTTGCACTTGTGGCAAAGAATGACACAGGGAGTGTAACCATAAATGATTAACTTTACTTTGAAACATTAACAACAATAGCAAGTCTAAAAAAACAGTCATAAACTGCATTTGACAGCGATATAGAAGTGAAGGTAACAACTTATCTCTATTGTTAATGAGGAAAACAGATCTAGGAATCATATGCTCCTATCCTGATTACAAATATCTTGACAGCATAAATTAAGATTAAAATAACATTTTGATAGCAGATATTGGTTTGTGAAGCATCATTTGGAAGCCTTAAATAATTCAGTTTTTGATTCGCATTAGTGAAGATGATGCTTTGTAAATTGGCGTCGATTAGTTCCTCATCGGGCAGCACGAAGGCTTAGTGATTAGCACTGTTGCCTCACAGCAAGAATGTTCCTGGTTCGATTCCCGGCATTGTAGGTTAATTGGTACTTCTAAATTGCCTGTAGGTGTGAATGTGAGCGTGATTGGTTGTCTGTCTCTCTATGTGGCCCTGCGATGGACTAGCGACCTGTCCACGCCTACTATACGTCGGGATAGGCTCCGACAGACCCCCGTGACCCGGAGACGGAGTAAGCGGGAATAGATAATGGATGGATCCTCATCTAAAATTTCAGTTGCCACTACTGGCATGACATCAAAAACGAGATACCGGATGCGTGCGACGGGCTGGTTCCCGTCGCCCATGGGTTGACCAAGCCAAGGGGTCCACGCAGTGGGGGGGCTGAGCAGATGTCCGACTGTGGTCTGTTAGTGCAGCTAACTGCACAAAAAGCCATATTATCTAAAAAAAGATGATCCTCTGTTAGGTTCACAGCTCAACACTCAGGTTAAGAAAGTACATAAAATACGATGTCAGATTAAAGTAACAAATCATCTTCTCTAATGAATAAAACTAACTATTTATCTAATTACTATAATTACAAATAATGAATGCACATGTCACAATAATCCAAACCTATAGTTAATCAGAATCAAAAATTAGAAACAGAAATACTTGACAAATATGGGCCAAAAAAAACAAGTAAAAAATACACACATCTAAATAATGAAAACCCAAATAGAAAATAATAAAGTAACCGAAGGTTAACTGTTGTTTGGTCTCCACTGGATTATCACCATTACTGGAGAAATGGGGTCATGTAGTGAACACATTTGTTTAATGTAAGATTTTTACAGTTTTTAGCAGCAGGATGTCACTTGTAAATATTTTACCGGCTGTAACCAAAAATCTCTTTCTGGTACACCGAAACTATGTACCCCTGTGGACTCCTCGATTTTCTACCTCAGATAATGTTGTTGATGATTACTAACTCACCCCTGGAATACCCGATGAGGTACATAAAAATTCATCTTGCTGTGCAGCTGTCATGTATGTGAAATCCAGCCATGGAGATCAAAACTGTTTTCTGACTGTAGATTTGTTTGTTTCTGCTCCATCGTTGGACATTTTAATGGGAGAATCCGTGGAGATTGATGCACTTTTGGAGCCAGTCCCCAGCGGTCAATTGATGCGCTGCAATTTACTTCCAGTACTTTACTTCCAGGGATTCCAACTTGCAAGCTGGATGTAACACTGTGGTTTAAGAAAGTCCCTAAACTGTTCTACCATATCATTTCCGCAGTGTGAACCATTTTTTTTTTTTTTCGTATACAGTAACATCCCCTTCTTCCTCCGTAGACGGCGGCAGTTAGTCAGCTGTGCGCCAAAGAAGGTGAATCCTCCGGCGATTTTTACGACTAAATCAGCTGTTTGGGAGTTTTTTTGTTTTTTTTAGGCAATAAAAACACAAAAGCCTGTATCTTGGAGGAAACGGACATCGTGAGACATGTTTGTGGAGAGCAGCCGCCACACGAGGCATGCTTTCACCTGTGCTTCCACATGTACGGGTATAACGTTCACTCCACTCTTTGCTAAACTCAAGGTAACACTTTTTTTAAATTAAAGTTATTATTTCTAGGACTGCCAAAATAAATCTCCTACTATCTGCCTTCTGCTGGCAGGTAAAATGACAAATTAACTCGCTAACATCTCTTAGTTACCTGCTTTTACTTTGAGCAGAAAAGAGCAGAGAGGACCCAGACAGTTTCTACAAAATTAGTACTTTTCTTTTCTAAAATGACTAAATTTATTGCCAATCAGATCTTCTCTGATCTTCTCTTTTGTACACCACCTAAAAAAAAGCCTTTTGATTCAGTTCACGCGTGAAATAACTCAGTTATTAATCTGTAAAAGCTACTCTCCTCTGTTGTATTGGTTGTTGTTCTCTGACAAAGCTTTCAAATGTCCCGTACAATGGAGAGAAATTTGTGCCTTAGAGACTTCAACAACAGGTTTTTTTGTTCTTTACATGCTGCAGCACAAACTTGACTGCTATGCCGCAGTGATCACAAACAATGAGCCGTAATGAAGTGAAAACCAAGCTAAAGGCTTTGTTTGTGTTATGAAAAGCAGACAGAAAGGGGAATACAGTAGTCCTCATTTTCCCGGTTTCCCTCCAGCCTCCTTTTTAACCATTTGTTGTTCTGTTTTTTCGGTTCGGATTTACAGTACCTGTCAGGTTTGCTTCTTGCACTTTCTATATAAATCTATATTCTATTCTGTTTGAATTTGAAGTGCCAGCCTCTCTGGCACATCAAGTCACCAGCATTATATACTATCTTGAATATATCGCACATTCGCATGTTCTATCAGTACTACCAGCTCTTGTGACGTTCCTCAGCCGTGCATTGACTCTCGACTTTGAACTTCTAAACAGTCGTGTTTAAAATCATTCTAGTTTCACTCATTGCAAAAAAAGATGTGACATCACACATCTCAGGGGTTTTAGTTCCAGCTGAATGACAGGGTAGAGGTGTGCCTCTGCAGCCAGTTTGCTCCACGGCTTTGAAACTAAGATTTGAGCCTGTCAATCAAGCCAGCTGGAACTTAATCAACATTTCTCCTTTTGTTTCCTTTTGCAGTAACAGGAAAAGATCAAGCTATTAAAGCCTTCTCCTTAATCTATGTTGCCGCATCAGCGAATATAAATATTTTTACATTATCCAGTTCTGTTTTTTTTTTTCTTTTAAACCGTTTAGCCAATAAAACAATTGTTCTCTTGTGCCAGCCCCATTCATTCACTGGAGAAAAATGATTTATGCCTTTCTGGTTACTTTTGTATGCATTCTTATAATTAAAGAAGACCGCAAAGAGGCATGCAAGGCTGTATTTTACAACAAACCATAACATGATTATAACATATATGTTAACAATAAGTGCTAGTTTTCCGGCTTGAACCTGACCAAACTGAGTGAGAGCAAAAGTAAGAACAAAACAAACCCTATTTATGCACACACACATAACCTGTATGTGTACTTTCAACTGTTGCCAGAGAGAAGATCCAAGGACACACATCAGGGTTTTCTATGCATGAAAATGTGTTGACTATACAATACACCCTCTTCTTCTAATAATCAATATCTTCTTTAACCATGCACTGCAATATTTGTACAGCAGTTACTTTTACATGCTTCTAAACCTCCTTTCGAATCACTGAATAAGTGGACAATTTTGATAATGTTTTGAGTGAATAGTAGCAGGACCCTGAATAAGCACCTGAACCAACACTTGAGTAAAGTTTGTCTGTTGTATTTGTACCACCAGATTGATAATTCATTGTGAGTGTGATCATGCTGCCGAGTCCCTCAGAGATGGCTCGGAAGAAAAGCATGAAAGGACAACCTGAGCATACTTGTGAATAAATCATGCACATTTTATTACCCGTCATCCCTTTATCCGTGGCGGTGAAAGGGGTCTATTCACTTGGCTGGGCTTATGCAGCGCACGAACAGGGAGACAATCCCTCGTGTGCCGGGTGAGTTTGTCCACGCTCGCTCCAGCAATTGAGAAGGACAAAGGTGAACCAACTGATTTGTTGCAGTCGCTAAAATAATAGAACAATTTCTTTCGGTAATACTCGCAGTGTGTTGTTGACTCACACGCATGCTTTAGCACACACACACGCACGCACACACACACACGCACGCAGACGCACACGGAGGTGGCTCAGAACATGCTGTTCACTCAAATCGTCCTCAAACAATGAAGTGCCGAACGGATCACATCAATCTCTCTCAAGAGAAATATTAGTTTCTCCCACCAACGCGCGGTGGAGGAGGCCGGGGCTGCGCACACGCTTCTCTGTGTGTAGACGGTGGAAAAAAAAAAAAAGATACGTTTTTGGTTTGTCTCAGATGTACCTCGAGTTCCCCGCGAGGCACGCACATGTGGTGAATATAGACAGAGAGATTTCACCGCCGCGGACATCCTGCTGAGACATAAAACCACCTCTAACTGGCAAGTCATTGCACATCAATTACACTTTTATTTGTTGGCTGGAGGTAGGGTGGAAAAGGCCTCTTATGGCAGCAGCTTAAAGTGGTGACACGATTGTTCTTTTATCTATTTCGATAGTGAAATCTGTCATTTACCCTGTTGAATGCCATTTTAAAAAAAAAGCACGACCAGAAATTTGTTTCAAAAAATCAAAAAACGCAGAGAAGAAAAGACATGTTAATACGAGCAGTTTAGCATTTAAAGATGCTTTATTTTTGTCGACTAAAACTTTTAAGAGAGTCATTCCCTCCACATCTGCCTCCCCCGCCGCCCCCCCACTAATCTCTGCATATTAGCTCTCAGGAAGGGAAAGCTCTCCTCATGAGTTCTGGCTGTTTTAATATCTGTCAACTTCATCCTGTGCTCCATTCCCTTGCTTCCTCCTCACTTATTTTGGCTCTCTGTTTCCTCCTGTCTTAATATTTCACTCCTTTGTTTGACTCCTCTGTCCTCGTCTCCGTTGGCTCTATCAGTCCTCGTCAGTGAGCAGCAGCGAGCAGCATCAGTTTCGAAACGGATGATGAGGTCTCCACCATTTAGTGGGTTGTCATGGCATTCCTCTTTTCGCTTGACACTTTTTGTCAGAGCTACCCAGGTCTCTTGACACGCCGTATAAACACGCTGATTACAGCTCAGGCTGTGTGTGTGTATGTTTGTGTGAATGTGTTCATTTGCGTACGCATGTGACTGATACTCGGTGTGCACCTGTGTTTAAGTTTTAACTTTTGCTGCACTATCTTTCATCGGGTCATCTGTTCCATTACATTTATTTCAAAACCACTCAAACACAAAGACACTTTTTTTTTTCTTCTTTTCTCCAAAACAGTTGATTAACATTGAGGTTTCAAGAGATGTACACACTCTAGTGTAACACTGATATCTCTTACTGTCAAGATTCAAGTGACAGCATGCCCTTGGTGACTGAATGAAACAAATGCATAAGGAAACATAAGGCTTTTGATTTCACATGTTGAATCAAATATTTCTCTTTAGAAAATTAAATTCAGTGCCAAAGTGGAGGATTTCTCTGAAGCATAGTTCCACACTTGATGCAGAGGCATTCAATTAATAGTCTAGGCCTTGTTTATGTGAAGCTGTCTGGTCAACAACATTTTGACTGGAGACACATTATGCTCTATTTATGAAGCTGAATGAGACCACATACATGCAATAACCATCAAGATCCCTGAATGTCTTTAGCTTGTCAGCTGACCATTAACGAACAGTCACCAAATAAATCGTGAATGTCAATCCTTGACATCTGATTGAGATTTTTTTGTGAAGTGGACATCCATTCCATTGAGATCTATGGTCTTCCTCCTGACTCCACTCATGATGCTGCTCTTTTTGTGCTCAGATTCAACTTCATCGCAGTCTGAATGTGTCTGAATGCCTGAATGTTGTTTGGTAAACTCTTATCTTCAACTTTTGAGGTGAGACCGGAAATGCCCAGCTCTGCAGCCCTCCTAACGTGATGTTTTGCGGATTTCGGCTTGCCCGTAGAGGGTTTTAGACGGCGGAGGGACCCATCATACTCCACCCCCACTTTTGTGTGTGCGTTCAAGTTTGTAGTTTTATGCAACCATGGAAATGTAGATTTTGCACACAAATTACACTGTTAAACACCGAAGCAGGTTATCACCATGTAAGTTTAATATGAAACAAATGACAACTCATATGTCTCCAAATCACATATAACATACCAACACCTCTTCATAGGGTACAGTCACACGAGACAATCCATAATGTGCCTGGACTCGACCGACCCCTAAAGTCCTATTTATTCAACTACTTTAAATGCTCCGTTCCATCCCCAGAGACGATTCCTGGTCTCGATTCCTGGTCTCGATTCCTGGTTGGAAGCGGTGTCCTTGGGTATGAAGGTAAGTATGTTAAATGAGTAACGGAAAAAAATGCCTCTGTATAAAAGAGTATATATACGTATGAAAGCAGAAAGGATAGGACATGATGAGAAATACATCTTTAAATGAGCAGATTACCATGTGACTTCCACATGATCTCCAAAACCGTCAGATAAACTCACAGTCTTGTGAATCCAGCTGAGCAGACAGCTGGGCGCCTACGTCATGCTGAGGATGGAGCAAAACCACAGCGAAGCCGAGCCGCCCAGTGGCAACCAGGGGGTAGGTTGTAAATATGCCGCACAACAGATTTAACTAATTAAGAAAATGTCACACATTCAGCAGTTACTACACCAGTCAA
This sequence comes from Xenentodon cancila, assembly GCA_014839995.1. Lineage (NCBI taxonomy): Eukaryota > Metazoa > Chordata > Actinopteri > Beloniformes > Belonidae > Xenentodon > Xenentodon cancila. The sequence continues at coordinate 13,862,368 of CM026203.1, read as the reverse complement.
AATCCTCTCCTACACGCTGGTTTGACAAAGCCCATACGTAGCTGTCAGATAGTTTTAGAGGCCGGCATTGGGAACTGTTGGTATGACCGAGGCTTCACCAATGTTAACAAAGGTAGGTTTTTGTAGTGGTTTTTTTTTTTTTTTTTTGCTGCTTGAGATTCTTTATTAAAAAAACAAAAACAATCACAACTCATAATATCTCACTTTTTACTGAGAAAAAAAAACAATCCAGGATGTGAACAAGAAGTTCAACTTACAAATCAGGATAAAAAAACACAAAGTAATGGAAGAGAGTTTCTCAGCTAATATATTACTTAAGTTAGATAAGCTTTATAATTCCTGGTTAGAACTTGCAGTGAACAGTAGTAGAAGTAAGAGCAAAAGTTTCATCTTCTGTGATACGATGTTGATGGTGGCAGATTGATTAGAAAGTGTGGCGTGGGCTTATAGGTGGAGATGAGGATAGGGAGGCAGGATCTTTATGAGCTGTGAGGTGGTTCAGAAATATAACTGTACCCTGCAGAGTTTTTGCTTTTGTGTTCCCTTAGACTCCCAACTATGTAATTTCCCTTTGGGAATAATAAGAGGGCAGCACGGTGGCTTAGTGGTTAGCACTGTCGCCTCACAGCAAGAAGGTTCCTGGTTCGATTACTGGCCCAGTGGGTCTTTCTGTGTGGAGTTTGCATGTTCTCCTCGTGCTTGCGAGGGTTCCCTCCGGGTACTCCGGCTTCCTCCCACAGTCCAAAAAACATGCAGGGTAATTGATCATTCTAAATTCTCCCTAGGTGTGAGTGTGATTGGTTGTTTGTATGTGGCCCTGGATAGACTGGCAACCTGTCCAGGGTGGACCCCTGCCTTTTGCCTACTATGCGTCGGGATAGGCTGCGTGACCCTGAGAAGGCATAAGCGGGTATAGATAATGGATGGATGGAATAATAAGATATTATTGGACTGAGCTGAAGTGAATCAACACATTTGTGCTCACTGAATTCAGTTGTATTTAAGGATTTGTGGGTTGGGAGCTGGATCTACGGCATTCACTGTCTATGTTTAGAAAAATAAACACTTCGTCGGGGTTGAATGTTTCCGGTAGTTTCAACCTTCTTGTAAATCCTTTGCATTTGCATTCACGATGATGCCTCTTGTCTGTACATTCTGACAACGATACGTCTACCTACTCTGGAGTGTTCTTGACCTTCTGTTGATCTTATTAAAGGGTTTTTTCATAAACTCCACACGTTGTACATAACCGCACGTTTCTCACAAACCCTCACTACATCGGCTGATCATAGAGACACCAGACGTCTTTGGCTGAGGAACAAACTTATGTAATTTCAGTTTCTAGAAATGAAAAATGACATATTTTCCTCTCGGCTAGGTCGCTTTCCCTTGAATGATCATGTTTTACACAAATAAGCCATGGTCACTGCATTGCTGTTGTCTTTGCAGCCTTGCAGTCTTAATAGTTAAACTGCTGATTATGAGTGGTCTAAACATTTCTGTAACTTCTTCACATCTCAGTGCATTAGTATATCGTCAAAGCTCTACTCTGTCAGCATACAGTTAGATCTTGCCTTCACACACCACCAGAATGAATCGTGTGTGTGGGCCTGTCTGCCCTTAGGCCCGTCTTCAGTAACTGAAAAGCGTGCTCTCTTGGACTGAGACTGAGCGTGAGATTGACTTGGCATTTGGAGAATATTCCACGTCTTTGTCTTTAAAGTCTTGGATTGCTTTTGCAGTATGTTTAGGTCTTCATCCATCTACACTGTGAAGTGCCATCAAATCAGTTTTGCGTTTGGCTGAATGTGAGCAGAGTATAACTGTGTATGCCTCAGAATTCATCCTTCTACTTCTATCAGCAGTCACATCCTCAATGAACACCAGTGATCCTTTTCCACTGTCAGCCATACATGCCCAAACCATAACACTGCCTCCACCGTGTTTAAAACATGACGTGGGATCATGAGCTCCTCCTTCTCCTTACTTTTCTCTTCCCATCATTCTGATAAAGGTTCATCTTGGATTCATCTGTTCAAAGAACCTGATTTCAGAATATGGGATGGTGTTTTACTTGTCTTCTGGTGACGTTGGTTTAGAAATGTTTGTAAATCCTTTGTATTTGCACTTACAATGAGGTGTCTTGTCCGTAAATTTTGACAACGACACGTCTACTGTACCTTCTGTGGAGTATTCATGACCTCTGTTGATCTTATAAAAGGGCTTTTTCTTCACAAAAAGAACGAATCTACGAGCATCCGCTTTGGCTGTTTTGCAATGAACTTCCAAACCTTTTGTTGTTGTTGCGCTCTCTAATGCTTTCTTTCTTTTTAAACAATGCACCAATCTATTGATTGGGCCATACCTAAGGTTTTTGCTCTGACGGTGGCCGGTCTCTCCAAGGACATCATTTTTGTAGCTCCAATCAGACAGCTGCTAAATGCCAACTCAAAACATGATATAAACTCCAGAGCTTTTGTCTGCTTGATTTGTCTTAATGTAGCAAGGAAATGAGCTGCATTTGGAGAATTTTTTTTTTGGCCTGTTAATTTCTTTTCAGTCATTTGTCCAAGTACTTCTGATTTCATTAAAAGGGAGGTACTTTGCTCAAAATGGCTGTCATTCCTAAATGGTAAATGACATATTTTTTTTTTTTAATGAAATCTCAAACAAAAATGTCAAACAACGGCATGGTGAATTACCACTGTCAGCTGAAATCAAGTGTGGAGGAAAAATGTAGTTATACATTCATTTTTGTTAACTGCACAAATTATTTTAAACAAGATTACACTGAGTTTGCATTAATACATGATTATTTCAGGTTGTGCATGAATTTGCCTTGTGCATGCATACTTTGTAACACTTTACAATCAGTAAAGGTAAACTGAAAAACTGGTTCTTTATGAGATGATGATGTATGCAAGTGTCTTGTTCTTTAATCCCTGGTGAGCATATTTCAACAAAGGAAAAAAGGCTAGTTTTTAACTTAATGATAATGTGTTCTTTTTACACTCCTTTTAACATGTTTAAGAAGTAGGGAAGTTTTATTAGGATTTCAGAGCACAGGAAATGGTTAAAATCTATTTGAAATCTCTCAACAAGGAAGAAAACTGCTGAATTCTGGACAGTGATGATACCAAATACACAATGGGGATATGATCCTCTTTCCTAAATTCATTAAAAACATCCGATTCCATATCCTTCCACTTTTGCTGTTTTCCTGGGCAAAATTTGAAATACCCAAATATTGCAACGTAACAATACGACAAACTATTTTCATGATGTGATTGTTGTTTCAATCAATGCGTTTATGTGACGTTAGAAACAAAATTAAATTCTTGGATTAGTCCACCTGAATAAAATACACGTAAAGATTTGACCAGCCCAACTGAAATTAGGCTAGACTGAACTTTTCATGTTGGACAAATACATCCAGATGATGCAGCTGAGTTAATCTAGACTGAATAAAAACAACTGGGCCAACTCTTTGTGATGTCACCCAGAGGTTTTCTAAAGAGCTCTTTTGCTGCTAACTAAAACAACATCTGTAACAAGTGGTGGCAGAGTTGAAACGAGGACAAGCCGAGCACTGAGGACGGCTTGCTCGGCTTGCTACACGTAGTGGTCTGCAAGTTGACCAAGCCCACTGGCCTGGGCCCAAAAGCAGCAGGCCGAGTGACTCTAGGTCCTAGCAGAGCTCTGCTAGTCCGAGTTTCAGTTCTAGGAGCGCTTGTTTTGGATGTCCTTGGCTACTGGACTGGTTAGTCAACCTAGAAGGATCGTCGGATGATCTGAGGCGAAGGTCACTCAATCTAGGCAACCCAACTGCCAGGAGGAGTAGAAGCAGATGAGCTACAAGCCAGTTCAGCTAGTGTCCTCTGGTCAAAGCCAGCTGTCAATCAAAAGACCACGCTGCTAATCATCCATTAATGAATGGTTTGTTATCATTTTACTTAATGAGGTACATACAAATACACACATACATGACACAGCTACTACAATAACCTGGAGAAATGAACAGATGTGTTTTTTTCTTTTCATTCTGGCTATTTGGTGTTCTGGCTATCTGTTGCTGAAATCCTAAGTGTACCTCGTGTCCCTATTGTAAAACCTTAAAAAGGCTGAGGTGGAAACTAATTCTCAAAGCCTTGTTAGTGAAAGCTGTTGCGCCTTGTTTGCACAGAAGAGAAATGCGTCTCAAGCTCCAAAAGTTCACCTATTCTCGTTTCTCTATTTGCCTTTATGTATCAAGTACATTATTTTGTTATTATTATTAACTAAAAAAGCATAGCTGTCGCTCTCTCTCACCTCCAGGAGTGTGAAAATTGAATATTTCATTTAAAAGTCAATTTCTACGATGGGATTACGCAAATCAGCCTCTTCCTTTTTCACCCTCTTGCTTCCATTCATCTCTCATTTATCCTCCTCCAGCTTGATGCATCTCTTCATTTGCTGTGGTTTACTCTATTCATTTAAAGACATTTTCTTTCCGCTCAGCAGCGAGGCTCATGTTTTTCCATTTTGCATTGTTACATTGCCCCTTGCCAACTGTGTGTGTGTGTGTGTGTGTGTGTGTGTGTGTGTGTGTGTGTGTGTGTGTGTGCACAAATGCGCATTAATGTGCGTATGTGAATACACAGATATTGTCCAAGTCCTTTCAACTTCCAGAAATAAAAAATAAAAAAAAAATGCTAAAAGCAGTTTTGCTTCTAAAATGTAATGCGTTGATGCAATTCCACGATTAGAAGTGGGAGTTATTTATTTATCTTTCCATCTTTTCATTTGTATATATCACCTTGAAAGCAACGGAGGAGGGTTATTGGTGATATTGTGCTTGTGAAATGAATTAGAATTTAACAGTTGGGTGAACAAAGCCACAGATTACTGTCCCACAATCCAATCTCACCATGAGTCAATCAGTTCCTCAAACAACAGAGTTCAAAACAAAAATTAATGTATAGCAAGAGTCCAGTGAAAATATGGTCTCTTTGGTTAAAAAAAAAAAATGCACCAAAGTTATTTATGTTACAGAGTGACAACAGTTAAAGTTGTCTCAAGATGAGGAAATGACTTTTTACAACAGAATTTGGAATAAAAAACATAATGAGTAATTTTTTACTGATTTTACTCCTACTGCTACTAATCAATGTATGAATTTACACCCAAATAAATACTTGTGTTACTTTTTAAAGAAAGTTTTTCTCTTTCAGTCACAAGACCTGATGAGTCAAAGAATTTGCTTTTCCACTGAAGGTGAAGTACGAATGAACTCTTAATTTAGCTTTTGCGATTAGAAATAATGAAAAAGGACATAAATAAATGGGCATAAATAAACTACATAAAAATAAATAAATAAATAAATAAATAAATGTTCATTAAAAAATGTTGATATATACATTAACAACAAATATTTTATGTAATTTTATACATTACATTATGTAATGTATTTATACAATATTAATTTACCCTTGTTTACATTTGTCATTCTTTTACTATTTATTTATGTACTATTTTTTTTTCCAAGCAGAAAATTGCCAGTCTTTGAAATCTGCAATTTTTAATAGAGTTCTGGTGTATTGTAATATAAATCCCTTCAGATTAACAAGATTGTAGAGAAGTCAACGTGAAAACAGGTCGAAACGTGTGTATTCGTTCTCATGAAATTATTGTCAATAAAAAAGAGGAATGTTTTATATATATATATATATATATATATATATATATATATATATATATATATATATATATATATATATATACCGATACGTATCATACCAATCACATTCTTCTCTGGAGAAACATAAGATTCGAGAGTCTCTTTGAGAACCATAAGTGGATTAACACTAACCCAGCAAGTCCTGTGTGGACTCCTGACCTGCGAACAGGATGGCAGGAATTCCGTCACCTCAGTGTTTTTCAGTGACTTTAGTGTCTGATACTAGTGCTGACGGGATGGTATACCTAAAAACTGCGTGTTCTATATTTAACTCTTCAAGGACCTGTATGTAAAGTTTCAAATCCAGACGAGTACCTTAGTGAATCAATGCAACAAGATACCCTCAGGATAATGTGTAGCAGTGCATATCAAAGTAAGGAAAAACCTGATTTTGTGCAGGGTAAAGGACCAACACAGTCAGTGTTGATGCACTCAAAAGGTTCCTCTGCTACAGGAATAGGATGGAGTGGAGCAGGAGGAATAGTTTGGTCAGGCTCACCAGCTATCAGAGAGTTGTGACAACTCACACCTGCCTTTAATCCTAAAAAAAAAATGTTGAATGCAAATTGAAATAAAAAAATCCTTCATTAATCACTGAAGGTAAATCAGTCATTGCACTAGTCGTGATTTAAATCTCTTCAAAGAGCCATTGTAGAGGGTTTTTGCTGTGGGCAGGAGGGATCTCCTGTAGCGGTCCGTGTTGCAGCGGATCTGAAGAAGCCTCCGACTCTCCGTAGTTGAATCATTGTGATGCGAAGAGGATCCTTAGGGTTATCCATGATCGTCTTCATTCGATGTATCATCCATCACACGATCAGCTCCAGACACTCCAGAACAGGCCCCGGCCTTCTTCACCAGTTTGTTCAGTTTCATTAAAGAAACACCATGTAGGTTTTCACAACACCCAAATGTCCGAAACACTTGCTTTTGCAGCTACGGACACTACGGACAATCTGCTGCTGGTACACAAAGGGTAACACTATTTGTCAGACTACATCCGGGTCGGAGTCAGGAGCCTCCACAGGACACCGTTTCTACATCGAAATTCCTTTCTCTACAGAGAAATCTGCAGCTTCAGGATAAGCTGTGTCAGCACTTCGTCCGCAACAATTTGAAAGACACTGGACCCAAAAGAACAGGCCTAAACTGCGAACTGACTCTAAGAATATAGCTGCCATATGAATCCTATCATGGCCCGCTATTTGTCATCATACAAGAACATGGTGATGGTAAACGTGGCTACTAGAATTTAAAACCAACCGACACGCTGAAAAAAGAGAATTACCAACCAGCTTAAATTAATTACCTCAATTGGTTACAAGCAAATAAGTTCAGCATATCCAATGTAAGATAAAAAGCAGAGAATATAAGTTACCATGTTTTATTTATTAACTGAAATAGGACAAACTTAATTCATTTACTTGTAATCAATTAAAGCAATTATTTTAATTTGGTTAGCAATTCTCTTCTTGTCAGTTAAGGCAGATGGGCAACAAAAAAGTTTATTTCTAATACTGCTGGTCACGAACCAAAAACACAGATGTGCACAGATCTGATGTCAGGTTTTTTTGTTTCTTATCAGGTCTGTGTGTTATTCTGCTGTTGTTTTGAATGGTATCTTTTGTTATTTCAGACTCTTTATTAGGTCCCTGATTTCTCACGTGAAGCTTCTGTTTTGTATTTGACTCAGCTCTTGTATTACTTTTAAAGTCTGCCCCCTTGTACGTTGAATTCATCGCTGCTTTACCTCCGGTTTAGTTTGTTTCTGAGTTTAAGCTCTGCTTTGACTTCCCTACTTCCACTCTCTCTCTCTCTCTCTCGATTGTTCTCACATGTGTCCTGTGAGCCACTGCGAGTTTATTCTGCTGGTATGTCTGGTTGTGCTACCCTGTTGTGTTCTTGTGCGTTCTTTTGCAGGTTTGTTCCTTTAGTAGCATGAAGGGGATACAGAAAACGGATGGGTAGATGAATTACATTTTGATCATTGAAGATTTCCTCCATGCTTTTCAGCGATTGTCTGTTCTCTTTGCTGTGACAACCTTTGTCTTGTCAGCACTTTTGCGAGCATGCCCTCCTGTCCCTCCTTCTTGCTTTGTCGGTCTGTGCATTTAGCTGCATCCTGCATCCTCCTGCACGTCACCAGATGTGTTAATTTGGACCTTATCCTTGGTTTGTTTTCCAGTTTGTTTACCACATGCAAATTCCTGTTTTTTTTTTTGGAACTTTTTGTCAGCCACCTGCCTGTTTTATATTTTCTTAATTCTTGGACTTCATGTTATTTCTCATCATCTTTAATTAAAGCTCGGTTCGGTTTGCTGCACTATTGTCCTGCATCCTGTGTTTGGCTCTGCCACTTACCATCTCCCACAGCTTGTACAGCCGTAGGAAATTATTGTGAGCTGCAGCAACTCAAACCAAATCAAACACAGCCAGTACTGAGAAGTGAACCTTGAAAGCCTTTCAAAAAGCTCATAATTATCTCCATTTTGGATAAAAGAGACCAGTTTGGAGATTAATCTATTCCTCTCTTTGTGGGAGTCTTTTTAACCAAAGGAGGTGTATTACTTAATGGAGGTGAAGCTAGAATTCAGTTGTTCAGAAAAAAGCTGTGTGCATGATTACACAGCTGTGTGTGTTAATGCATGTGCTCCACATTAATGCACATGTTAATACATGGAGAGTGTCAATCGGCAGGAAACACGAGGCACACAGAGGGAGAGGGTCTGTTCAGAACAACGCACCGCCAGATCTTCTAACTGAAGTAGTTTGGACATAATCAGAAATATTTCAGCTTTTCACTTGAACCAAAAAAAAAAAAAGGTTATTGTTGGAGTTTTTAAAACATCCACAGGAAGGACATAAGGCTTTTCCTCTTGATTTTTGTTTTCTTTTTTTATGGTTCAGGATCAAAATGCGATCAGAATGTACAAAAATAAAGAGTCAAATCAGCGTAAAATGTTTTCAAAACAGCTTAACCCCCAACTCTTAAAATCCATAATAAGACATGATGTTTTATTTTTCCATGACATAAAACATCATGAATGCAAACTTGTTGATGCCTCACTGCTCTTCATCAGCTGCTAAAGTTATGTTATCCATCCATTATCTATACCCGCTTACTCCTTCTCAGGGTCACGGGGTCTGTCGGAGCCCATCCCGACGCATTGCAGACGAAAGGCGGGGGTCCACGCCGGGCAGGTCGCCAGTCCATCGCAGGAGTTATGTTATATTCCTGTTTATTTAATTACAACACAGGTAATCTCAGCTCTCCCAACTACAACCCCGTAAGTAGTCCGGATCTTACAAAAGCTACTCTGAGAGAAATCAAATATAATAATAGAAAATATGTTTCAGGTGTAAAATGGATCAATTAATATCAGTTTACTGGTAAACATCATCGGCTTACCCAGAACAATGTGTTTTGTATGTTTTTGTGTACTCCAGCCACTTATTTGACATCTTTACCTGCCAAGAGAACAAGACATTGAACTTTGCCATCGTGCCCCCCCCCAACACACACACACACACACACACACACACACACACACACACACACACACACACACACACACACACACACACACACCACTACCACCAACCTCCACCCCCACCCCTCTATTCTGTCCTCGCTGCTTTCTTCATTTTTCTGCACCTCTCCAGACGGCATCTCTCACCCGCTCCACTTTCCTCCCTGCTTGTTTACAGTAAGCAGGTCCGAGCAGGATGGTTTTACCTTTTATGGCCATTCTTCATCCACGGTAAAAGTGCACTAATACGACGGCATGTTACTCATCTCCTCCTCCTGGTTCTGACCTTTCGAATGGGGCACTGCGGGTGGGTGGACTGGTTGTGTGTGTGTGTGTGTGTGTGTGTGTGTGTGTGTGTGTGTGTGTGTGTGTGTGTGTGTGTGTGTGTGTGTGTGCACGTACAGAATAGATCACCAAGTCTGTGAGACATTCAATTCCTGAAGTGTGGTAAAAGCAGCTCATAAAAATAATCTCCCTTAGTGTCTGAGGCTGAGGTTTGTTTTGAATCTCTGGATGTATAAAAAGCTCAGCTTACAAGTGTTTAGATTGGTCTCGGGGTTTCCGTGTTTGACATGCATAAACAGGCATTCATACATGCACGCTGACAGCACAGGTAGGTGTTACTGAGGAAAACGTGCTGTGAGCACATCCAAGCTCAAACAAAAAGTTCATTGATTTGCTGCAGTAGTATTAACTCTTTTTTTTTTGTTGTGTTTTTTAACTTAAGCGCCGTAATTCCACCACGATCAGTGTCGTGTCAGTTAAAGCCCTTCAGACCTTCTGCGCTGTTGCTCTTTGCTGGTTGTCGAGGCCGGCAGGAATTACAGTGTCATTACCAGCCAAAAACAGGTGAAGCGTAATTCACTGAATTAAAGTTCGTGTTGATATCTGAGGTTGTTTTCGCTGCAGGTCTGTTCATTTTAATGCCTTTTTAGTGTGCTCGTATCCAGCGTGCACTTGTTATGAAATATTGATATCTACGTGTGTGTGTGTGTGTGTGCTTGTGTGTGTGCGTGCGTGTGAGGCTCTGGAATGCCAGTGTCAAGGGCCTGAGAAACAGCCATGTACAAACAAACACAGTTTCGTCTTTCCCTGTTGCCCTCCTCTGGTCTCTATCACTCACATTAAAAACACGCCCTCAAACACATACACAGACACAGTGTGGTTACAAGGCAGCAGTATTTATTATCTCAGTGTTAACTAACAGTGATGCCATATCTACCCTCTGTAATTAGATTTACCTTTCCCTGTTTTTCTTACCTTTCATCGAGTCCGTTCCTGTCTCTTGCGTTCCCCTTTCTCCTTCGTATTTGCTTTTGTTCCTGGAGAGGACTACACAGGGGGAAGGCTTGAAGTGAAGTACGAGAAAGGGTGGAGGGTAGCAGCTGTACCTCAGCTACCTGCTCGTACTTTGTCCCCGTCCTGCATAACCTGTCTTCCTCCTGTTCTTGGTTTCTAAGGGTATAGCTGCAAACCGGAGCTCATCCCAGAGCATTGCCAGCGGGATCCCCCCTCTCCCCCCTCCAGCATTTGCCTGCCCCTCAGCACAGCACCCTCACCTCACCTGAGGGGTGTTTCACCCTTACCTGGAGGGGTGGGATACCTTGCTGTGGGGCATGCATGCATGTGCAAATCCCCCAAAGGCAAACATGCACTTAAAGATCACGTCCCTGCTGAGAGAGCAAAGTCTCTGTGACAAAGTTGAGAAATGGATGTGTTTCCCTGCAGAGCTGAAGTTGCAACCTGCTGTCAAGAGGGATTTGATCACGCTATTATTGTTTTCCCTTTTATGCATTTCCTCCTTCCATTGTATACTTTTTTTTTCTCAGCCCATGATACTGCTGTGGGATTCGGAAACAAACACAGAAGTGATGAAACACTGAATTGTACTTGTGTGCTTATTTTAATACTCATTATCCAATGACAGACTCACAGTAGACGAGACTTCCTCAAAGTTGTGTATGGGTGTTTCCCCTTTATGTGTGATGACAGCTGACTTTAGAGTTTTTTTTTTTTCCTCCCCAATACGGTCTCTGATTTTGTTTTGGAAAGAAAACCTAAAAATGTCTCAGTTCTGGTTGAAGTGACCCTGCTGTGCCAGCTCCTCTTATGGTAGTGTTATGGCCATGTGTACAGGGCTGTGTGCATGTGTGTGTGTGTGTGTATATATATAAGCAGGACATGCAGCTTTGTTTTCCCCTCTACATTTAAATCCTTACATGGAGACAAACAGACACCAAAAGCAGCATGGAAGTTTTCCAGACAGGTTTCTATTGTGCATGCATATATTAGTGTGTCATTCTATGTCTTAATGTACACAAATTTTGGAGGCCCATGGGTGAAGGCTACCAGATCAAAGGCTCAGTCGGCAGGGATTTAGTGTCACTTCCCTGCTAAAGTCAGTTTGGTCGTGTTCAGAAGTGACAACAATAGGTGGCAGAACATTAGACTGTCACTAGAGGGGCGAAACCCAGTCTGCCATGCCCTGAAGTACAACTGTTTTCATCCCTCCAGTTTATATTCGAGGGGTGCAAATGCCATAAAAATGCCAGTTTATGGCTGAGATTTTTAAATCTCAACTATCATTCTTACTTTTTTCTGTTATTTTCACCTGGCCTGCTCTTGTTTGCGATCTGTCTTTCACTACAGAGACACATGTCTGGAAATGAAAGACAGGGGAGCTAAGTGCAGGAGGGGATAAAAAAAAAAAAGAAAAGTACTCAACTGCCCCCATTCTCTCTCCCACTCACCTCCTCCTCGCCTGCCCTCCCCTCCAGGGAATGTTTTGGGGCCCAGCTCATATTTTGTTTGCACAATGCATTCCTGCAGGCTCTTTATTTATGTCAATCTTCCTTTTGATCAGAGTCCAGTTACCACCAGTTACCCACTCACAGCTCTTGTGAGTGAAGGAACCCACCTGTGATGCAGGACTGTGTGTGTGGGTGCGCGCGCATGCATGCATGAGTCTGGGGCCTTCGTTCCAGGGCAAGTTTACCATCAATTAATATGGCTAAATGATTCCCTCACATGGTAAAGTATTTATGTAAGGTGATCTGGCCAGTGGCTGAGCTCAAGACATCTGGCTGTGATCTACATCACAGATGGCTCTACCTGCACACACACACACACACACACACACACACACACACACACACACACACACACACACACACACACACACACACACACACACACACACACACACACACAGTGAGTTTATTGTTTGAACTGTGTGTGTGTGAGAGTCAAGCCTTCAGTGTGTGAGATGCACATACACATTGCTGAGAGCACAGGTCACACATGCCTGATTTCTCCACTCTGTGGAAAAAGGCAAATGAAAAATGAAGACTAAGGGTGAGTGTCCCTCCCTTATGAGATGATTCAGTGCGTATCTGGATATGTAGATGCGGCGTGATTCACTGCTTAGCAGACTCCTAAACAGAACACTTGGCTTTGATTTGGTTTAAGATGCTTTTTTTTTTTTTTTCTCAGCAGATATTAAATGTACTTAATTAAAGATCACAGAATCACTAATAGTTTTTAAACGTCGTTCTTGTGCCGCGTCTTTTAACGCAAGGATCTAATGTGCAACGTCACAAAAACCATCACTCCTAACCAAACTGTAAGATCTTAAATCCCCAACAGTCAATGCTGTTACGACTTCAATGACTTCAGCGGTTCAGACGTGTTTGGAGAAAGACTTCAGGATCCACTGTGAGTTCACCTTGAGCGGTGTTGCTGTTTTTGGTTGTTAGCCGCAGAGACATCTGGAGACGGATCAGGTGAGCGTTCAGATCTGCGCCGCTGCTTTACTTAATCAGTGCTTTACTGGCAGTTTATTTTTTCATTTCTTTTCCACTTTTCATATTATTTGCATTCATCTTGCAAACAATTCACCCTTCGTACACACCCACAGGAGGAACTAGTGGACAGGTCAGTGTAAATGGTGCCAGGCTTTCTTAACTCAGCACAGCACCGTGTTTCGGTGCGATGATGCTGCCTCTCAGCTGATGTGGACGCACCAATCAAACTTTGACACCGTTTCCAGTAAAAACTATTGTCTCCTGGCTATTAAAATTGGGACCTGGGCTGGTTTAGTTGCAGTTGAATCACTCTGGCACTCTATGTACCAATAAAATGACATCTTTAGCAGAAAAAGGGGGTTTTTGTTTTGGGTTATTTGTGAAAACTAAAAGAAAATAGTTTTCAAACACTTGGGCCTAAACGCACTTTAGGCGCAGAGCGGTATTAATGATCTGCTGCATAAATCTTCCTAGGATCATTTTCTTGCTCATAAATAGATACATATGCGATTATAGTGTTATCCAGGGGGCGTTCTGTAATTCATGACTTTGTTTTGACTTCTGTGGATCTCAAACTTTTATCATTCTTACTAAGCTTGTTGTATTAAGCCTGTTTACCTCTGAGTGCTGTCTTTTCTATGACTGTTTTGATTTTCGTGTCACTTTGTAACCGTAAGGGTATGAAGTATTGCTGTTCATCATCATTATCATCATCATTATTACCCTGAATGTAATCATTATTGTTTGAATGAGCAGTAATTGTTTGAAGAGTCAGAAACAAATGTCACTGTCATGTTTATTGTGGAAACTTCTGCGGGGTGCAGCAAGTCGTCCCATGTGGAGCAAATTCCACATCCTACATGCCACAGCTCACCTTTGGAAGCTGCAATCTGTATTTTGTCCGTGTGTTTTAGTGTGCTGTCAGTGTATTTATTCAGTGACCAAAGCTATGGAATAGTTTAAAAAAACACAAGTTAGGAAATGTTTATCATCCTTTTTTTTTTTTCTTTTGGCAAGAAGGTTTTAGACAGTTGCAAGAGTTTGTTTAATTTGTAGTCTGTCTGCTAAACTTGACAAATGACAGATGCAGTAACAATATCCATGTTATAAAAGGCTAATGAAAAATAAAAATAAAACAACTTTCACTCAGTGCAGAGGGCAGGAGCACTTCAGCACTGTTTTGCTGTTTTCTCCGTATTGTTTTCTGGATTTACTTGACTTGAAATCTGCTTAACCTCAGATTGCGATTGTGTTTGTTGTTTCTCATCATGAGCCGCAAGAACAGTTTCCTCAGGAAATGATGCACATTCAGGAAACATGCGCATTCTTTCGCAGATAATCACACATGACGCATCTCAGATGCCTTTCTCTGTACAGTAACCTTTTTATTCCAGCAGAGCTACAGATGGTCTAATGTCTCATAAATTGTATTTGGAAATGGTGTATATGTATTTAGAAAACAACTATACCAGAATAATGAAATTGATGCTTGTTTTACAGGCTTTATATTCAATGTTTTTATTGCTTTACACTGGATCTAAAAAAAAAGTTTTGTCATACATTTAAGCTTGGTTGCACTAACTCGATACATATTTTTGTGCGAATACACTGACATATCTGCTGCTGCACAATACTGTAGGTATGAATCTACTCACAGATTTACAAAGATTTTTATTAATGAGGCCCAATGTGTGCGTAGTGCAGTGTGTTGGACTGCACCCATGAAAATATCCCATTTGGACAGTAGCCTTAGTGTGAAAACCAGGCTCTGCAATTACCAAGGTTTCCTTATCACTTTCTTCTGGCAGTAACTTAAGTTATTGTGGTTAAACATTCACTCGCCAAGTTTCCGCCTTAAGTGTAAATATTTCATCAGTTTCTGGAAATTCTGGTGGGGAGTTGCAAACAAATGTGGAGTTCTTTACACTGCTCTTATTGTTGATAATAGGAGCTGGGTGCATCAACAACAGTCAAACCAAACCCGGCTTTGTGAAGGTGCCGGATTCTTGAGAGATTCACAAGCTCACGATCACACGGAAACACTTGCTGGACTCCAAACATGTGCCCGTGGCGAGTTCTTCTGGGACAATCTTCATCCAAAACAACAAAGGCGCAACGATGTCAGCTTCGTAAGAGGTTCTTGAAGACCCTTGTAGCATCGCTTTAATCAGCATGTGGGAGAATTAAGGTTTTTGTTGATCCAGAATGTGCTTTGTGGTTTCTCCAAGAGTTTGATTTCAACAAGTGGCTCTGTTCCACTGAGGGGAAGATAGTCTGAAGGCTCCTCAAACCAAGTAATAATTATTATTATATGGAAGGCGCTTGCAGTTTTCCAGGGGTTTTCAAACATCTACAGTTTTCCAGCTGGTTCAGTGTAACAAACCATCTGGCATCTTGGGTGAATTTTCAAGTGTTTTTCTTGAACATCATTCTCCTTGCATCATATGGAGCAGATGTGCGGATCGCATGCTTTATAGTCCACATGATTATCTCTTTACTTGGATTATTTTACTTACATTTTGTCACAACAGAGCTGAATTAAAAAAAAAAAAAAGAAAAAGAAACCCAACACGTACAGTTACAGAGATTTTTCCTTTATACACTGAAATGTGAACAAAAATGTGTGAATGCTGCTAAGGCAAGGTGATTAACCTCAGAGCTGCTCGGAGCATCTCATCTGAAATATGCGGTTGAAATGGGCAACTCGCTGGTGTAAAAGAGTGGGCTTGTGTAAATGTGAGACAGGGTGTTGATGAAAAAGACTCGCTCAACTTTCCCAAGATGAATAATGATGAAAATACTAAAGTAAACATCACTTTAATTTTGATTTTCCCTCTTGTTCGCTTGCCCTCATGGGTGATGTTGGTGCAAAAGGCCATTCTTGGCTTTAAGAGAGATGAATACCAGTCTTTTTTCTTTTTTAAATAATAAAAAAAAAAAATTAGCTCTGTCTTCTGCACTCTTCAGCATCTCCCCCTCCTCTTCATCCCTCCATACTGAAAGAACCCTCAAGAGATGTGTGTACCCTCTCGCTGCCCGTATCCAAATAATTAATCCAAAGCAATTACTCTCCTCCTTCATCTGTCTGTCGGCACGCTAACAAAACATTTCGACACGTGTCCTCATCACTCCCCTTTAATTAATGCAGAACTATTTATCACTCCCCTTTAATTATCCTAGCCTGTTTATCAGTCCGCCTTTAATGGAATAGGCACCAGAGAGATACTTGTACAAAACACACCCCGCTACGCTTTCTTCGCTTCTGCCGGTTTTGAACTCAGAAGGAAGGAAAAAAAAAAAAAAACAACGGAAAACAATTAGTCAAGGAACAAGAAAAAAACAGAATTAAAAAGTGAGAAACTTGGAGAGCCGAGGGAGATATAAGTTGTTGTTTTCTTCCTCTCCTGGCAATCAGGGTGATGGCCACACTCACACTCTGCTGTGCTTTTGTTCCCTTTTGCAGAGAGCTTCCGCAGACGCCATGCAGTTCACACCGAGTTCAGACACGCACACATGCATGCACGCACAAACTGAGATCAAACACACTTCCACAATAGTTCTTTTGTGCTCAGTTACCATGGTTTCTGTCAGGTTTAATGCCTAGCAACATGTGTCACGGGGCAACCACTCACTGAGGAGGGGAGGGCCTCCGATACACTTCATAGCAGCACAAGTGTTTGACCATGAAACAAATTTTACTATTGTGGCACCAGCTCAGAGGATCTGAGTTTAACCACGACAGTTTGAGCTTGTTTTTTTTTTTCTTTTTTCCAGTCTCTACCTACAGAGTCCGTGCATGTATGTGTGTACATGTGCAGCTGAGGAACGTCAAAAACACAGGAAAGACATGGTTTTGCCTTACCTTACAGGCTGTACATTAACAGAGTTGTCCATCAGCCTTTAAGCAGCTCAGACAAGGCAGAAACCCACAGTAGAGGAGAGGCTGCTCCAGAATCACATCCAGACACAGAACTCTTCCCCTGGATCCAGAACCCACAGGCCTGGCTGAGGCTGGCTCAGCCTGGGAGCAATATGGTGCATGTAAATTGTAACCACACACGGGTTGGACAACTAACAGGTCTCACGCATGCACACAAACAAGCTGCTGTTGCAGGGTCAGAAGTCTGGATGTCACACCCTGTCATTGCAGATTAAGTTATGCAAAGTGAGGTGGTCAGGCAGCCAACCCCAGGGGCTTAACAAGCAGGAAACACTAATTGGGTCGGTTTGCTGATTGCCATAATTGCTACTGTGCGTCTGTTTGTGTATATGTGTGAGTGTGTGTGAGAAAGAGCACATACTCGCATAACTGAACAACCTGCAACGCAGCATAGCAGCCTTTCAGCCTTTCAGCCTTTCAGTCTTTCAGCCTTTCAGCCTTTCAGCATCAACCACTGGTCTCTGAGAAACAACAGAAGACAAAATATTAGCAATATTTCACAATTTGACAACTCAATTCAGTCAAAGAAAAAGATTGGTTGAATCAAGTACCAGGGATAGGATGGTTATTGTACCTTTTAAAAAACATTTCTTAGCATTCCAAGGGAGAGAGAGAGAGAAAAAAAATAAAGCATGAACACAAAACACTAACTGTCAAAGCTCAAGAAAACTTTGAGATATGTAAAAGAGTGCAGATAAACAGGTGTCAAAGCATGATTCTGTTAATTATATTCTCAGACATATATTATATAGCTTGAAATTCCACTGAGACCAAATTCAATAGTTCTGGTTTTGTCATAATATGATGTATCAGCAAAGCTGGACCCATGGAAAGACAGACTCCCACCAGGAGGAGGGAACCAGAGGACAGGTAAGAGCGGGTTTAATCTTGGAGACTTGGAATGTGGGATAAGAATGGAGAGCTCTAGGCAAATGTAGATCTACAGCCAATGGATTGACAACCTTAATAGGGAATGGGCCCACAAATCATGGAGCCATCTTCCTGTTCTCCAGCCGCAGGGGAAGGTCCTTGGTGGACAGCCAAACTCGTTGACCCACATGTTAGATTGGAGCCATAGGCCGCCAGCGTTTAGCTGCAGTTACGCAACGTTGAGAGGTTTTCAGAAGGGGCCACCCTGGCCTTGTGCCAAACCCAGTGATAGCAGTGGACATGAGCTGAAGGAACTTGGACCTCCTCTTGAGAAACATCCATTTACCACCTGAAACTGGGGAATGGACAATGTATATGTACAGAGAAAGGAAGAACAGTGATCTGACTCAGATGAATCCCTCTCCAAAAGGAAATCTGTCAATAAACGGCATCAGATTACGTTTTTTAGAGCCAGGTGGGGTTCTAAAAAACAGGGGTGGACCGATCTGCTGGGGAAAAAAAGTTTAGAAGAGAATACACAGGGGTGAATCTTGGAGTCATCTGAATAGCTTTGAGAAAGGATGGTGCCAACGGCAGAAGCATCCACCTTGAGGAGAAGGTGTCTTCAGGGATTCGACACAGGAAGGGCTGAAGAGCTGGTGCTGAGGTGTATTGCTGTTTTAGACTGCTAAACGCTGCCTCAGAAGAGGTGGTCCAATGGCGGAGCACTTTAGAGAGAGTCAGCAAGGTCCTCTCGACCCCTGCTGAGCCTGCCCTTTTAAAGAGGACAATCTGTTTTCATGTCCCCGTTGACCACAATACAGACAGAAACCTATTAGTCTTCTTTCTCTCACTCTCTGCTGGGGTCAGTCTGGAACAACCTATTTGTATAGGCACAGGAATCTCTGGCATCAAGTTCATCCTTGATACTGTCGGATAACCCTTGATAAAAAGCAATGGAGAAGCAGTCCAGATGCTCTCTTCAGCTAATGTATGAAGAATCAATAATCAATGTGATGTAAACGACCTGCCACCCTGTATGAGAGAAAACAGGTTTCTTGAAGCCTCTCTTTTTGGGTTCACTGGATTGAAAACCTGCTACAGCTCCTTAGGAAACTTTTTAAAAAAGTTGAGCAAGTAGGTGAGGCCCCCCTCCCGTTCAGCCGTTCCCCACACCCTTGCTCTTCTAGTGAGTAAGGAGACAACGTAGGCAATCTTGGCTTTCTCAGAAGGAAAACATGTTGGTTGAAGCTTAAATTGTAGTGAACACTGCACTAAAAAGGCTCTACTTTAACAGGGTTTTCTATATTTTTCAGGTGAACCTGTGTCTGGATTTTGGACCGAGTTAGTTCAGCAAGTTGTTGCACAATACCCTTGACACACACTACAAGCTCTGACAGACATGCCTCCTGTGGCACTATTGCAAGCTCCACCCTTGTACTCCAAAGCTGACGTTCAGATGGGTCCATAGTGGTGGCCAGATTGTACTGTAATGCATCAGCAAAGCTGGATCCACTGAAAGACACTCAGGATATGGCAAATGTATTCAGGTTTTTCAAAACAGACGAGGGCAGCAGAAGCAGGTTCAGGTGACGTAGTCTCTGGAAATACAGTATATGGGCTCTTCAGGTGGTTAGCAGTAGCAGCAGATCCACTGGAAAATGAATCCAGAAACTTCACAAAAACAGTTCTCAAGGTCCGGTTTTGTTCCAATTGTGAAAGAACAAATCATACAAAACTAGTTTAATAGAGAAGCTAAATTCAGTCCAAAAGAAGAAAAAAAAAAGGTCCTTTGTGTAAGGAAACTTAAAAGCACAGGAGCAGAGCAGGCTAACTAACGAGGAGGGGTAGGCAGGAAAAACCAGGGACAGAAACAGTTCATGAGTTCATGGATGAAGAGGTTGCGAATAATGACCTCACAAGGCTGGATACGCACAGGGTAAGAACAGTGACAATGTGGCACTGGGGCAAGGTGAGACTACTGCTTAAAAGTAAGGAACAACACGGGTGAAAGGGATCAGTAATTAGAGTAGAACTTCAGTGAGATGCCTTCAAAGTCGATTCGGAAAACAAAAGCCCAAGACCATGACAGATAAATTGTCTTGCACTACATGCAACCTTTCCTCAAGTGTCAGGCCCGTCAGTGGGTGGGGTGGAGGCTGAATTGCTGCATTTGTTACTGCAGTTGACAAGGACTTTTTTCTGCAAAACATACAAAAAATAAAAATAAAATGTGATGACTTATGCAGTACCATCCAATGAAATGCCTTCTGGAATTATTTTGTCCTTAAGTATTACTACATGTTTAAATAAAACAAGCAGTGCAGATGGGTACGTATAGAACATTGTGCACACATGCAAGATCGGTTATCATAATGTAAATGTTAAGTCAGAGTAAATCAGAAATACACTACAACATTAAAAAAAAGTGTTATTAACCACCCAGGTAAATACGAATGTTGAACGACTGACTGGAGCTGTCAGTATTTAGAATAAGATTAACGAGATTGGACAAAACTTTCCTGCTATTAAAATGTTTTAACCAATACCAATAACAAATATTAAACTGCTTCCGATGGCCAATAACAACAATCAATAAGCGCATATTTTTTTATTTTATATTTTTACATACCCTGCAATTTTATGCACCTGGGACAATAAAAAATACAGACAAACTAAGATGAATTGATAAAAACTAATATTTTAGTGGCTCTGGCCAAATGTTGAGAGCAAACATCTGCCCTGGCTCTTCAAATGATCTTTTTTTTTTTTTGTAATTGAAGCATGCTCAAGACCTTTTTTTAATGTCAAGCATGTTAAATTTAGTACAAACTTGTTATGAAAATAAAATAAAAGCCCTGAACACACCTTCCAACTTCATTTTCAGGCATTGTGTTTTCACAAAGCAAATGTCAAAACAGGGGCAACAAGAGTTAACTAAATGAATATTTATTCCATGTCCTTGATACCAGACCTCAGTTTTCTCTACTTCTTTGCTCTTTGTCCACACCAGCTGGACATTTTTTCACACTAGTTCAACGTTTTGTCATAGTGTGAGCCATTAGTCACAACTGTTCCAAGAGATGGCTTGTAAAACGCAAAGGTGTTAATCTGTAACTCTCTATCATCATAGCTCTGCAAATAAATGAATAAATAAACAAAATGGCAATTAAAAAAAAAAAAATTGCTTCACCAAGCATGCACTTTGTCCTTTGGCTCTCTCAAAAAGAATTACGGTAGGCCTCTAGTAGAAATAAATGAGTATAGATTATGGATGGATTATTTAAAAATAGAAGTAATTCAAATAATACACTAAATGGGGGAAATATTAGAGATAAACACAGGGATGAACAGAGAAAGAACAGAGAGGGAAACAGGAAACAATGAAGGCAGAGCAGGAAGTTGAAAAGGAGGGAAAAGGGTAAAAGCCGGAAGTATAACAAATTTGATATGAGGAAAGTGATCTTCCAAAATCTAACACAAATTGAAAACGAACTAAGAAAATGTAAGAATTCAACAGGTAGATCTTGTCCAGGTCTATGGAGCCGACCTGTCAAGCAGACACGGTCCCTCTGAGGGATGCAGCTTCCCTGGAGATTCATTTGTACAAAAGACACATAGATATATGGCAGGAAAAAAAAAAAAGAAAAACTCCCTATTAGTCTTTACAGCAGCAATTTGAGAACTACATTCTTTCTTTAGAAAACAATCTTGTGAATATGTTAAGTGTCTAGAGATCATAGTTTATGCATTATTGCACCCCACAACATTTTTATAACAACTGTACTTTATAACAACATCTGAATTTCTGATTGTAAGCATCTATAATTAATATAAAGTAAAATTCTTGAGGGTAATTAACACTCCAATGGATGAAAGGATTCATCAAGCATTATTAAAATACAGCTATGGCAAATAACGACTTACTTTATGGTGTCAGAAACATCCCTTTAAATTCCACAAATAGAATTGCTTGAGGTATGTCATTCTTATTAAATTACATAATTCAATGAAATTAAAAAACACGTTGAAGTGCAATGACACAAAAGAAAGAACTTTAGGACAACATTTCTTTGTTGTAGTCCTGAAGTTAAGCTACAAGGACAAATACTTAAAGTAAAATTACATCATCAGTTAAAAAGTAATGCAAACAAACCATCTGCCAACAGTCACAACACAAGTACTTGTACGTGGTTGTTGTATGGCAACAGCTGACAAAAATGCTCTACCCTTTCGCTATCAAATTTGCCATTAACAAGAAAAGGACAAGGAAGAATAACTACAGAATTTATTTCAATTCAGTTCTTTATTAACCCTCAAAGGGAAATTACACTTGGTGAAATGAGGTGAAGTGAGAATGATGCAATAAAGAACAGTGGGTTTATGTTTCTTTAAAGGCAGCGGCAGGGTGAAAGTATTTCCGGTGATTCATTCACAACTCAAAACTTTTGATCAAAATGCGTTTGCGTTAACCGTCTGCTAGTTAATATCCTTTTTGAAAATTAAAAAAATCTCAGTTAACATTTGGTTGAGGAAACAATATGTGCTTTTTTTCAGTTGGAGCTGATTAAATGAACATAACATAAAGTGGCCACAGCTGAGCCATCGCTGGCCATGTTTGAGGCGTTTGTGCTGCTGAGGGGGGGAAACGGCCACGCTGCTTCCCCAGTTGCTCTTAAAATTCTGAATAGCATGATTTGTTCAGTCGCTAGTGTGATGAAAGTCGCTGAGTGACAAAGTACATAAAATAAACAGCCCGTCTGCCGGTCTAAGCACTGTGGTCACACACCGGGTGGTATCTTTTAACTTCTTGAACTTTCTTGTCCCCTGGCCTGACACTTTGTCAGGGTTTTTTCTCAGTGGGCCGTCTTTCATGTCCTTTTAACATGCTGCTTGACTCCCAGGTGAGTTTGCCGCCATCCTCGCGACCCTGTTGTACCCTTCTGTATCGCCATTTCACACAGCACCTGTTTCCCTTCCGTTATACCTCTTTTACTACCTCGCGCAGTGGAGCAGAGGAGTAACAGCAGTACATCTCACCTGTTTGAGCATTTCACACCAAATAACAAGGTGGGATAAAAGATGGTAATGATGTGGAATATGATGCAAAATGGATATAAGCACAAAAACAATATTTAAAAGTAATTAAAAAATAATCGTTATTTTCATGGTTATAAAAGCAGATTGTAAGCCAAACCTGCAGCTGTAAAGCTGCCTGGAGTAAAGATGAAGAGGAAACGAAGATCTGTCAGAAACAGGTTGGATATGAATTCACAGACCAATTCCTTTTAAATGTTACTTTTTGTCAATTTACATGTTCTCATTAACTTCTGAGATTGTGAGACTGTTATGCCGATATTTACAGCTGATGTTTTTGTTGAAATTTCCAGGTTCATGAGCTGCCGCCTCACAGTAATAAGGTTCCTGGTTTGAATCTCCGGCTTGCATCGTTCTTTATGGGATGTCCCCGTGCGCAGGTTTTCTTCCCACAGGTGAATGACGTGTGTTTTATGTTAGTGTTGCTTGAAGACAGAGCACTGGGAGGCGTGCATTTATGTAGATTAATGCTTAAAAGAAAAAAAAATCACAAATGTGGAAATCCACTAACAGTAGCAGGTTCAGTCTTTGTGCTTGTTTCTAGTACACGTTTGGTTGCTGTGTATCACTCAGATAAACTCGATGGCTGGTTGTACGAAGAGGAATTAATATTTTGAAGCGCTGCTTAAAAAATAGGATCATTCAACCCTGTTGTTCAAAATGCTCTCCGGTTTCTGTACCCTTACAGCTGTGGTATTATATTGCTTTAATTCATCTGAGACGGGTTGAACTGGTAACTTATAGACTTCAGCATCCATGATCCAACTTTAAAATTCACAAGATTTTCAACTCATTTTTCTCTCATTTTTCTTGATTTGTCATGTATCTCTGTGGCTGAAGCTGTTAATACAAGGAAAGCACAATTTCCTTTTAAGAAGTTCACCTTTTTATTGTTTATGTCACAACTTTCCCCTTAGAATAACATGCATATTGCACTTATACAGCTTTACTCCAAAATATATCTTAACATGGAATTACTCACCAGATGCTACTTTGTGTGTGTGTACACACACACACACACACACACACACACACACACACACACACACACACACACACACACACACACACACACACACAAACACACAAAGAAGTGTGCTAACCTACAGTGTCTCTGTCTAACTTCCTTTTTTAATGTGCTATGAATGGTTCCACTTGTGAAGTTGAATGAACCAGTACACTCCTTTAGTCTTTCATTGGCCTGCCTCTTACACACACACACACACACACACACACACACACACACACACACACACACACACACACACACACACACACACACACACACACTCACAAAAAGAAAGTGTGAAAACTTACGCTCTTCATACGAGCCGCTGGAACCCACCGTGTCTAACGATGCCCACTTACAAAGGCAGTGTTGGGCCCAGTTTCTCAGTTAGCCCGTTTCTGTGCTCCCAGCAAGCGTGCTGGATTTTAGGGTTTAGTGTCCCACCGAGACGGAATAATAAGTGCATGCTCTAATTTGTGTGCATGGCCGTGTGCGTGTTTATGTGCAGCAAGGCTGCTGAGGAATAATGAGTGTGTGTTGCTAATCTGGGCCCTGGGAGACTACCTCCCTTCACTCCTCACAGAGTGTCTCAAGTCAGCGGCCTCCCTCTCACTCCGTCTCTTCTTTCCGCTGCTCACTCGCTGTATGTAGGCTAATTTAGCAGCGGCTTTGATGCATTCTCCTGCGGGCCTGCATTTCTCATATCCAAATGCAGGGATTAGCCAGCTTTTATTCTCCAAAGCCCATCTCATCCTGTTCTCCCTTCTTCTGTCTGCTCGGCGTCTCCCCGACCCTCAGAAACAGTGGCAGGGACTTAACAGCCTGACAACAACTGCTTTGTTGTTGTGTTTTTGTGTATCAGTTGTTAGCTGAGGCACTTAGCCCTTTGTGGGGCTGGTATTTGCCTCTGCGTTCTGGGGATATGTGTCAGTGGGGAGTGGAGTAGAGGGGAGATTTGCCAGGGATGACAGCAAGCAAAGATGGTGTGGAGGAATGAGAAGAGGCATTGGAAGAGGCCAGCAATTTAACAGCCGCTATCTTGTTTTAAGATTCATTACGAGGAATAATGAGAAATTATGTGAAACTAAGTTGCGTCTCTGGATGACACTGTCAATCCCTTTGTAGCGGGATGTGTGTGAGTACCGGTGCGCCTGCGTGCTTGTGCAAGTGTGTGTAGGTGTGTGTGTGTGTGTGAGTGAGAGAGAGAGAAGGAAAAAGATGGTAGGTCTCATGGTGATATTCTAAATCCCTTTGTAGAGACAGGGACTGTCACTTCTGAGCGTGTGCATGATGAAAGTGAGTGCTAAGCAGCAGACGCAGCCAGCATGCTCCCACAGAGGCAAAACACACACACACACACACACACACACACACACACACACACACACACACACACACACACACACACACACACACACACACACACACACTTCGACTAAGAGAAAGTCTCTTGATGAACTTTCAACAGATCTGCAGAAGTGGCTTAGGCAGCCAGGGCACCTCTGGGACTCTTCAGAGACCCAGCCACACACATGTAGATTACTCACATACACACCTTTCAAACTTATACGGCACTCTGTCAGGGAGGTAGACCTGAATTTCGATAAGAGGTAAGAATGTAGATTTGAGTCCATACAAGCGCCATAAACATTGCTAAATAGTTTAGATCTCTTGGTGCTCACGTTTCTGCTGTTGAGGAGCCGAGGAGCTACAGGTTTTGGTCATAAAATATGAAGACTTTCACAAAAATCTAAATAAAATTTACTGAGAAGAGTTTAAGGACCCAAAAGACCGGAAATTCGTTACTACAGTTACTTAGTTTTTCTGAATGGTCTTGATCCTGCAGTCAGTATCAAAGCAGTACCCGCATGGACAAATACTAAACAATTAAAGTCAGTAGTCGACTGATACACAAAAACACAACAAGAGAGCAGTTGTTGTCAGGCTGTTAAGTCCCCGCCACTGTTTCTGAGGGTCGGGGGGAGAAGACGGGAGAACAGGAACACTGAATTATTATGAGGAGATGCAAGTGTTTTTTTTGTGTTTTTGTTCCCTATGTCTGTGAATGAGAAATTTCTTCTTCTTATTTCTTATTCTTCATTATTGTAACTTCTTATAAGCTCATCAGCCTCATTTGAGGAAATGTTTGTGTCAGCAGGGGTCATCACTTTTAATGTTGCAATAATTTTGGTGACCTCTGTTGAGGAGCAACGGTGTCGACTTGAGCAGACTTGTCACTCGCTGCCTGTGTCGAATAATTACATCAGGTGAGATTGATTACCAAAAATGAAAAAAAAAAAATCACTTATTTGACATTAATTAGATTTAACTAATGCAAAGACAAATGGAAATCATTTGAATTAGGAGCAATAACTGAGATTGAAGCAGTGTTCAGCCTGCTTGTGATCTAATGACTACGTAACTTACATGTGAGATCAGTTAAATTCCAGACAAAATATTGTTAAAAACTATAAATTTTACCAGCTCAACATCACACTGGCAGATTTCAGACCTTCAGGGTAGTCATCCCATTCAGACCATGCATAAGTGCATCGCTTTCTTCATCATCATCATCATCATCATCATCATCATCATCATCATCATCATCATCATCGTCATCATCATCATCGTCATCGACTCTTTGAATCGCCCGTCCTCTGTCCGTTTATTTTGTTTTGTGTCTCTTCTCCCCCCTGCCGTTGTTGTTGTGTCGTGGCTTGTGGAGCCTCGTGAGTCTTTGGTCCGTGTTGACTGTGATTGAGAATGACCTTGGACCTCTCCGGCTCTATGGAATTCCATACATGGAGCGTCTATGACCTTCTGACCTCCAGCTGAGCGCTGATTCTATTGGCTGAAAGCCTCCCTGTGCTGAGCAGCAAAGAGCCGCCAGTAAGAATCAACAGGTCGAGGGTCGAGACTCTTGGAAATGAGGCGATGAAGTATGGTCTGCCACTTACAGCAAATCCACAATACCGTCATTCTGCACTCACAGCACTGCATGTGAGAAAGAGACCGTGATCGCTGGACAAGGGAACTTAAAAGAAACTGAATACTGTACATTGTGGTATGTTTCTGTTTTTATTTTTTTCTTGGATTAGAATAGTACATTCATGGGAAAAATACACTGATGTTCTCTAATATTACAGGACTTTTTTTTTTCTTTAAAAAAAACGAGAGCAAGAGAAAGAAACCCCTAAAAATAATGTTTATTTGTCGAGTAACCACATCCCTTATTAAAGGTTAAGCCCACATAAAATAACACATGAAGAGAAGTTGCATGATTATGTGAATTATGCAGGTGATGCCCCATAATAACGCACCTCCTCACCAATGTTGTCCTAAGCTGGAAAAGATACATATTAAGAACATATTAAAGAAAACACAACCAAAACAAGAAAAACGTAAGAGAAGAGAACCAAGAATAAATAGAAAGTGGTAGGCAATCACAAGTAACACATTAAATAAAACATTTCAGGAAGCACAACGGCCTGAAAATACATTTTAAATAGGGCTCTCAATCAATTCAATTTCTTTGATTGTGGTTAATGGAATTTTCACAGTTAATTCACGATTAATTGCACAAATAATTTTTGTAATATTCTTTTTAAGTGAAAAAAGATACTTTTAAAATAGTAATAATACAGAAGCAGACATTAATAATAATGTCCACTTAAACATCTCCTGTTTTCAACAGTTTTTAATAAACATATTTACAGCTCAGGTAAAAAAAAACAAAAAACAAAACCTCCAACACTTTTGTTTGTACTGTTTGATTTTGAGATTCATGACAACTGTGAGAGGGGTGAGTTTTTTTCGTGTCGCTGCAGCTGAATTTATATAAAGCAGTTTTTTTCTAATATGAGGCGTATCGTTTTGATTAAGAGTTGGCTCAGCCAGTGGGTAGCAATTATATTATTATTTCATTGTGATAATACAAAGCTAAGGAAGACCTCAGCCGTTTATACTAACCCAACATCTGATTTCACCACCGAAACAACATCAGAAACTGGATATTCAGCTGTAAACATCTAACGGCAGCTCGGCAGCTCCTTCAACGTGGGTTGGCTGAAGGAGCTGGTAACCACAGCAAACCTTTTTTTTTTTTTTTTTTGGGTTCTTGAAATATCACTTTTTCCCCTCTCAGCTATGTAAGTTCACAGGTCCTATTTAAATCAGAAAGACCTTCCAGTTTTTCTTCCTAGAGGTTGCAGTTTTTGCCTCTTACACTGTACTCATCAACTTAACTGCATGAATATCGCAGTGCTATAATAACACAAAAGAGTCCAGTAAAGGTTAAAAACTTCCTGATTTGAATTCATCAAACCAAGCAGAAAGAAATAATTTAGCCATCCGATCTGTTCTTAATATAGACCCGTTCATTTATTTTTAGAGTAAAACCAAAGTTCATATGATTCACCGCTGAGAGTCGTCTGTTGCTCCAAATCCAGATCGGCTGGCAAACTCCGGTCTTCTTAATGAGAAAGTATGTTTGGCCGTACACCTTTGGCATCTCCACGGCATTAAAACATTCCTCTCCAGCTACAGCTGCACTTTATTTTCCAGCTTCAGTGTCTGACAAAAGCGATAAACATAACCCAGAAAATGGTAAAAATAACCAGCATGGCAACCAGTCCACATAACTTTGCCGTTGCCCTTAAACAGTTAAACAGTTCTCTATTTTTGTTCCCATGGTTTGACTGTTTTTAAGCGGTTTAAGGTGTTAAACTTCCGTACGCTTGTATTTTTTGATCTGTGTGAAAAGAACCCAAAGTAAGGGGACGAAAATGCTAAAAGTTTGCAATTCATCAAGTGATTCGGACCAAGCAACTGAATGAAGGTGTGAAAGCACCTTAGTGCAGTAAAGAGATCTCATACAACCAAATTTACTTCAAGTCCCCAAAAACTTTATGTCCAAACCTTTCCCTTTCAGGTTATGGAAACTTCAAAGATCCTTCAACTAAGTGCACAAGATACCGTCAATGTCCAGGCCATCCAGAACTTTCTCTAATCCCTCTGTAGTCAAACTGTACATCAAGTATGCTCCACCAACCCCCAAACTTCTGTCTTTGTCAGACCGAAACAGTCTCCGTCTTCAAGACAGAGGCAGGTGGGGGTGGATGTGAGCCTGTCAGCAGTGGCAGCACCTTACCGTGGAGCAGCCTTGATCAAGGCCCTGAATTGGACATGAACATGGAATGCTCATCTCCCCAAACCACTCAGCCTGTGACACTGGTACAGAACGGGTTGACAGAAAATGCCTTGGCTGTCTTTTTTCCACTCCCTTTGAATGTCCTTTAAAACAGACATCTGTAGAGCGGAGGAGCATGGAGAATGGTTCTCCTTTCTTTTTGTCTTCAATCTGACAGGTCAAAGAGCGGTTCCTCTGAGTTTGTCTTCTCTTTTTACTTCCTTCTGCCTTTGGTTTTCACCTTTATCTGTTCCTCTTCTTCTCCGCCCTCTTCAAGCAGTTCCTTCCCGCCCTAGTCATCTTTCCTCTCAGCTACATCTCACAAACATATCGCTGCCCTCAGCACCACCCATCCCCACCCCTGTCCTGCCATCTTTGCATCCCCAACCTCATCCACAGCATGTTGTTTTCTGTTACCTCTCTTGTGGGATTAGTTTTCAGAGAAGGAGGGGGTTAGGTGGAGCGCTGGAAAGCGAGAGGAGAGGGTCCAGAAAAGAGCCCTAAAATAACTGTCATACAAGTGGACAGGCAGTGATTAAGGATTTAACTGATCATCCTGCAGCTGACAGTGAACCAGCTATTATCTAGCAGGAATCAAACGCTGCTCAAAGCCCTGGGAGGCTCTCTGCGCCTCTCAGCACCTCTCAGCTCCTCTCAGAGGCCTGGCCAACATGAAAGGAGACGTCAGGGTCTGGCAGCTGACAAGTCATGGAGAGAAAGGGAGAGAGTAAAGTAATGAGATCTTTATTTTGGCTGTTACCTCAGGGACTGTTGATCTGTGTTGTGGTGATGTGCAGCTGAATACAAAGAGCCATTCTGTTTGTTTATATGGGAGCTCTGCTCGAACATGTGTGCGCATCTTGCACGTCACTCAAAATCTGTGGCGTAGAAGTCATTCATTAATCTCAAACTGCCTAACAAATGACAGGAAGCCTGACGCTAGAGAAATAAAAGTAAATCTTATTGATACTGCGGTGAGAACATAATTACAGCCAGGTGAAAATCAGTGAATCGGTCCATGTGAGTGTGTGTTATGTTGGTGTGGTTACGCTGTTTATATCCATCTTCATCAAAGGCTTTTCCATTACACAAGAGAATTTACTCTTGATCCTCCTGCTGATCTCCTCATTAAAGTATCTGTATGCATGTTTTTTTTTGGTCTTTTCTTTCTTTTTTTGGTGTCTATGTGCGCGCTAATGTGCAAGTGTAGTGTTTGTGAGTGTGTTGTTACAATCCAACCTGATTTTGTGGCGTGTTGCACGTAATACTAGTTCCCGCTTTTTAAGATAAATTGAGCTCTAGGAAGTTGCAGGCCATGACAGTTCTCATGAGAAACCACGGAGATGTAGCAGTGGAGTAAAAACCACAACACGAAACATTCAAGTAAGTAATTGTTACTATTTGATTGTATCTATGTTTATCAGACGTTTCGATCAGTTTAGCTGCTCTGAGGACATATATGGCTGACAAAGTGAAACTGAGAACCTGTGACGTTGTTCGTGTAAGACTACTTTTAGTTGTAGGCATATAAAACGTACAATTACATGGTTCATTGTTTTGTGGCCTGCTGCTTTGACAGCATGCCTCTTGTGAATGATGTTGCTGTTTTACGTTTCCAAAAGCCACAGGTTAACATCAGATGCACATTCCTCAGTGACATGAGCCCGGCGTTGCGGCCACCAGGTGACACGTAGTGACAGTTTGTGAGCAGGTTGTGAATGTGCTGTTTTCTGTAATCGTAACCAGATATTTTGTTTTCTGAACCTTTCCAAGTGGCTTTGATGCTTATATCCAACCAGAGAAAATGGTACAAAACGAGATATATTTCCTGTCCCAGTTGGACTCTGGTGTCTTAGATGATAGAAGATGGTTAAGAGACACCCACGACGCCCACTGTTCCCTAATAAGAAGTATGCAGAAATTGTTCTGAAAACACACTTATGACTAAATTAATAAATCAAGCAATACGTAGGACAGTGCTAGAAACTTGTGTGCGTCTTGATCTCATTCTCACCCACTCCTGGGGGAAATCTGACCACCGTCACCCACTCTCACAGCGTGTTTATGCTCCTACCTGTTCTCGCCTGGATCGCCGTTCAAACGCAGCTTCGTAGGCCATGGCCTCAAAGTATTCATGCAACGTGTATGCATAACAAGTAGAGGCAACATTCCTGGCGGTAACCATTAAAAAAAAACAACAAACAAACAAAAAAACAACAGAAATTCATAATTTGGGAGGGCTATATCTGAGCAGAAAAACACAAAAAAAGCCACAAAGGATGGCATTTTTTTTAATCATATTGTCTGTGCTGTTCTTTGTTCTGATTCTTTGAGACCACGAGTGCTTCAAGTCAACAAACGGGTGCTGGGTATAAACACATGATGACATATGCAGAAGCGCCGGACCAGCTGGGGATCAGCACCTCGCTGTGCAACTGGCTGTTGGACTTCCTGACTGGGAGACCACAGGCAGTACGGGTCGGCGGCAACACATCCAGCACCATCACACTGAGCACAGGGGCCCCCCAGGGATGTGTGCTGAGCCCCCTCCTCTTCACCCTGCTGACCCACGACTGCACACCAATTCACAGCTCCAACCTCTTCGTAAAGTTTGCGGACGACACGACTGTGGTGGGTCTCATCAACAACAACGATGAGTCAAACTACAGAAGCGAAGTGAGCCGCCTGGCTGAGTGGTGCAGCGACAACAATCTCTCCCTGAACGTGGAGAAGACCAAAGAGATTGTTGCTGACTTCAGGAGACAACACACCCAGCATGCTCCTCTGACCATCAACGGTGCTGCTGTGGAGAGGGTGAGCAGCACCAAGTTCCTGGGTGTCCACATCTCAGAGGACCTCTCCTGGACTGTTAACACCGCATCACTCGCCAAGAAGGCACAGCAGCGCCTCTACTTCCTCCGCAAACTGCGAAGAGCCAGAGCCCCGGCCCCCATCAGGTAACCTTCTACAGAGGCACCATCGAGAGCATCCTGACCAGCTGCATCACCGTGTGGTACGGATCCTGCACCGCAACCTGCCGCAAATCTCTCCAACGCGTCGTGAGAGCAGCTGAGAAGATCGTTGGTGTCTCTCTCCCCTCACTTCAGGACATTTACAGCAGCCGTCTGACTCGCAAAGCCCTCAGCATTGTGAGAGACCCCACCCACCCGTTACACAGCCTCTTCAGTCTGCTGCCTTCAGGGAGGAGGCTGCGGACCCTCCGAGCCAGAACCAGCCGACTGAAGGACAGCTTCGTCCACCAGGCTGTCAGGACACTTAACACTCTCCCTTCTCTTCCACCGTTTCCCGCCTTGCCCCCCCCTCACTCACTCTGATCTCAGTATCTGTATTTTGGCAGAACTGGACCGCTTGCTTTGCACCATGTCACTTTAAACAAACCGAAAAACTGTTGTTGTCATGTCACAACTTGTTTCTTGTCTCTTTTTAACCTGCACTTTGTGTTTAAAATGTATTTATTGTGTAGCACCGAGGGTTTGAGGGTAACGCAATTTCGATTCTCTGTATGTATCTCACATGTGGTAGAATTGACAATAAACTTGACTCTGACTCTGACTCTGACATATGCAGAAGCGGTAAGATTTTGACTGGAGTAATGTGACAGAAGCCCAGCAGGGGAATCGGGAGGAAGAATCAATCACGCCTGAGCACATCATGGTACAATTAGTGTGAGTACCTATAATCACACTTCCATTTGCTTCACTTTGCTTCGCTTTCCTCATTTTTGGTCATAACAGAAAATATATGAACAATCTTATCATGATGAAAGTCTTTTTTGCATCTACTCCATGCAAAACCTGTTGTACCCAAAAAATGTGTGTTAAGACAAGTTGCCCCAAGCAAACCCCAACAAAGATTTCACACTTGCAAAATTACGTCCAAACAACCGCACAAAATGTATATGACCTTAAAAAACATCACAAAAGTTAAGTCTACATTAAGTGGTAGCTAATTTTTTACTTTTTTTTTTTCTTTATCCTTGATATTGGACATTTTACAGATTTTTGTGATTATTTCTTCAAGTCCTCAGCACCGGGGTGGCCAACACCGTGGTGGTAAATCTTCAACCTCTTCAAGAACCACTACATTTTGTTCTGTTTGAGCTGCATGAACTCACATTTACACACATATGAGGGCATACCAGTACACACGGGCTTGCTTGCTCATGCAGCGATGAGTGCTGTGTTCCTTCCTGAGGTCCCTTCACACATTAGACCAACTCTAATAATAAAAGGGCGAGGAGTCAGAGTGGATCCTTTGAGTGTTCAGCTGAGGGCGGGTGACCCACTTATCCATTCCTCAGGCTTTGTCTTGGCCTCTGGGTTAACCCACTTACCCACTCCCCAGGCTTCTACCAGGCCCTGGAGTGAAGGCCGGCTCCTTTTCTCATCAAACAACTTCTCTTAATAAAGGCCAGGGGCTTGGGAACTGTAGCCCAAGGAGCCCTGCTTGTGTGTATGGGTGTATCTGTATACGGGTGTACACACGCATACCAACATGTACAACAGTGCTCTCCGAGTATCACAACAGAAACCCACTTATGTGGTCATCAGTGGCATTCTTCCCCCAACAGTGAATGGATTCTAAACCTTCATTGTCAGCTTTCTGCTTGTGCGTCTTCTGTAAGGCTTTGTCTGTGTTTGTGTGTTTCTCCTTCAGTGTGTCTGTATCTGTGTGCATATCAAGTCAGAGATCTTCCTCTGTCTCCACCACCACCAAACTGCATTTGCATTTTAATTATGTCAATGTTTGTTCAAAAGCATGACAAGCGCTCAGACATGACAAAATGGAAATAAGGGACTTAAACTGGGGAATTACAGCCCATTCGCTCATGTTTTGTGCTACACGAACATGATGTAGATCCCTGTGTCCCGCATGTGAAACTCTTCTTTTTACGCCTCTTAATCCTGCTGTGGGGGTTACTGAGGACGCTCACTCAGGGGAAACTCAACAGAATCAGGAGCACAGGGAGGAGTCTATTGTCCGCTTGATGTGCGATTATGTCAAAAAGTATTGTTTCAGAGTCTTTTCTTTTTGTTGCAACAAAGAAAGGAATCTGTACTTTCATGCTTTAAGTGTAATTTCTTACATGCACATCTATGTGAAGTTTAGTCTTCATTCCCGGTTCATTTCTTTGATTCTTATGTCCTGTCCTTTTGAAGGTGTAAGGACAAGATCCACAGCATGTACATGTTGAGTGGGGAGCAGTGTTGTTTTTGGCAGCCACCGTAACTTTACTCTTAGTCTTTTGGATTTAAATGCTTATTAGTTTTAGTCAAATTTTGGTCATTTCTACATATGAAAGCTTTAGTCCAGTTTTAGTCAATAAAAAAATAAAAAAATGTTTTAATCTAGTTTTAGTAAAAAAAAAGAAAGAAAAAAAAGAAAGAACGTATTAGTCTTTCAACAAATTAATTTAGGTCGATAAATATTGGAAATTAGAGCAGCAACAGGTCTGAAACGCTACATTCAATTCAGTTCAATTCAGTTCAATTCAATTCATCCATCCATTATCTATACCCGCTTAATCCGTATCCGGGTCACGGGGGTCTGTCGGAGCCTATCCCAACGCATAGTAGGCAAAAGGCAAGGGTCCACCCTGGACAGGTCGCCAGTCCATCGCAGGGCCACATAGAAAGACAGACAAACATGCACACTCACATTCACACCTACGGGCAATTTTAGGTGTGATCAATTAACCTCAATTAAATTGAGCCACCCCTCAATTCAACTCAATTCAATTCAATTCAATTCAATTCAATTCAATTCAATTCAATTCAATTCAATTCAATTCAATTCAATTCAATTCAATTCAATTCAATTCAATTCAATTCAATAAAATTTTGTTTATATAGCATCTATTACAACACAAGTTGTCTCTAGGTTCTTTCCAGAGACCCAGAACATGACCCCCGAACAATTATTACATAAACAACAGCAGGTAAAAACTCCCTAGTGGAAGAAAAACCTTTAAGCCAAACAGTGGCAATAAAAACTCCCCTTTGAGAGGGAAGAAACCTTGAGCAGGACCTGGATCATAAGGGGAGACCCTCCTGCCAAAGGGGAGCCAGGTAGAGCAGGAAAAAGGAGATCAGAAACAGAGAATGAAGAACGAAGAGAGACACAGACACACCGTTAATTGTACAAAACACAAGATACAGGACAAGTATAACTATCCATCAGCAGTAGAACTAAGACTTCCATGTATATATGATTGATACATGTTAGTTGGTGACTACAGAGGCGACTATATAAACAGGTGTAGACAGCAGTGACTGAGGTGGTCAGAGGGTGGGACTGCAGGTCAGGATGTCAGCAGGTATCCAACAGAGACGTCTATACAGACAGGTGGAGGTAAACACTAGGATGGTCAGAGGATGCGACTGCAGGTCAGCATGCAGATCCTGAGGATCTGGTCTGCAAACATGTACAGAAGAGAAAAAGAGGAGACAGACCAGCACAACAAACTACAAGAACATTGGAGCACAATTATGATTATGAGATACTTCTAATTAATAACTGAGGATTGAGCTGAAGAAAGAAAGACAAACACAGGAGGTGAGGGGCACCAGTCAGTGGATCATGTTGGGGTCTCCCTGCAGCAGGTCTACAGCAGCAGATCCAGGATGAAGCTGTGTTGAAGACCAGCTGCTCCAGTCTGGTCCTGCAGCTGCAGCTGTGACTACTGGCCCTAACACACTAAAGTTTACACTAACTATATGTATTACTAAACGTTTTAAGTTTGGTTTTAAAGGTGGAGGTGGTGTCAGCCTCCTTAACCCAGACTGGAAGTTGGTTCCATGTCGAGTAACATTGTATGTATATGATATGTTAACAGGACTTGTAACATTCCTTTGAAAGAACATCAGTGTGGTGAGTCTTCAGATGCTGCTTTAGATGGGTGGTATTCTTGTCACCTAGTTCGCCTACATCTCCCTCTACAATGCATTCTGTTTTTCTTTCTGATTGATTATATTGAACGTATGTCCATAGATCCTTTCGTCATTTCCCACCACCAAGCTTTTGACAGACAGAGTATAGGCACAGTAGGCAGAAATATCATGCATTTTGAACGTCTTACAGACCCCCCACTAACATTTTCGTCCAGTTTCATCTCATCAACAAAAACTCACAAATATCTCATCATGTTTTAGTCATCAAATAGCCAAGTTTAACTCGTCACTGTTTTGTTGTCATCATGAAAAAAAAAGCCGTCGACAGAGCCATTTCGTCATTGTTGACGAAAACAACACTGGTATGGAGATGGAAAAACACTCCTGAAGCCAGGTTCTGTGATGGAAATAGTCCAATAGAAAATTTTTGGACGAACCCTTTGTGACGTCCCCCATTGGTTTTCATAAACAAAGTTGTTTTTTTTTTGTCGTACTGCCTGATCCCATGTTGCAAATTAGGGGAATGGTGGCAGGGCAAATGGTGGAGGCCCGGAAAAGCACCTGGAACACGTCCACATCATGTCAATCAAATTTGCCATTTTAGCGTGGCTGACTTAATTTTTGCTTGGTTGATGCTAATTGATATTGCTTTACATTTACTACAGTAATTCTGAGCAAATCTGCCAAACAACAATATTTCAAGTGTCGCTACTGCTTTTTAACGGGAGCTACTGTTTCAGAGTTGCTTCAGTGGCAAAATTAGAAGTAACTTCCGCGTTTGGCTGATGCTGTCTTAACACAAGCTGCCTGCTCTTTTCTAAGCTTCATCCACAGATCCTTAGAAGCCAAACCACAGCCAATCGTGGGAGTGATGGCAACTACGGGTCCCAGAGGATGTTTGCTTTCAAAGGTCCTGAAATGATCTGTTGTCACTCTCAGCTCTTCAGTCAATAGATGCCAGAGTCGCGCTGCTGACAAACATGTGCGGTTGAATATCCCATTTTAAAAGTTTCTGTGGCACAATTACAGATGGCTACTGCGTTTAGTAAAGGCTGGGTTAACACAAGATGCCAGGTGCTCACCTTTAAGAATCAGGCTGTAAATTTGTTAAAGTATGCTGCAAATGTTGAACAATGCTACATGGGAGTCAAAGGAGATTATCTTGAATTTGGAGCCAGCCCCCAGTGGTCAGTCAATGAACTGCAACTCGTGTTGCTCTCTGGTTCTAGATTTTAGAGCGATATATCTAGACCATGTCTTTTCCTGAGATGTCCTTTAATTTAATTTTTTTAACAAAGAACTTATATTTATTTATTATTTGTTCATAGAGGACCTGACAGATCTCTTGAGGCTGGTCTTAATTTTCCGCTGTTTTAATGTAGCCCATAAATCTAGACGTACTGTGAGCAAAATCTGCTTAAATTTGCTTTGCAGATACATCTAGCTACCATCCGTTGTAGTTCATTAACTATACCAAAAAAGTCTCTGGGTGGGCTTAACAGGATGATGACAGACCGGAGACGTAATCCGGAAGTTAAGAGTTTAGATGGGCGCGGCTAAGGATGAGAGGCCATTTGAATCAGCTATGGCACCGGCTGTGAACAATTCTGACTTTTTCTTCAAAAAATGAACAGAAAAAAAGCAATCAAATCATTCCTTTGCAAGGTAGATGCTGCTTTGTTGCTTTTCTGGGAGGTCAAAAGTTTAATTTACTCTTCTACTCAGAGAGCTTCATGGAATGGGTTCCCATGGCCAACAGCTGCATCCAAGCCAAACATCACCAAGTGTAATGAAAAGCATCGGATGTAGTGGTGTAAAGGACGCCGCCACTGGACTCTAGAGCAGTGGAGACGCTGGAGTGACAAATTGTGCTTCTCCATCTGGCAATCTGATGGACCAGTCTGGGTTTGGTGGTTGCCAGGGAAATTGTACTTGTCTGACTGCATTGTGCCAAGTGTAAAGTTTGGTGGAGGAGGGATTATTGTGTGGGGGTTGTTTTTCAGGAGATGGGCTTGGCCCTGTAGTTCCAGTGAAAGGAAGTCTGAATGTTTCAGCATAACAAGACATTTTGGACAATTCCATGCTCCCAACTTTGTGGAAACAGTTTGGAGCTGGACCCTTCCTCTTCCAACACGACTGTGCACCAGTGCTCAAAGCAAAGTCCAGAAAGACCTGGATGACAGAGTCTGGTGTGGATGAACTTGACTAGCCTGCACAGAGTCCTGACCTCAAGCTGATGGAACACATTTGGGATGAATTAGAGCGGAGACTGATAACCAGGACTTCTCATCCAACATCAGTATGACCTCACAAATGCGGTTTTGGAAGAATGGTCAGAAATTCCCATGAACACACTCCTAAACCTTGTGGACAGCATTCCCAGAATAGTTGAAACTGTCATAGCTGCAAAGGGTGGACCGATATTGAACCCTATGGATTAGGATGGGATGTCACTTAAGCGAATCAAGGCAGGTGAGCCAATACTTTTGGCCATATAGTGTACGTTGTAAATATATTGAACTGTTCATTGAACAGAGGACACAGCATTAACTGTCTGCAGCAGCAATCTCTTCCCATCTATGTCTCTAGCTGACTAACAGAGCAGAAAAAAGTTTTTTCTTTCTTTCTCACTTCAGTTAAAACGATCCCTTTAGCCATATCCTTTTTTTAAAATCCTCTCTCTGTCTCCGTCTGTCCACAGGTAGACATGCAGTTTGAAGATGGGATGTACCTTTACATCTCCTTATATTATGGCTGATAGGTTGGGATGTATCCTAATTAATGAGCATTCGTGAATGCACACACTTTCTACGATACAATCTGAGTTTTAAGTGGCGTTCATAGGTTTTTCGTAAAGAAGAAAATTTCATGGTTGAGGTCCATCGCCCACAATCAGAACTGATGACAACTTAATGAACAAGTTTGTGTTTCAACGTCAAATAACTCAACTCTAAGTGTGGTATTTTTCCCGTTGTTAAAGTTACGTACAACACAATGTGGCATGTAGTGGTGGACTTTGGGCTAAAAGGTTCTGCTGAACTCCAGAAGCAACGTGTTGCCTACTCCTTTCACTGCCCGTTTCTCTTCCCTCCTTATCTTCCTCCTCCACCTCCTCCATCTCTCCAGTGAATGAACGGGCCAGGATGGGGCTTCTGTTGTGTGTAATAAATGCTGTTGTATTGAGCCCACAGGGAAACCCTACTCTCATCTCCCCACCATTATTGTGTAATGGCTAGATGATGGGAGACACACACACACACACACACACACACACACACACACACACACACACACACACACACACACACACACACACACACACACACACACACACACACACACACACACACACACACACACAGGGCCTGTCACAGACATGCTGATATACAGCGTTACAGTGTGCCTTTACCTGGCCTCATACCTTTACATGTGTGTGTGTGTGTGTATGTTTGTGTGAGTGTGTGTTGCATGCATCATGTCTAAAATAACACCTTGGCCCCCGGGCAGAGCGGGGGGGTGGGTGGGTAACAGTAGTAATTCACTTGCAACCTGATCAAGTACTGGTAAATCTTCTGAAACCATCCTGTTTCCTGACACACACAAGCACACGCACACACACACAAGTGCACACCCGACAGGGAAAGCTTCAAGCTCTCCGTCCGTCTGGCCAATGAACCCTCAGGGCGACAATGAAAAGGATATGCACATCACTTAAAATGTCCCCTATCTGTGTGTTATGTTACAGGAGAGCTTTCAAAATTTAGAATCACTGGAGGAAGCTAAGATTATCTCTTTTTCCCCCCGGTAAAGGTTTGTTTCTAGTAACGGTATTAAACCCGCCATTGTCTTTTCCCAATGATCAATGTAATTTGATTGCATACCAGTCAGTATCAGAAGCAGAATTTATTATTGTCTGTTAAACATTAGAAAACTAAAGCTTTGGTCCTCCTTCAGAGGGCATTCAACGCTGTTCCTTAAGAGCAGTTGCTGATGCATTTTAGTTGACTAAAGACTGGTTTTACTGGTGTTCAGCTGCTATAAAAGTTCTCAATCCTTCCTCAATGGCTACTTTTTGGAGAGAAAGCATCATTGTTGTTCTGTGCTCCTATAAGAAACAAGGACAAAACAATTAAAGATTTTAAAACAAAATTTTTACTATTTTATATATATGAGAAGTTTTTTTTCATTAATAATGTAGCAGAAATTGTTGATATGCACTGATTACTTGTATTTGTGACAGTATAAAGGCAGCCAGTTTTCAGTAGGAATTATTTGTGTCCAGTTGTATATTTTATTACACATTGAACTTTGACCTGCAGTCCCACCCTCTGACCACCTCAGTGTCTGCTGTCTACACCTGTTTATATAGTCGCCTCTGTAGATCACCAACTAACATGTATCAGTCATATATACATGGAAGTCTTAGTTCTGCTGCTGATGGATAGTTATACTTATGTATCCTAGTCTTTTGTAACTTTGACGGTGTGTCTGTGTCTCTCCTCTCTCTCTTCTTCATTCTCTGTTTCTGATCTCCTTTTTCCTGCTCTACTCGACTGCCCTTCGGCAGGAAGGTCTCCCCTTATGATCCAGGTCCTGCTCAAGGTTTCTTTCCCTCTCAAAGGGGAGTTTTTATTGCAACTGTTTGGCTTAAGGTTTTTCTCCCACTAGGGGAGTTTTTACCTGCCGTTGTTTATGTAATAATTGCTCTGGGGTCATAATCTGGCTCTCTGGAACGCGCCTAAAAACAACTTGTATTGTAATAGACGCCATATAAATAAAATTAAATTGAATTGAAAAATACTGAATTGAATTGAACTCAGTTTGTGTGAAAATGTTGAAACTCCTCAAGCATGCAACCTGTATTCAGCATTTCATCTTGTTGTCACATTAAATGCTGAAGTGTCCTCAATAAATTCCAGACTTGGAAATATCAGGTTGTATCAGTCTTTTGTATTTGAAATATCAGTCTTTGTATTGGAAGCAGAGTGACTACAAATATTTTTTTTTTTTTAAGTAGATGCATCGAAGAAAGGTTGTCCTACATACACTCAATTGCACACACACACACACACACACACACACACACACAAACACACACACACACACACACACACACACACACACACACACACACACACACACACAAACGCACAATCTTACAAAACACTAGAGAACATACAAGGAATGGACATTGCAAGGACACCAACCCTCTTCAATTACAATCAGACCAACCTTGAGAGGCACTGGTCTTTTTTTCCTCTTCCAGGGTCTAAAAAAAAAAAAAAAAAAAAAAAAAAATTCTTTGAATACCTACATAACTGAATGAAAATGTGCTTGCTTTGAATGATAAATTCATAAATACCCAAACATTTTAGCTTGTGCTTCTTAACAATCTTTTGTACAAAGATAAACACTGACAAGACTTTTAAAAAGCTTCTTTTTGCTTTGATTTATGTTGCAGCACCAACTCTGGAGGCTGTTTAAATGAAACGCTCAGAGAAGCCAATTGTGCAACCTGACAAAGGACTCGCATTTAGAGAAGAATATGCAGCCTGTTTAAGCCAAGGTAGTCTTC
Source organism: Xenentodon cancila (assembly GCA_014839995.1). Taxonomy (NCBI): domain Eukaryota; kingdom Metazoa; phylum Chordata; class Actinopteri; order Beloniformes; family Belonidae; genus Xenentodon; species Xenentodon cancila. The sequence goes on along the minus strand of CM026203.1, from coordinate 13,820,732 downwards.
ATAATAAGTATACCTGTCTTTGTTATATTGTGATGATAGTATTAAAATATTTTGAGCCACCAGAGTAACATTTTCCTCTCAGGAATACTTCCTGTCCCCCGTATTACTAAACTGTCTTGGGTATAACTCATTCTTGCTGTCTGCTGTATTACTACTCGGTTTTCTTTTGGACGTAAGCTTACTAAATACCTGTATATAACTCAAAAGCAACAAACTTCTTAACGGGCCTTATCCCTAACTGTGAGATATGCGATTACGCTTGCAGTAACATCAGCTTTCTGACCGAGTCAAAACCAACACAAAGATAAATGACTTTGCTGATGTGCTAATTTGTTAATGCTAAGTGTAGTATGTGCTGCCTCCAGAAACGTATTTAGTTAAAATTTTTAGGTGGTAAAAGTTACCACAAGCTTTCTAGTTGCACTGCATTCAAAGCCCTTTATTAAATTCGGAACATGTGCATTCTTATTTGAAAAAAATAAGAATAAGCTTGCGTGGGTTCCCTCCGGGTACTCCGGCTTCCTCCCACAGTCCAATAACATGCAGGGTAGTTTAATTGATTGAATGTGAGTGTGCATGTTTGTCTGTTTTTCTATGTGGCCCTGCGACGGATTGGCGACCTGTCCAGGTGGACCCCTGCCTTTCGCCTACTATGCGTCGGGATAGGCTCCGACGGACCCCCGTGACCCGGTAACGGATTAAGCGGGTATAGATAATGGATGGATGGATGCATCCAATCAGATGTAATTTAACCGGACCTGCCTACATGGACCATCATTAAAAAAAAAAAGTAAAAAATAAAAAAAGCCCACGGATTCATTATAGACCCCGATATGTGCCACTACGTAGCCTCCCACACCATCCATTCTGACTTTGACTCTTTATATTTAATTTTATTTATATAACGTCTATTACAAGACAAGTTGTCTGTAGGTGCTTTCCAGAGACCCAGAACATGATCCCCGAGCAATATACCGACAAATATACCATTTATATACTGACATATGACCTAACCAAGTCCTCTTAATGGCTAAATTTAAACAAGCTGGGTCGGAAGTGAAACTAAAGAGTGAATGAATGAAAAGAAGGAAGTGAAAAATGGCTTATCCCAAGGCATGTCTCAAGTGACAGTCCCAGTTCATCCTCCCGTTAGTCTTGTATACAAATATGACAGTAACTACAATGTCACTACAGTTTAATACAAAAGGGACAGGCCACATAAGATGACACAATCCCATCCTCCCAAGTAAGATGTAATTAATTCAGACTGTAAAGAATATGTGAGTTGCTGTCAAATGTCAGATGAGTGCGTGTGTTTTTCTTTGTCTGATCTGTGACAGTCTTCTGTCCTAAAGCTCCTGTCTTACCTGAGGATTACAAGGATCAGAGAATGACTGTCAAATTCATTTTGTTTTTTTGTTTTTTTCCCCCCTGGTCCTCCTCAAGCAATGCAATGTTTGGTGTTACGCAGAAACACAAGCAAGAAACCATGACTACAACACACCCAAGAGGGACAACTGAGAAATTAGGTAACCTTGACTTTAAGTGTCTGTGCCTACACATGTCTGTGCAAATGTGTACCGCATATATATGAGCGTGAGTGTATTTGCCGTTGTGCATCGACATGTATGTGAGAGTCTGTGTGTTGGTAACAAAAGATGAAAGGTGCGCGTATTGAGCCCAGCTGTCAGTCCCTGCCATGTTTTACAGCCTGTCCGCTCTGCACGGTGATTAGAGCTGTCGACTCTGATGTGATGACATGGGATGAAACCACAGCAGGGGAGTGAGAGCTGGAGAGGCAGAAAGACAGACAGTGAGAGGCGGTTTGCGTGTCAGGTGGAGATCAGAGAGAAAGTTTGAGCGAGGAGGTTTAAGGCAGAGATTTGACCTTGACTCCACCTGCGGCAGCAACTCAGATGAAGCCTGGCCAAAGCTGCAAGCCCGCTGGTACAGCCTACAGGTACCTGTCTGCTACCGGGAAGCTCCGAACCCGCCCAGGGGTCAGGGTGTGGTTTTACAGGGCTTCAACCTTTTCAGGAACTTCCACAGGCCAAAGTCAAGTCCCTGCCCTAGGATAGGTAGGCATGGCCGGGAAAAATGTAGTTTGGGACATGGTGTTGACTAGGTGCTGTGTTTGTGGTTGGCAGGAAATAATGTCCGATTCTCCTGACGTCCCCTTCGGGTTTGTGTCTTCTTTTCTCAGTCATCACCACGGTTGTGGTGTATGCAAACATAGCAGACAGAATATAAACTATCTTTTTTGCGGGGAGGGTGGGGGGGTTATGGGACCCAAAGACATACAATGGAGTAGGAATTATTATAAATAATTTTTTTAATGCCTGATATAATTGTTTTCTTTCTGACAGCAGCTTGGCACAAGAGGCTGCAGACTAGATGCCTCCACCCCCACCCCCCTCAGTGTCATTTAGCGGGTCCTCTTTTAATCAGGCGCCTGGTCCTCCGACAGGTGACCTTGGCCTCGCCCCTACAGGTGTCAGCAATCTTAATAAACTAACGTGTGACTTCATGTGAACTCACATGCTCACAGCAAAAAATATAGAAAATCACAAACATGACAAAGATAGTAAAGCATGCAAACAAATTTCTCTGTAACGTCTTGACACTCTATTATCATACAATAATGATAATAATAATAATAATATTAATACACTTTGGTGTCAGACATATCCCTTGTAGAGTGGCAGCTGTTTTTTTTTTAACCTTTTTGTGACACGCTGCCCTCAGGTATGGTGAGTGTGCCTTTAAAAGGGACGTTTAATATATTTATATATATACAGCTTTACTTTAGAGCCTCTAAGTCAGTATAGTTGATGGCACATTTTCACATACAAGTGCTTCACCCTCCCCTCTCTTCGACCTTTAGCATGTGTCACTTCCATATGTTCTTAATCGGGCCGGGGGGAGGGAACAGGGAATTGTCATGGGGCAGCAGATCTTTTTTTGGGGGGGTTTAATGCCTGCTCCTTTTCCTAATAGAGAATAAATAAACACAGCTCTGTTGTGGAGCACAAAGCTCCAACACATACACCGACACACACAGGCTACCTTCTGGCTGTGTGTCCAGTCAACGCTAATACAGCAGAAAATAGCCCGCTCCCCTTTTCCTCCCTATGTGGTGAAGCTGTTATTACTGGAGCTTAATAAGGCCCAGATGCCTAATATTAGACGTAATCTGTCAGAATAGTTTTGTTTATGTAATTTAATTTTTGCAGTCAGTTGTTTCCAATTAGGTTGTTTAAATGTTTTAATTGAATTAAATGAGAGATATCTACATGAAGAGAAATGACAAAAAAAATCTAGGCCAAGGCCAGGGCAGACATGTGGGAACGATGTTGTTTCGGCTTGTGCGCACGATGTGTGTCAGTGTGTGCGTGCGCACGTGTGCCATGATACACACCTATCATTACAGCTTTCCCATTATTGTCAAGCCTCTCCGAAGTGAGGGCTGCAGCATGTATGGTAATTATGACGTTATGAGGTGGCAATTACGCTGAAATGTGTTTGACTGTCAAACGCCCACTACAATGACATGTCAGCCAGCCGACACAGGAATAAAATGGTTGAAATAGAGAGAATGAAAGAAATAATGTCTAGTGACTGCTTTGCTAAAGAACTGCCAGAGAACACATTCTAGGCAAGAAATAAATGGGCATTGTGGAGAGTGCAATTTTATAAGCTGTGGTTCTGACAGCCTAAAATCAGTCGTATTTGTAACGCGTTATGCATAACTTTGAATTGAAATTTGTGAAGTTGGTGTTAGTTTCTCATTTAATTATGTTAGAATGCAAAGAAAGAAAGAAAGAAAGAAAGAAAGAAAGAAAGAAAGAAAGAAAGAAAGAAAGAAAGAAAGAAAGAAAGAAAGAAAGAAAGAAAGAAAGAAAGAAAGAAAGAAAGAAAGAAAGAAACGTGACTGACTTCTTTTTTTTTTATTATTTTGATGAAACTCCTTAACATCTTTGGAACCACAAGAGGCAGAAATGAGCTGATTTCAATGAATGAGCCACCCAAAGTTTGAAACACGTAACCATGTTACAGCTCACTGGCCGGACTGGGAATTGGTGGGTTGCTGTTGGTGTAGCTTTGAGTGGGGTGAGGGGGCAACCTCTCAAATATCCTGGACAATGAAGAGACGAGTGCGTGTTTGAAAGAATTCCGGAGGGGAGAAAAAAAAACAAGGAACCCCTTCAGCAGTCAGAGCAATGTTGCGTGACTGGCATTTTATAAACACACCGCACAAACACACACATACACACACACCCACACACACCCACACACATGCACTACACGCAGACATTGCCAAGCTATGAATTTAGCCCTGATATGTTTTCTCTTACTGGTAACTGTAGTATGGATGATTTAACGCTTAACTGCAATCAGTGTTAAAGCGTTCCACACGGCTCACTCAGACACATAGCTGCTGTGTGTATTTGCCTCTGCCTCTGCGTGTGTGTGTGTGTGTGTGGGTGCCTCCCCCAGCCAAAACAGACTCCTGGGCTGTTTAGAAAGGCTGGCTACAATGCGGAGGACAGATGTGGAAAACCCCTGGCTCTCTAGACAAGGGCCTCCTTCAGGCCTCCTTCTCCTGTCCTTCACTAAGACGGAGGGATGGAGTTACTGAACTAACTTCCTGGATTACATCAAAACCCCTTTAGAGGCAAGGCAGCTAAACCTCACCTTCTTCTTGTTTCTCTATCACTTCGCCTCTCTGTCTCGCCATTTCTTCCACTAGAAGGAGTATATCGCTCCGTTATCTCCATCCTTCCGTCCAGACACATGTGCAAACACAGCAATGTCCAGGCCCATAAGGACTGCTTGGAAATCTAAGTGTCAAACTGAGAAAAGTTTTATACAACCAAGAAAAGAAAAACTCTGTTGCTTCACCAAAGATCCTTCAGTTGAATGAGCTGGAGCATTAAGTAGCAGGTGTTTGTGCTGTGTAAAAGCCTTGGCCAAGGCAGAGAGCTGCAGAGTAGCCACTGAGCCACGGAACAAGTTGGGGATAGGGATTGGCTGTTATCTGCCCAGCCGTCTGCAGCTGTATTTACAGCCTTTATTTGTTGTTCCCTAAGCAGTTGGAGATATGTGTGTGTGTGTGTGTGTCTGTGTGTGATTGTGTGTTTGCTGTTCCCTGTGCAGCCTGGGGAGCACTGGGAATTTTCTGTTTCAGTGCGTTGGAGGATTTTGGCTGGAGCTTTGTTGATCCTGTCTTTGTTGATCCTGTGTTGTTGTAGCGAGGGGGGTCAAGGAGATTGAAGCATTAGTCATGGCAGCCAGGACTTAACCCTCTCTGCCTTTTACCCCACCCTTGAGCTCGGCCATTGGGCAGGCCAGACACCCCCTGACCTATCCCAAGTACTTACAAACTATACACACAAACAGTGCGAAACTGCTCTTGGTTCCCCTCTTGGTTTTGTGTCATGCTCTTTGAAGCGAACCAACTTTCAATTATTGTCCCTCTGGTTTGCCCAGGCACCAGCGGCTCGAGGTGTGTGATGCTGAATGTGCGTGTTAATGCTCAGTTTGTTTGTGGCTGTGAGCCAGGTGATCCAGATGCCTTTATGCTCCTCTGACCAGTTAAGAGATAGGGAGTTGTGAGAGTGCATGTTTGTATGATTTGAGATAAAGCTGCTGCTTCCACTGAAACACACTTCACAAATTATGGGTACTAAGGTCTTGGCACAGTTTCTGTGGCATTGTAAACTCACATACATACAGTAAGTTCTTTTAAATTGACTGGTTGTCAGACTGCTGTGAGCTGTGACCTATCCCTCGCTGAGCATCCTGAAGGTCAGGATAAAAAGTGCACCATCTAGAGTGGAGTCGAGACCGGAGGCTTTAGCTTCCTAGTGTGACCTGCTTGTTCCAAACCAGGAGCAGAAGACACACTGCTCTGCTCTGCAGAAAAATCCCCATCACACTGGAGGAACAAGAAGAAAAACGACACAACGCTGCTGTACAGTTTAGATTGCAGAATTTATCATGTAGGTACTATGCAAAACCAGTGAGAGGAAGAAACAGTAGACTGGTGCAACAGGAAAAAGTTGTTTTTTTGACACATTTTTTTCTTCGATTGCAAAATCTATTTAGGAAAAATTATGTAAAGTTAAGTTAAACTGTTTGCAGAGGCCAACGGACTTCCGTCCAAGCTGGTTATTATGACAGGTGCAAGCATATGTGCATGTTTGTGCCTTTTCTTCTCAGCTCTTAGTGTTTCCTGTGTTGCCCAGACTTGTCAAATGTGTTAACACATCATCAAAAGTGCTGATCATGCTGTTCAGTAGAAAGAAAAAAAAATCACTAGGCTGAATCAGAACGGCAGGGATTGTTCACTGCTTTGTGGCACACAGCACCCAAATGTGAAATCTGTGTCCGGCCCCATGCTGGTGCCTTGCAGGCTTGACCAGGCCAAACGTGGCTGTTGTTTCTCAATTTGAAAACCGTAGGAGATCCAGGGCAGGAACATTTACCTGCTCCAAGTCTTAATATTGGCTAACACAGTCAACCAACACACAACGTACACCGGCTCTGCTAACTGCAAACAGTTTACAGAGAGTTCACACACTGCAGTCAACATTTAAAAAGAATATAAATATATATATATAAAAAAAATCAACAAATGTACTTTTGTTAATACACGGTGGCCAGAATGCGTTGTCAATTAAATTCTTTTCTAAAATGTTTCTGCAAGTTTTTCTTCTCACTGACAGCTAGTTCAGTTGGGTGATTCTGGTTGTGATGCTTTGTTACTTTGTTTATTGAAAAGAAAAAATGTTTGGCAAAGGTTTTTCTTTTTCAGAGAAATTAAATAAAGGTCCTTTTTTTTTTTTTTTTTTTTTTTTTTTTTTTTTAGAAATATGACCACCCCGTACAAATCCTGTTTTCAGGTCTCTTTGGAAGGAGCCGAGTTGTGTAAAATATTTATTTAATTATATCTAAATTAAATATGTACACTCATATAAATTCATTAGCTTTTTAGGTTTTGGTAATATAATAAAATAATTCTCCCTGCTGGTTCTGGCAAGCAGTAAAATTCAAGCACAATTTATTTACATTTACTAATTCTCTAACTCATCATGTATCATTCTATAAATTTAATGCAAAAAATGTTAATCTTCTTTTGTATTCTCATAAATAAATAAGTTGTGTGTGTGTGTGTGTGTGTGTGTGTGTGTGTGTGTGTGTGTGTGTGTGTGTGTGTACTGCAGATATAACATACAATTACAGTATACAAGTGAGGTGGTTTTAGAAACGTGTTACTTTTTTACCATTGAACTCTTTGTAAGTTCACACCAATCTAGGTTTTACATAATGTTGTTCAAGCTATTAATTTAAGACCTCTGTGACCAAAAACAGTTGCAGAGTCTCACAAGTACTAACAAAGACACTTGTCTTAATTCCTTTTCCAAGCTTTATAATCTCTTTGACTTTGCCACCTCTAGTCTCTGGTACCTATCTGCATCAACACACAGCTGATTTAACCTGATTTGCACCTATCTTTGTTCCTCAGAGACTATACTTTTGTATCAAACAATGAATACAATCAACTGTTCTAAATAACTTTTGTAATCCCAGTACTTCAGTCACGTCAAAGAGAAAGTGAATCCTCTTTCAGTTCTAAAATGTTTTAGGTTGCTTCTGAGGTCGACCTTTCAATACTCAAGGACATATGTACAGGACTATGTAATAATCTAATCTCCTTTTGAGCGCCGGACAAACAATGCTGAAAACAGATATAAACCTTTCAAAACTGCAAAGCAGTCGTACCACAGGGTTCCATGTTAGGACCACTGTTTATATTAAATGGTAAATAATTAAATCGACTGCATTTATATACCATTCTTCTAGTCTTGGTGACCACACAGCCACTCATCTTTATGTTTTAATGAACTACCAGATGGCTGTAAACTTTCTAAGTGTCAGACGTATGCAGATGATGACATCATATTCAGTGTTCAGTCTCTGGAAAGCACCTAGAGATAACTTGTGTTGTAAAAGACGCTGTATGAATAAAAATGAATTGAAATTAAATTGAATTTATCAAGAGAGACTCCAGAACTGCTGAGCTGGTGAGTTGCCAAATAATGTTTGACAGAGACTTAAACATGAATTTCTTTCTTTGAACTATACTGTTACAGATCAGAAAGTAGATGAGTTTAAATCTTTGGGTGTTATTATTGTTATTATAGTTGTGGTAATGAACTATCCTGAACCATTAATCTTACATAAACTAATAATTTACTAATATGAATTCATTTTTCAAGTATTTCAGTGTTCCATTTATTTTTTAGTTTTCCCAAGTATATTTATTTATGTATCTACTGATTTTTACATTCCAGTATGCAGTTGATCTCCCAACAATAAGAACTAGTTAAGCCAAGTGAATGATTATCACTATTACTAATGGATGTCCTGGATGTAAAAATCCTGCGCTCAGCTTTTAATTACTTAACACTGAAGCTGCAGAAGGTGAATGTTCAAGGTATTTAGATAAATGACGAGGGGTTTTAGTAAATCATGAAAATATCTTAGCCATTCAAGCTGGAGCTGTCTTAATTTATTCATATAAATGAATTTTGTTTGTCCATGTAAATATTGCCAGTTGGCAGATTGCCATCTCAACCTCTATCTGATTTCTAGTTACTTAATTTCTCAATTAGTGTCTCTTTTCATTAAGTTATGTGAAGTTCATCTTTTAGCAGTGAACCAAGCAACATGATTTGAGTTGCTCCTCCCCCTTGTGAGTTTTCTCTTTCTTTTCTTTTTGGTCTCGTTGATATTGTGTAATGACAGGGTTCAAGGTTTGTGTTTAGAGTCGCTTTTGTCACGAGGCAGTCAAGAAAATCACTCAAATACAGTTTAATCAACAAATGTCTGGCGTGCAGGAGGAAACGGCAAGAGACAGAGAGACAATAAAATCGTTTAAATTACCAAATAAATCACAGGTATCAAAAAGGGGTATTTAAACCATGCGAGTGAAGTATGTAATCCTATATTAAGAGACAGAGGCAGATAAAGAAAGAGATTTCCCCTTTGTCAGTGTTAAGTGCCCAGATCTGTATGTTAGTTAACAGTGGTTTCTGTGTGTGTGTGCGTGTGTGTGTGTGTGTGTGTGTGTGTGTGTGTGTGTATGTGTGTGGTGGGGCTCTCTGTGAAAAAGCAATCACACAAACGAATTAATTAGTCTCCCCTGGCAAAGAAGTTTGATAAATTGCTCATCTCTGCCACCACCTCCCACCTACCCACCCCCTTTCCCTTTTCACTGTTTGTCCCTTCCTCACGTGCCCTTTTTCAATGTCCTGGCCTCTCCCATGCAATAAGCATCTCATTACTTTGTCACACCTTTAATTATATCTCTTCACTGCCATTTTTCTGTTATGTGTGGTTTGTCCCATAATGCACTATTGCATTTTGCCCCCCTGAACACAAACACACCAGTTACGTGGTCATATGTGTGTCAGCCGACACAGTGTCACAGAGTAACCTCCTCAATAGGCGTCTTTTACTCAACTTGAGGGGCTTATTTAGGCCCTTATTGCACACAGCTTTACTTCCCCTGCATTTTGATTAAGTTTTAATTATTCATACTTCCAGTTTTTATTAGACCACTTAACTGCAATATTATTCCCTGGTTTGTCAATGGGCACTCTATACACACATCATCAGGAACCGGAGAGACCAACTTAAACAACATAAATGCGTAAGTAACAGAGACACAAAATGTATTCATGAGGTTTTTTTTCTTTTTTCTTTTTTGTGTGGGCGCTGGGGGCTGGAATGATGACTGGGTCTCTTTTCAATTATCACACTCAGTCACACGCATGCACACACACACCCACACAAGGAGAGGCACGGCGGCGTTAAGCAGTGTGCACTCATTAAACACTCTCATTATACACAGGAGGAGATCCCTGCAGGTGCAGTTTACCAGAGTTTAGTTCATTTCCTGCTCTTCCTCCTCCTCCTCCTCGTTCTCCACCCTCACATCTGTTTCCACGTCTTACCCCATCATCTTCCGGCTTTATTTACTTCCCTAACCACAAACTTAACCCAGTAGGGGTGTGTCTTTGTATGTGTAATGTGAGGGATGGGACTCTCTGACCCTTTCTGCTTTTGAGAAGAAATATGTTCAGCGTACAAGATGTATGAGATAGATGACTTTGCACCAGCAGAAGCAGGTGCACGGACCCTTTAAATGCAACCTTTAAATGTTGCAACATCAGCTCTCTATCGCCACTCATTTGTTCTATTTTTCCACGTCTCAGTGTGGCTTTCATTGAATTTTGAAGGCCTTTCCTCTGTTAGAAACTTCATTGTTCACTGCAGTTCATATGCTAAACTGAGTGAGACCCTGAAAGGCTGTTGAGCAGGATTATTTTAAGCGACTGAATGTGGCAAACCTCTCATTTTCTTTGCATGCTCATAGACTTTCATAGCTCTCTGATTGAAACACACCCAAAAAGGCCTTTATACCTGACCCATTGCATCTTCAGATGAGCCTGTTTGTGTGTAGGTGTGTGTGTGTGTGTGTGTGTGTGTGTGCGTGTGTGCATTCATGTGTGCATTCATGTGTACATTTAAAAATGTGATAATGAAGACAGAGAGCATTCTCAGCTGAGGATGTTGCTGAAACCATTTCTTGTGGGCCGTGTGAACGAAGATCAAGAGTTTCCATGTTGGTATCCTGGTAAAACAGAGTATTTTTTTTTTTAAAGCTTTTGTTATTCAATACGTATAATTGGTGCACCATAAACTGTAGTTGAAATAACCTCGGATGTCCTGTCACATAAATTGAGGAAAAACAGTAATTTTAAATTTAAAGCAGAGTCCATGCCAGATGTTTTAATTAATTTGCTGTAATTCATTCATCAGTGTCCTGGGTTTTTTTCTTTGCCAAGTGAAGAAATAATCTATTCCTCTCTTGTGAGCTGCACTGCAATCCTTATGACCTACTTTTCCTGTCTTTTCCACTTTCCGCTGCCATCTTCTTCCTACAAAAACTGTCTAAAAAATAAGAAGTCCTTCTTTCACCTTGCTGGCAAAACTATACCTGAATTCATGGGTGTGTTTGTTCCTGCGCTGGATTCTTGTGTGTGGTTATTTACTTTGGCTTTAGCCTTAAATGCCAGTTCATTCCATACAGCATTCCCAATGGGCTCCTTTTGGCCCAGTGTCTGACTGATAGTAAGAGATTTCCAGGATTTCAAGGTAACATTATCGTAAAAGAAACAAATATATATTTTATTTTCTGAGTTCTTTTGTATGTCTTATTAATGTCAATCAGTGAATGGTTCACGTAATGGTTCCAGTCTTCCAAATCATTGTTTGTTGTGACCACGACTTCTTGACCAGAAGTAAATGCATAAATATAGGACAAATAATCTCTCAACTAACAACAATATGCATTTAGAGTAAACTCTTAGTTTAGGAAGGGAGGATGAGTTATATTTAGGGTTGGCTTGATTGCCATTTTATAGATTTGAGAACTTTGGTAGAAGATTGCAACAAATATCAACAGTTTTTATCCTTGAGAAGAACACACCTGTCCGTCCTTGTGCTGTTGACAGCAGGGATATGCTGCAGTAGACGTCCCTTTAATATTTGATCTGAAAAGGATAAAGAAGGTACAGATTGCAGGATTTACAGTATCTAGGTGATAATTGACAGCGGATGTGCTACCACTAGTAGACCAGATTACAACTGCATATTTGGCAGACTGACTTTGTCTTTGTTTTAATCTTTGGCTTGTTGCTCTCCTTCAGCTCAGCCAAAGTGAACTGCTGATGAGTGAGAGCGCTGTGGCAGACATTTGTTTTACATTATTATTTCCACATTTTAGTGATGCAATAAAAAAAAAAAAAAAAAAAATTATATATATATATATATATATATATATATATATATATATATATATATATATATATATATATATATATATATATGTGCATATGTTTAGATTGTGGGAAGAAACCACTGAGGCACTGGGGGTTAAGCAAACTTTACACTGAAAAGCCCCCGTCATGTTTTGAGCCAGGAAAGTCATTGCAGTGGGGAAACAGTACTTATCTCTCCTCCAACATGCCACCCATCAACACTGACAAAAATCAGAGGTGATTTCCATCAGAGAGTTTGTATTGCTGCATTGAGTGTATGTACTTACAAAAAAAGTAAAATAAAAACATAAACAAAAATACTAAAACAAAACAGAACTCCATTCATGGTCTTTGCAGAGTTGAGACAGATCGAACATTAAACAACCAAATGATGGCTATAAACCCGTTAGTAAGGCCACTGTCTCTGTGTATCAGTAATCCGTAAATGTTCCCCTAAAGAAACAGGCTGATTTGATGTTGATCCATCTTGTTTATAACTACATGAAAAAGATTTTAAGTTATATTCTAGAAAATAAAGATGTACACACACATTACAATAAGATTATACGGTTGACATGATCAAACTTAGTAGAAAAGTTCAACCTAAATTTACCAGCAGCCTGTTTCATTTCTTTCTCTTGCTTTCCACCCTTTTGTGCTGTCAGATTGAGTTGAAGGTAAATAAATAATGATTGTGCTTTTGGACATGAACTGTTTTAATACTGTAATATAAGTGGCAGGAATTTTCTGAGGCTTTTGGTATCAAAGCTTGCGGATGTTAAAATAATATGTTCTTATATGTAGTACATTTATTGTTTTTTCCTAAACGTTTAAAGTTCAGGGCACCAATGTAGAAGCCATTTCTATACTATCAATTTCCATCTGCATAAATTAAAGAAATGCTTCCAAGCAGTTATTAACAAAATTCCGTTTCATCGATTTCCCATTTTCTTGTTGGATACTAGTTTGGGAAGCACATGTGTCCATCCCTGCGGTGAGCCTAGCTTGAGTTTTATGTAGAATATATATATGAAAAATGATAATTAAAGGTGTGAAGAAATGATTACCAGGCAAAACATGTCATCACAACATCACAGCTTAAGGCCAGTGACCATTACTTCTGAAATGTAAGAGCCATCAGTTTAAACTGATTTAAAAAGTACAACCACAGCTTCAAATGGGATTCTTTAAACCTGGTTAAGCAACATTTTTTTTGTTCTAATAAACTTGTATTAAGTACCAAATCACCTTAAGACTAAGCTCAATAATACACCTGTGAATTATTTTTTAATTTATCTTAATTTTAGATTTGCAAAATGTTAACACCGCGACTCCAGTGGGTATTTAGATAGATTTTGTTAGCAGAGGAATAAAAGAGCAACTAATACCTGACTGCTTAGCATCAGGGTCGCGTTACCACCTGTCACAAAGTTGCCTGAGATTTATCCAGTTGGACTGAAAAGCTTTTGACGACACTGGATGGTGGGCAGTTCAAGCCCTGGTTGCTGCCCAGCACTGCTTCTAACCTCAGCTCACCTGCCTTACTCATCCTTGTATCACCTAAATCAGCAAAACTGGAACGAAACCTATCTGCTGGGAGGCTCAGGATGTCGGAAGGAATAAAACCTCTGTTCCACAAAAGCTAAATCTACCAACCCTTCAGGTTCAAAGCAACAGACACACTTCACATGATGCAATCATTTTGCAGTTATTGTTCCAATTCTCCCTTGCATTCAGCTGTTTTTGTTCACTTAGAGATAACATTCAGGGAGTGTGTGTGTGTGTGTGTGTGTGTGTGTGTGTGTGTGTGTGTGTGTGTGTGTGTGTGTGTGTGTGTGTGTGTTTGCAGAGATGAGAGTTAGAGGCTTCACCCCAGCAGGATTTGGATTCATAGTGTGCCTCCCTGTCTTTTGTTAAATATGATGCAATTGTGATGCAGGACTTTCAGTGTGTTTTCATGTTTGTGTGTCAGGCGGTGAATGAGTGAGAAGTTGGGAGTTGGTGCTGATCTGGGCATGTTTTTTTTTTTTTTTGAAGCCTTTATTTAACCTGGAGGAAATTACAGCTTCTCTATTGATGGGGGAGAGGGAGACCTCTCCCATCTCAACCTTGCCATCTCTTAATGTGTGTTGTATTTGCGTGTGTAGATGCAAATAGATGTGTTTGCACATGTGCACATGTGAGTGAGTGGCAGCGCTGCTATCTGTGCCATCATTCGTGGATGTGTGCACGTTAATAGAGAATGCCCCACGCTGCCACTGCCTTTGTTTGCCAAAGACATACATATGCATGAAGCCTGTGTGTGTGCGTATGTATGTGTATATGTGTAGTTGTGCATATGGGAGGGGGGAGGGGGTGTTACTAATTACTAGATTTCTATCATGAATATGTATGGCTGCATCCTTTATTACAGGATTGGCTTAAACACATCACACAGGCGGACGAGTGGCAGAGAGAGGAAAAGCGGGGGTGAAGGCCTAAGAGAGAGGAAAAAAGGGACAAACAGATTGAGATTTTTTTTTTTGGCTAGAATATCCAACCTCCACTGTGCTTTTTTTTTTTTTTTTGGCAAAAATAACATTTATACTTTCCACCTATCTGTGTTAGATATAAAGTTACACTGCACACAGTCACTGGGCTTGAGGGTTGTTTCCAGCCAAATGACAAAACAATGACTGTGGAAGGCAAAACTCTTTTTCCCCCGCTGATTTACTCCACATTATTAGGTAATACCAACCTCTGACGCTGCCAATGTTTGCAATATGGGCTTTTCTCTGTGTAAAAACTGGGATATATTTGCATGCAATCATTTGTATTGTGTGCTGCTTGTTTACTCACTTCTGCATTTTCGGTTGTTGGTGTTAATCAAGTTTTTTTGTTGCCTTGTCATTGTAACCCGGGTGTGCTGTACCTTCCGACGAGATGCGCATTCATTTGTTTTCACTTAAGCCATGAGTCAGCTGGCGTAAGTCACTTCTGATCTGAAACCTGATTACTGATATTTCTATTGTTTTTTATTTCATCTTTTGACTGATACACATGCGAGCAAGGATTTTGCTCATATATCAACCACTTTATTTTTAGAGTCCTCTATGAAATCTGTTCAGGAGAGCCGTTTTTACATAAATATAATTAATAAAAGTACAATGTTGACATTGCAAGCAAGTGCACTCAGACCATAATGGGGGAAACAGCTTTGACATTGCAGTTTATAGTTGAAGGTTGCATCATTTATGGAGAATAAAATGAGCAATTTTATCTCAAAAGGGATATGTTTAGAAAAATACATTTATTTATTTATTTTTTGCTTTAGAACATATTTTATGAGCTAAAGTGACTACCAAATTCAAGGCTTCAGTTCAACAAAATCGTGCCACTTTGTCTGTGGTTGTCTAAAAGTATGTAAGACATTTGGATTTGCAGAATACTGCAACATGAGAGACGCAGAGAAATGTACGATTGTCCAGCCTTCCTGTTGTTAACTCCACCCAAATTCACATTGTTCTGCATTTGCTGTTTCTCTGAAGTGAGTAATGTAAAGCAATAAAACCACCCCCTGAACCCAGCTGCTATGAACACAGCTGTGAAGACATGGTTGAAAAGGGAGCTATTCAGTTGTATCTATATATTTTTTTAAAAAGCAAGCCAAATATATTTAAAGACCTCAGAAGTTTGTTCAACTTAAAAAAAACCAAAACTGTAATATTTCTGTTTTAATGTGCCTGTTTACTTTCAGTAGAATATGCATACTTCCCGTTCCCTCCTGGGTAGATGCCAAAAACTGACCTTGGATATAACAGTGCGTTAAACAATCAAACAAACAGGTAAATAATTTTCTCCTTTACATGAAGGCATTTTATTTCAAAAGTAGAATCTTTTCATCATTGCTTGAAAACCTTTATTAGAACGGTTTCACTGATTTATCTTTTATTGTGTCAGCTCTGCATTTTCTAAAAATCTTTCGATATGTGACTTTGTTTGGACTTTAAGAGGTTTTATAGAGCTGCAACGATGCGTTGATTACCTTAATACTTTCATAGAATGTGTCGATGCGTCACATGTCGCATGTACAAAACACCCTGACAATGGTGAGTACAAGTAGCATACATTCATTCAAAAAAACCAGATTCAAGATTCGAGTTTTTAAGGAGAAACCCAACAAAATGGTGCTCTGTAAAATCGAAAGGGCGTATCACAGCAGCACAACCGCCACGCGTGACCGTCCTAAAAGAAAACATCCTGTGGTTCTCCATCCCCAAAGTGACGACACTACAACAAAGTATTTATCTACTTATTAAGTGACAGTAAATGCAATAGCCGCATTAAATGTAGTTTGTTATTTAATAGTTTTCATGTGTAAGTCGTGTCTTGATCATTGTCTGGTGTAAAATATAAAAAATAAATTGGCTACCTGCTTCAAAGTGGGCCTGTTGGGGTGTTTTTTGGCTTTTTATTTTTTCTTCCTTTGCACATATGCCCTAAGAATGCTTTGCTCTTATAGCCCTGAACTGTTTTTATACTTTTGAGTTGGGGAGATCCTTAATTTGCACTTGTGGACATTCTAAAAATGGAATACGACTGCAGTGTTTTCTGTTTTTTTGTGTTTTATTTTTCTGTTTTGTTTGGGCAGAATTTAATATAATTATTGCCTTTAACACACAGTGATGTCTTAAAGTGATGTCTTTTGGCTTTGAATATGTTTTGTTAACTTTATGGAGATTGTTCTGAATAAACCAAATGATCTCCTAAGACACTTTTGCTTCGGTTTATTTATAAAATTAATTAAATTGTTTCACATTTAAAAGTAAAAATTGTGAGAATGTTAAAATGTACGGTTTTTTGGCATTTAACAGAAACATCTATCAAAAAGTAGAAAAAAAGTCAATAAGAATAATCCTAAAAAAACTGACAGGGGAAAAACTTCTGACAGGTGTACTTTCTTTTCTCTAAGTAAATATTACGTTTTTCATAAGCCTTCAGAAGTATTTGACTCAAGTAAGAAGGTAGACAAAGTCTTTGCTCATATTTGATAGTACTGGAGTTTTAATGAATGTTAATATTATTCCTGTACTACTACTTAATCGAAATATATTGGATATATATAAAATATATATTGCTTTCAGTCATGCAAGATTATACCAGTAACCAGTAAGTTTCACAAAAATAAATCATTAATCATTTAGGAATTAAAGCAATTTTAGGCAAAAGCACCTCTGTTTTCGGGCCTAAAAGCATGTGGACAAGGTGATGTAATTATAAATATAACATTTTTAATATTTAGATGAAAGTCCTTTATCTACAGCTATTGTCTTAAGTGTGGAGCCCTTAGACACGACTTTATACTGAGTTTCTTCCCTCGAGATGCTCAACAAAAAACAACAAAAAACTGGATGAATTCCGTGGTACTGTTAGGGTCATTATCTATTTACTCTGTAAAGCACCATCCTGTCAGTTTTGCAGCATTTCTCAGAATATGTAAAGAAAGTATCACCCTACACACCTCAGAAGTCTCCGTATGTCTGTCAGCAGTCACGTCATCAATAAGTGAGCAAGTTGGTTTAGCAGCTACTCATGCCCATATCATAACACTGCCTTCACCATGTTTGACGCAAGATGTGCAACGCTTCAGATCATGAGCTCTTCCTTTCCCCTTCCATACTTTTCTCTTCCCATCATTCTGATACAAGTTTATCTTGATTTCATTTGTCCACAGAATCTCAACTCACTTTTAGTTTCCATGCAAAAGTCTAACCTGGCTTCCCAGAATCTGCAGGTAATGGACTGATCTGTACAGACTTGTCTCCAATACATGAAATGGAGTTTTCTTTTTGTTTGTTTTTTTGATTTTTTTAAATAAAAAAATGAAATAGCAATAATCTCTATTTTATTGTCAGAAAGGCTTTTTAGACACATGAAGGCCTAAAGTGTGAAAAAAATGGATGTGAGAAATGAAATAAAAAAAAAAACAAAAAACAACAAGCTTACAAAACAAAGCATGAAATATCTTGGATTCATACTGTGTGTAATGAAAAATGACTCAAAGTAAATGTAAGAAAAACTTTTTTGATTTGCATTTTCCATACCATTCAAACTGCTTTTTTTTTTCTTTTTCAAATTTACATACAGTAATACTCACTGAAGATAAGACGCAAGCTTTCTCTGTCCTCATGTAGAGGATTTAAACACTGTGCCACTTCATCTCTTAATCTCCTTTTTTCAGTTTTTTTCTCTACTTAGCTCTCCAACCTTTTTTTTTCACACATGATGCACAAACCAACCCAATTTAAACTTACACTCATGTGATCTGACATGTATACAAAACACCAGGCAGAAACTATTTTTCTTTATTGTATTGTTTTTCCACATGGACAAACTCAATTACAGCAGTTGCATCAATTGTTGCAGAAATTGTTCAGTGTGGAAAAAAGTGGGGAAAAAATGTAAACAATATACTGTACATAGAATAGACAGTCGAGGGGAAAGAAACAGCATTACGTGAGTTACTGTCTTGTCCTGTTTTCCTATGTATCCGCCTTTCTGAACATGCAGCCTTATTATTTTACTGACAGGTATAATCGACAAATAAAAGACAGTAAATAATTTCTGTTATATGCTATTGTTTCTTCCCTATTGATTCTCTTTTTTATTCATTCTATATAGTTTTTACCTGCACTTTTGCTCTATTTGCTTCTGCTCACCCCAAACCCTGAAATCACACAATCAGAAGACTATGAAAGCTGCTATCTGTCCTTCCCTTTTCTCTCTGCACCCCCCCCTCTGTACTATACCTCTGACAATAGTCTGGCAATCTGAGCAGAGCAAGGAAAATAAAGGACCAGGACAGATTTTTAAAGAAGAGAGAATGTCAACTGTCAGTCTGGCTGTGACGTTCGAATCTGTGTAAGCCATCAACCCTCTGTCCTGAGAGAAAGGGGGACGGGAAAAAGGAACGAGCAAGAAGGTGGCATGCATTTAACCAAACTGTAAAGGGAACACAGAGGAGGAGGAAAACGAAAAGGGCAGCAACAGTGCATGCGAGGTAAAGAGGCTGGTCAGTCTGAGTTTGGAGGGCTTGATTGTCATTTTACTCCAAAAGCTACTCTCAGCAACTCTTATCTCTCGGCCTCTAGCAGGGACCGGCGTGATGGAGCATTTGAGAGAAAGCTCTTTTTGCATGAGGACAGTACAGATGCGAGGTAGAGACGTACAGAGACAAAAGAGCACGAGGTGAGGTCCGGGCTGCCGGCGTTTGCGGGCGTTGACACAGACATCACAAGTTGTCGGTGAGAGAGGGCAGAGGGGTGCAGCGGGGCATTGAGCTGGAGGGAAAGAGAGGTTGCAGAGGAGAGCAGAAGAGGAGGAGAGGAAGAGAAGCGGCTGTGTTTGAAGAGAGCTGTTGAGATAAATCAGTATGTTTACGTTCTGGAGGAACAAAGTGTTCCGTTGGCAGAAGAGCACTCGACGGTCCGTTTCCCCTTAGACTGTTTTTGCTGGACTCTGTGTGTGTTTGTGTGTGTCAGTGTACGTGTACGTGTGTGCCTACCCTGGTGTGTGCTGGTGGGATTCGGGGATGGTGTCAAGGCCAGCTCTTGTGCCACTAAAGTCTAGGCAGCTCGGTTTTTAGGGGATCTTCTCCAATCTGACAGTAACATGAGTACATTAAAGTTGAGACTCAGTGAAAGTGAACATAAAGACATTACTATGACCTCTGACTGTGATCACCATAACAATGACAAGGTCAATGATTTATGGGCTGTTAGTTTGTTCGAATAATTGGGAAATTATGGTCTTATAGTGTATGTGTGGCGTGAGGAAGGCATGAATTTGCCATTAAAGACAAATAACCTTTACTTGTGTAAAGGGGTCCTACGAGACGATAGATTATATTCTGGATATTTTGGAGGTTTGCAGATACTATGATTAAAATTAAATAACCCTTGTGTTTAAAACATACTTTAATTAGAGCTCATGATAATCAAATCAAGCACAGAAACACACAGAGGCTTTTAAGGGGGTCAGTTCTTGTTTTGGTCATAAAACAAGTCAGAACTTTTACCCCACTTTCAACCGCTTACCCTTAAAAGTGTGACTTTGCAACTTCTACATAGCCTATTTAATGAAGTTGATTTCTTAAGTAAGGCTGAAAAAAAATGTATATTTTACATGTAATCACAGGAGGATAAAGCGAGGGATATGGGAACAATTTTGTTTTTGCACTTTTGCTTCAGTAAAACCTCTGAATATTTGTTCCTCCACTGTCCTCAAAATGATATAAATAATAAAAATCCCTGCTTTGGATGCAAGGAATAAGCCAGCCTAACTGTGAAATTAAAGGAACTGGATAATGTTCTGGGCAACACGGCTGAGCCAAAAACCTGTCTGTTAGTGTTGCTCAAGTGCAGAAGGAAGAGCACAATTGTTAACAGGCAAGCGACGTTCAAAACCTGGACTCAAACGTTGGCCGACCGAAGCCAACAACAAATCAGGTTAAACAAAGTGATCTTCAAGCCATTTTATCTTTGGCCAGAAATAATGTTACAGACGTGCAATTTCAATCGGAGGCGTCTGTCTTTGCTCTCGTCAATGTTGTCCATTAAAGCAGATGGAGCGCTGCGTGAATGTAAACTGATGAGCCGGATGTTAAATGACTAAAGCGAGGCAAAGTTTGAGGTGGGACGAGCAGAAAAGGCACTGGAGCAGAAAAAGAAATCATCAGGAGGACAGACGGAGCCGTTATTAAGTGATATCAGAACTTGACCATATCTGTTCCTGCCTCCAAAATGTCTGCAATCTCCAAGTGGAATAGTGCTGCGCTAAGGCACGATATCGAGCAGAGAAGAGAAGGAAACTGTCTGAACGTATTTCAGCTGTTCTTTTGCTGCTCTTTTTGCTGTTTCCCATCCATTGTCCTTTCATATGCTTCGTCTATCAGTGTCCAAACTGCCCAGAGCAGAGAGAAAAAGGGCATGCGGGGCTGGGTAGAGGCGCCGAGGCACTCTTGCGTACGAGAGAGAAGAGAGAATGATAGCCATTCTGCTTTTATTATCTCAAATGTATCAACTTAATCACAGCTCCATTCTCCCCCAGTCCTCCCCTGGGCTCAGTGGGAGACACTGAAAGAAAATTGGAAAAGTATAGTTGGGATGGAGGTTGGGACAAGTGGAGATGGACAGAACAGGGGGATGGGGGCCGTACAGAGAGTAAGTACCATAAAGAGAGGGGCAGAGAGACACAAAGGGAGAAGGAGCGATAGAAAGAGGGAAGAGATAAACCTGTTAATTTTTCATGACGAGCCAGTCATAATCACAATGTTCGGTGCCCCTTAGAGCCTTTAAAGTTGTCCAATTTGAGTGTGCGCATATGGATATGTGTGTGCGTGAAAAGATGAATCGAGCTTCATTACGAGGACCCCCAAACACCCTGGCGCCAGCCCCTCAAACTCCTGACGCCTCGCTGCCCAAAGTTATAATAGTCACTATCATAAAGACATGTTACTCTCAGATAGGAGACTGTACCATCTTAGGGCTATAAAACCCTTCAGACTTCATTTATTTGCCATATATGGCCGCAGATAGAGCTGATGAACTAACAGGAAAGTGTCAGAGCAATCAAAAAGAATCCTGCATTAAAGTTTTCAATATTTTATTTCACAACTTCTGCGGAGCGTATGAAAGCCAGAAGATATGGCTTTAAAGTTATTGGACTTCGACTCTTGCTCAATTGATAGCGCAGAGCGTGTGTCCGTGGGTGAACTGGCAGATACTGTGCTAGCAGGGCCGCGTCAGTGAAATAAAATACCTGGCACTTAATAAACAACTTTGTTTCAGACTGTGAACTTCGCTCCAACATACACACTCGCCGCACAGGTTAATAATGACCATAATGACCCATCTACCGCTCACAAAGTTACACACAAACACGGTTTGGCAGCGCATTGCCATGTAAGGGGAAAACCACGGTGCGTGTTTACACTAAAACATTGCTTGTCTGAGTGGCTTCAGAGCCCAGGCAGAAGGGGCAACTTTCTTAACAAGCCTTTTAAAGAACAGGCAAACACACACACACACACTCACACAGGTTTCCCATCCTCTTTTTATATTTTGTCAGTGAGGAGTTCACATTTATAGGAGCTTATCAGTGTACCTGTGCACTGCATTAAATCTGTGCATCCCAAACAGGGTGTGTGTAGGAGTGTGAGGAGCGTTTGTGACGTCGACGACACTCAGAGGCTGCTGTCGACTCGGGTTCCTCGGGCTGCTCTCTTTCATAGCATGTGTCACCATTTCAAGCACTTGCCTCTTTTTCCTCTGTTGTGGTGTGTGTATATTTGCTTTTGAGCAAGTATAACTACTCCAAGTAGTGTGTGTGTGTGTGTGTGTGTGTGTGTGTGTGTGTGTGTGTGTGTGTGTGAGAGAGTGATTGTGTGTTTCTACAGTTCAGGAAGGCAGCATTTGTTCTGTGAAGGCTCATAAACATCAGCATAGCCTTTTAAGGGATTGTTTAGATTGACGGAATGGGAAAATAAACGTTCTCAAGGAGGCGGGCAGTTTTTTTTTTTTTATAAACTGACATGGAGATCTCCGCTGGTAGCGCGAAACGTGTGTGTGTGTGTGTGTGTGTGTGTGTGTGTGTGTGTGCTCGTGTGTGTTTGTGGTTGCCTATTTGTGTGAGTTGAGCCTAAAATGACAGGTTCTTTTTTTGGGTTCTGTTTTGGTGATCAGATGCCTCTTTTACATGAACCCTCCGTGAACTCTCCTTCTCCCCCTATTCCATGCCTTCCTCCTTCATAATCTATCATCTAACGCAGTAGATGGAAAAATCTAAGCAGCACATACTTTTCCACTCTCTGTCGTCCCCTAAAAGCGCGGTTGTTGTTTTCTACCCCACCCCCACCGGGTCATATCGATGATAACCCCCTCTCCCCACCAGCAGAAACATCTCCATGTCTCTTGGCCTTTTCATAACACTCCTCCCAATGCTGAGGACTTGTTGTGTCTGGGTAGTACGCAACATGTGGAATATATCAAAACCTTCTACATCTTGCTGGCGATCTCCCTTATTCACATGCACCCAGCCACTCGCGCACAGATCTGGTGCCGGCACACCGGCCTCCTTGAGAACGTCCAACGTGAGGAAGTGGGGTGTCTGTCCAGCCGTGATTTAGGTCAGAGGGAAGGAGGGATGTAAGGCTTCTTTGCTGTCTGTTTATTTGAAGCAAGAGCCATTACTGCTGTCCCTGAGCCGTATTTATACACAGACACAGAACAGACGCAGCCTGATGCAACTGGACTGCGCACATGTTTCTGTCTGTGTGTTTTTCTGTGAGAGTAAGAAGGAGAGGGCACACATATTATGTGACTCAGGAGGGAGATGTGCATCTGTGTACAACGCACAGTAAAAATAAACTGCTGTAATTTGTGGCCTGGGCCTAATAGAGGGAGAACCAGTGCTTTAGGCATGAACAATGTGCAGGAGCAGGCAACATTAGGAGTCTACAGGGACTTCTGGCTTGAATCAAGGCCAGTCCCAACATGCTTGATTCACCCAGAGAAATACATTCAATCACCGATCTGAAGTAGAATAAGCAAGCTCGTCTGCTGCGTGGAGTTAGGGTTAAAGGTGTAAATGCAAGTGTGTATATATGCAGTTGTGGTAATACTTACCAGAGACTTAAGAGAGGGAGTGTGCCTTTCTTATAGAAACATAGTGAAACTTTTCATAAAATCCAAATTTGAAGGTGAAGATATGTTTCAGTGAAGGGATCAGCACCCTCACCTCACAATAAGGCGGTTCCCGGTCTTAAAGCGTTCGTGTTTCGTCGATTTGTGAGTCTAACCTGCCTGTAGGAATGAGTGCAAGGTTAGTTGTTCCCGTCTGTCTCTGCGTTGGACGGGTGACCTGTCCAGGATGTACTGCACCTCTCACCTGAGGACACATGGAACAGGCTCCAGCTGAATGGATGGAGACATATATTAGGAGTAGTGTAAGGCAAGGTCACATAGCCTATCATTTTTTTAAAAACTTTTCGCACATGCATTTGGCACATTTCCAAAGCGGTTAACTTGGAAGCACAAATTCAAGTTAAGGTCCATCCACAGCCTGTCAGTGCAGGATGGATTCCCTAATTAACTCCTGCTGAGAGCTTTTTATACATTATTGTACCCAGATGTATAACAAAAAATGATGAAAATAAAAAAGGTCCACCTGCTGCACTAAATTGATGTGTACATAGTTGAATCTGATTATCATCAATAACAAACTATATGACTGAAATGGGCTTTTAACGTTAATCAGTCTGCTTGAGGTATTTCCAGTAAAAGTTTAACTTTGCTTCTAAAATTGTGAAAAAGGATACTTACTTGCTTTGTGGGACAAGTCAGGGTAAAGTAGAAATGGATGATCCACCGTGGCGACCCCTGGAGGGAAAAGCCAAAAGAAGATGAAGACGTATAGTCACGTTTAAGCATCTAAACTCTTCTTTCACCCCAGACTGGCACATGTGTGCTTAATAAACTTCGGAGGAATGTTTCTTTCTGACCAAAATGATCATTCCTCTTTGCCGTCATCCATGTACGATTATTGTTCAGGTGACATGTCTGATTGCCTCTTTTGGGCTCATATTCATAAATATGTTTGCTTCTTTTTTTTTTTCACGAGATCTGGCAACGCTGCGGTGAAAGTGGCCGTGACTTCCCTCGTCTTTTACTTCATTCGCTCGGGCAAAACACATGAAAAACCCTGTATGAAACAAAAGGAACAAAATGCAAAAAATATCAAAATAAGAAGAAGAAATAAAGTTGCAAAGTTCCTCTTTAAGGTTTCGAGAAGTAGCAGTTGAATGTCAGTAAATGAATGTAAAGCTCTTTGAAGTTGAATGTTTGCGTTGGCATGTGCTCCATCATTTTGTGCCAGCCGCTCGGTTGTGTCGAACCTTTGTGAAGGAAAACCAGTCCCATGGCATCAATTGCCTGTCTGCCATTACAGCAGGGCCGCCACAGCTTGTAAAAGCCTCGTTAACACAAAGGCCTGCTCACATATTAATTGGTTAATTGACTAATTAATTTTTGTATGAAGGCATGCACAGGGAGGAGAGATAGCTAATTGAAAGTGACTATAGGTTTAATTACGTAAAGAAAGGCAGGAGCTTTGAAATGAGGTTGACCAGATTTCTCTTGTATGTTTTCATCTTCCTCTCACTGATCGTTTGCCTCCGTTTGTTGCTCATCTCCTTCCAAACAATCAGCTTGCAGTAGAAAACTTAGAGTGTTTATGTGTTCGAAAGAGAAATATAAAGAAAACAGGGGTTTTTACATTGAGTGACAGTACTAACAAATAAAAGATAAAAAGGCAATTAAAGTTGCCTGTTATTTACAAGAGCGTCCCTTCTGTATTAGTTTTTCACTGTGTGCTGCTGAGAGATAATTTGGGCATGACTGACAGAAACCATATCAGTCAGCTAACCATCTCCAGACTTCTACTGCAGCGAGTTATCGGTGTGATCATGCATTCGCATCAACAGTAATGTAAGTCCAATTATTGAACAATATGCAAAAGTGACACACACAACAAGATGAGGCAGAAAACTGTACGAATGAACGAATGTCTGTTAATTCAATTCCAACCCACTGCTCACTAAAACACAAATTAAATCGGCTCGAAGAGCAGACGGCTAACAAAGGAAATTAACAATGATGCTGTCTCTGTATTAGGCCATATGGATTCGCTGCATGTTTGCCACGTGTGTGTACCCGCAGCCTTGCGCCTCTTTACGCAGAGAGAGGGGGGGAAAGGCCAGTTTTAATCAAGAAATCCATTCCACTTTTCCAGCCCTTCTTCGCTCCACCCCCCTCCTCCCTTCGTGGCAGGCTTGTGTGGAAACAGAAGTGCTAAATTACCCTGGAGCAGTCAGACAAAAACATCTTGTTGGGTTCTAAATTGCTTTGCATGCATGTTAATTGGACAGAAATCCCTGCAGTGTATTTTGTTTTCCTCTTTTTTCCTTTTTTCTTTCTTTTTTTTTTAAGCATTTTTGTTTGATTTCTCACAAAAACTCTATCCGTGTATATATGGAAGGAGCACAAGTGTATATACAGTGCACACGTGTGTGTGTGTGTGTGTGTGTGTGTGTGTGTGTGTGCCTGCGTGTGTTCAGTAGGACCTGTGAGCTATTATAGCTGCAACGGTTTGCAGAGATTTGGAGGTTATCTGTTTTTGTTGGTTAATTGTGGAGCTGATAGTATCGAGGGTCTGAACCAATTCAAGTGGGCTTTCAGCCAAATTACCTCAGTAATCGTCTGTGTTCAAGTCCCTCGATGCTCTAACCAAGACAGAGCCTTGGAAGCCCTGAAGTTCAGTGGAGAGGGGCATATCTGACCCCAGCTTTAGACAGCTTACATTTGTAATTGAAATTATATTTTAGTCCGTGCCATTTATTGGATCGCTGACGAGATTCCACCCGAAATTTCATTTGTGGTCAATTTATCCTGTTTGTTTTTAATTAATGTTGGCAGCTAATGAGCTAAGAAGGAATCTTAGCCAAATGATCAGAATTTCCCCATGTTTCTCTGTTATCTTTGAGGCAGTTGGCTTTGAAATTAGAGCATGAAATTGTTTGAAAGTAAGTAAGGAATTCACTTGGCTGGAGTGCACAAACACCAAATCCAATACATGCAGATAGGACATTGGACTTACATGTTGTTCACTCACTGGGACTAAAAATTTCATAGACTGTGACTAAAGATTATATTAAATTAGAATGAGTTTATTTTGGTGCAGACATGAACCACTGATGAAATGCAAATACAGTTATCGTAAATGTTTTTTTTTTTTTTTTTTAATATATATGTTGTTTTAATGAGTTCAGAAGTGGAGGGCACCGTATACAAGCAGTTAGCATTTTGTGGGCGCAGTCTTTTGATGTCTCACTTTCTCTCACCGTTGTCCTCTCTCTCCACGAGATAAATCAGAACAGCTGTCCTTGTCAGGCAATGAAATATTCAAATCAGTGAATGGGTTTTGAAAATAAATCAGTAGAATGCAGTAAATGTCTGTATGCTGTATGTTTTCTTGATGTGAAATTCTGAGAACACAGCTGACAAAAGCTTCAAATGACTCTCATCTTTGTTTCTATTATTCATTAAAGGATGAACATTTATACATAACTCGGATTTGATGAAAAAAAAAAAAAGGATCTAACATAACCTTGGCAGACAGTAAAGCTCACGACCCCTCTGACTACAGACTATTTTCTTTTCACATTGTTCATGTCTGTTTGCGGTAAATGACAGAACACAATCACTGCTCTTTCCTCACGTATGTGTGGTATCTGGATAAAGCATATCTGCAATGCAGAAATGTGTCTCTTTGAATGGTCAGAAATTATAGGCAGCACTGATGGAAGTGTCCAGTTCTGTCCAGTTAGGGGACATCCTAAAACTGCGCACAGGGGCAATAAGTTACTTTCAATACTGACAGAAACAGTTTAAAAGAAGCAGCAGAAATCATAGTGTTGCAAAGACAAAGATGTGTTGATAATCAGAAGCCTTTAATTGAGAAACAACACACACTCGTGTCAATTCTCGGTACAAAATGTGTCATTTAAGAATGAACCTGATGTTTTATTTAGTCTAATTCATGTGGTCCACTAAGCTGATTAAACCCCTCTCAGTTTAACTATATTAAAGGTTTGACTTTGTGTCTCGAGATCAGAAAGCACATAACTGTGACACAGGCATCAAATCCGATGTGTGAGAGAATTAATTAGAAAAAAGAATGTCTAGAATTACCTGGCAGTCCATTAATGTGCTCTAATAACTTCTTCTTCCAAATAAAGCTAAAAATAAAGTCTGGTATTCACAATAAATTCACACACCATTCACACATCTCACCTCTGGCCAGCAATGAGCAGCATCTTTGTGTTGTCTGTGCAGCAACAGTCTTTGTCAGTTCAAATCATGCCTTGTCTCCAAAAGATGAACACAGCAGAAGAGCTTGTGTATGCAAAGTTGCATCTGAACAAACCTGTTTATCAGCATAAACACTTTGTTCTGTTTTTAAGCACAGTGGCAGAGGGCTGATGATTCAGGGTTGTCGTGGTAGCCACAGGACCTGAACACCTCGCACCCCATTAAGTCCACAGGGAAAACTTGATGATGCTTGATGAACTTGAAAATGGGACGCCGTATATTTGAAAGCCAAAGTTTTTGCTGATTTTGGATCATGCAACAGGATGTTCTCAAACGAACGAGCACACGAGCAAATCAAAAGTAAGGACGAATAAGAAAAGAATAAAGGTGTTGGCTGGGCTTTAAAAGAGCTGTGCATAAACGAATTCCTGCAAAACTCAATTGACTGAACTGTTGTTTTAAAGTAAAGTAGCCCAAAACTCCTGCACAACAATTTGACAGAATGATAACAAAGAAAAAAATCCAACAGCAAAATAACTGGTTAAATCTATTACTACAGTAAAGGAATCATGGGATGGACATTGTGTCATACACACACACTGCTTCCTCTGCGTGTTGGCTTTGGCATTTCATTTTATTAAATAATGACAAAGTGTAATATGTCATATGTTCTTCATCTGAGGTTGTGTTTTTGTAGCTTGAAGTCCTGGTAAGAAATGTTTTCTTGTCTTTTTTTTCGTTAATGTTCTGACATGTAACATTTTTGAAATAAGAGAGTGTGTGCTTTCCTTTTCACATGATTGGATGCTCTGATGGGGACATTTACCAAATGGGATTAGAATAACCGCCATTTTTCTCTAGTGTGTAAGGCTGCAACAGCTGTGCAATTATATTTGTGCAAACAAAAAATGCAAATGTATTTTTTTAAAATAAAACCAACAAGTATGATCAAACTATCAACTTTTATGCTTAATGCAACCCCTGCACACTCGAGACACTAACATGAATTAAAACAATACATATTGTGAGAAACAACAAACTAAAAAAAAAACTTCAGGAGCCAAAATCTGCTGGAAAAGGTTCAAGTTTGAGTTAAAATACATCCCATTTTTTTTACCCTAAACATTAAAATATCTACACATCTACACACCAAGTTTTCACTGCTCAACAAACTTACTCGCAACTTGTTCCCTCGCAAAAATACACATGTTATATTTATTGCAATATATTCCTTTTTGCACCCTTTAATTCTGTTTGATTCAGCCTGTCAGGTCACGCCGTGCTTCGGGGTCTATGTGTGAGTGCGTACTGTATGTGCATGTAACAGAGCTGTGCAGTCAGTTATGGAGACATGTGGGACTAGACGTCACCGTTTGTCACTCATTTATTTTCTGCCATCTTGCTTTTCTGCTGACGGGCTAAAGGAGGCTTCTGCTTGTCACACAAACAAAATATGCAAAAAAAAAAAAAGAGACAAACACACACATACACGCACTCCCAATGCAGTAAGGAGCTGTGAACATAAACACTTAACCCTGGAAAGATTCAATGATGGCGGATAAAAGAGTGATTTGTGTTCTGCTAAGGGGAAAATGAGTAATCCTATCACTCAGCGTGACATGCAACACAACACGCCGCATCAGTCACAGACACGCACAGACACGCACGCACATGACACTAAACACTGCCTATCAGGATGATAAAAGCATGCCTCACCCACACAATAAAGCGTTTGATTTTTCTATTTTCCGTGTCATTCATTTTCTCTTTTTATGCTGTTGTAAACCTCCTTCGTTCCCTGTCCCAGCGGCATTTCCCCGTACACAATTACACCCGTTTGTGTATTTATGTAAATATTTGTATTAATCTCTCCAAATATATTTATGACATGCAATACCTTTGTACTGCAATGCTACACATGCTGAGCGTTTGGTTTTCCCTCTCATGAAGACAGACACACACACACACACACACACACACACACACACACACACACACACACACACACACACACACACATGTCCTTATACAGACATATACACCCACACCCAGCACTTGGTGCATATGAATCCCTTGGTCTTTCTTCTTCCTGCCGGGGCATTAATTCCTGCCCATATTTCCATCTGATTATGGTCCAGTTATACCCGCAACTAATTGAACATTAAATATAAAGAAAGTTAATGAAAATGTCCTTTATCCCCTCCAAACTGGGCCTGAGAACGCATCTATTAACTCAAATTAATCTGGCCCTGGTACATCTTGCAGGGGAAAAGATATATGCAGTTTGCTGCTCTCATCTCCGACCCGAATTATGGTCGCTTTCTCTGAGTGGGACAGCTGAATAACAAAAGAAGCATTGTTCCCTTCCTTCTGAGTATCCTGGCAGACAATTCCAAGAGCTTCATATCGAAGAGAGAGAGAGAGTAGAAAAAAAGGAGAGTTTCAGTTGTGTCTGCCTGTTTGCTGGTGTTCCCCTCTTGAAGCATGTACTGGTCACCACCACCCTAATGGTTTTGGTTTGCACAAAAACCACAGTGTGTAGCGTGCACCATAATTACTAGTAAAAACACGATGCTTTTGTTTCCGTGGAACGTTCTCACAGAATGTCTTCTGTTAACCTGAGGTGATAAATAATATCACATCTTAGCAAGTTTGACACACATTTATTAACATTTCTTGGCAGCGGAACCTGCTATTTGTCTTCTAATTGGGTTGTTACCTTTACTCCTTCTGTGATTTTTTTCCTTTTCAGGCAAGCCTCCTGTGCGTGTGCCTCCAAAAGAGCCAGAGACACCCACTGCGAGTGCAGCAGACAGACTGATGCAGAGAAAAGGAAGGAAACAATGAATGAAAGGATGGAAGCTTTCATTCTGAAGAAAAGGAAAAACGCTAAGGCATTTATTTAGTCTATTATCCTCGTAAAATAGCCCTCTCCATTCCTGTGTCCCCCTCTTCTTGCTCCCTTAGGCCCCTCTTATTACCGTCTCTCCTGGACAGTGAGTGGTTAACTAACCCGTTTAAGGAGAACCACAGAAAACAATACTTGCACCCCAAAAAAGACAATGGCTGTGCCTTTCTCCTCCATATTTGTAATTTAACATCAAAAGGCTCCTCTCCCAGCGACCTCTGAGAACCAGCGTGTCTTTAATGAAGCGCCCCACCCCCCTTAATCACATTCAAATTGGTTAGTGTTCAGAAAATAGAAATATGTATTAGATAGCAATAAATTTTCATCATTGGCTAAGCCTGCTTCTTAATTGTCCTGTCCCAAGGCTTGGGAATTTCATTGTTCGTTAGGTGCTTAAGTCCCCCATCTCATTCAGTCTCTCTGACATTACTGCTGAGGGCTCTAATGCCCAACTAATTTGAATGGGGATTTACATGATAGAGCAGGGAGCATTAAAATGTGGAGGGAAGGGAAAAAAGGAGAAAAAAAAAGGGGGAAACAGCTTCTTTCACTTCAAAAGTCACTTTGTTCAAAGTCAAATGACAGTGTTTAAAGATGCTCTATCTCTCTCTCCTCGGGATTTTGGACAGCAGTGCCAAGTTTAATGGTTCGTTATCTTAGCCCCTCTCTGTCTTCCTCACTCTCCGTACCTCTTTTTCTCCTTCAGCTGCTAACCATACGCTTTAGTTTAGTGGCACCACGCCGTCTTAGGATGCACATGGGTTCGTGCTGGTTTTGAATAATGAAACTATTTTGTCATTCTTCCCTATTTTTGTTTCCTCACACATGTATGTTCGGGGCACACATGAACTAAGTGTGTAGCTGTAATAGTGAGCCTGGCCCAAAGCCGTTTCCTTTCACTCCGCCTCCTCCTTTCACATCGGGGTTTTTTGGCTGGAGCCGGTGCATGCTCTGACAGAAAAATAACAATAAAATTCCTGGAATTGTTTTCAGTTTGTTTTGAGCTACTTTGAATCAGAGGTAGATTGTGCATGTATTTGCATATCAGTCTGTGTTTCCCCAAGTCTGCTTGTTTTGGATCAGTGTGAAACAGAACCAGCGGTGCTGAAAAGAATCGGATGCTTTGCGATGTGCAGCGTTTGCACGTCTGGCAGTGCAAACATGTTTATAAGGACAATGACGTGCAACAGTTTGCCTGGGGAATCGCACGTTTGACGACTTAATAGTTTTCAAAAATTTTAAGTATGCAAATGTGCATGCAAGCATATGCAAGCATATGCACATGATGTCCCAATGAGCATTTACTAAGCACTCAGCATTGTGCATTAAGGCAAATATTTTGAGAGAAAAGCTGAATTATGACACCGTGTCATTCCATGCTGTTTACCCGTTTTTAATTAATATTTGCTCCTTTCTTGCCTATAAACATTGACACTCTCCACCTCAGATTTCCCATAATTGGTGTGTTTGGTTTGACCCATGTGTCACCAGAGATGAGAGCAGGTTGCACAGGGTCAAAACTAATGAGAAAGAGAGATTGACCTTAGACATAGACTCAACCTGGGGCAAAGAGGGCATCATCATGCAAAACACACAACACCATGCAAGACTGTTGCAATCCAAAAAGTGCAAGAATTTACTGAATTCATTACTTTCTGCACTGGCGATGACAGTGAGTTGGAATCATAACACTTATACGAGGAGAAATAAAAGTACAGGAGGACTAAACTGAAATCAATACATGTGAGGTTCATCATTAGACTTGGTGTCAATTTAAAAGTCATTTGCATTTAATTCTCTTGTTCCATCTATGCCATATGACTACATTTCCCAGCCAAAATCTTACAGGTGTAATTTTGATTCATTTTTTTCCTTGGCTGTAAGTGTTTTAATGTCCGGCTGGTTACATGTGGATATTGTTTTCCAGTCTAAAGATCACAGTCAGAAAGTGAAGGGTTACCTGTGATAATCACCTGTATCGATCTGTATGCGTTAGAGGAAAAACTGCTGGTTCCAAAGCAGCCGAGCATGAATGGTTATTGATTCTATCATAAAGAGCGGCTGTCTCCTGAGTCTGTGGCTCTTTAGGTAATCAATGATCACCTGCTTTCTTTTCCTCTTCTCGCACTCCATCACCTTCACATCTAACACCTGTCTTCCTGAGTGGCCCTCAGCTAGATTGCTAGATTTGAAACACGTTTGCACCTCAGTGGATTATTTCCCATTCACTAAATATACCCAGCGCTGAATGTGGGCCTTATTTGACATCTTTCTGTATATGCCACCCTCTCTTCACATCATTTACCCAACTGTGCCTGTGCCCAACTCTTTGCGGTTTTCTCTCATCCCTCAATGTCCTCATTGACAGCCGTGCAAAAAGAGACCAATGGGGAAGCACACGCTCAGATGCTACTGTGCTCTGCTGAGGCGGCGCTGTAAATAATTAGCCCGGCTCAGGCTGAGCCGTATTAGCCAGCTTGCCATTACTGATAGCTCCTGACTCCCAACTTTATCACGGTGATAAAGCCCCACTAGAGCTTGCACTAGAAACAATCAATCAATCACCTGTGGCGTTGTATCAATGTGGGAATGATGGCAGATACGGCTCTACACTGAGAACTGACGGAGGACACTCTCTCACGATGCAGGCTTCTGATAACCACGCTTAGATGTGCGAGGACCACAAGGAAGGGGGGAGATGAAACTAACAAGACTCTCAAAGGCCAAATGAAAAGCATCAACAGGTGATCATCAGGTTGTTTCTTTAAGACATTATCCTCCCTTCCCTTGTCTAACCTTTGTGTCCAGTAAATATATTATCACCTGAAACCCTGAAATCATTTGAAATGCTGGTTTATTGCATCATGGTTTCTTTCTGATTTTTCCTTAAATGTTTGTGTATAAAGAATAAATACATGACCTCTTTGCTGAAGTGTGGAGTAATCATTTGGTGCCTTTTGTTTTTACACCAGCGTCACACCGCTGACACCCACTCATCATCCTTGAAGGTGCCCACACAAATGCACACACTGAGACGCACACTACCGAAGCACATACTAAAACACCCTTGGCACGCAGCTGGAAAGCGCGGTATATTTTTATTTTGTGCTGGTTACAGAAAGGTGGGCGTGATACTTTTGCATGCCAGCGTGGAAGCAAAAAAAAGTCACTGAGAGAACACACACACGCACAGGCGTACACACACACACACACACACACACACACACACACACTCACACACACACACACACACACACACACACACACACAAAGACACGGACAAATGAGACCTTAGTGAAATAGCTCGTGGGTTTTCTGCTATGGTCATGATTTCCTTCAGGGCTGTGAAAACACTGTGCATATGGAGTCCATCTCCTCTCCGGCTTAGCACTGAGACGAACACACACGGAGCATCAACATGTGTACACGCACACATGGAAAAATATTATCTCCTGGTACTTTGGGCCTGCTGGTGTAAAAGTATCATTTCTGACTTGGTGCAGAAATGATGTAAAAGTTGATGGAAGCATGAAGGAACTGCTGTGGAAAACTTTATAAGGCATAATCCCATTTGCAGGAACTTTCTGAAATTAATAACTCTGAAGGTACAGTATAGGACTGCGTTTTTTTCACATTTCATTCAATAAGAACAATATATTTAGAGTTACAGCAGTTTTCATTTGAGTTATAACAGCTCTGGTACGAGGTTATTAACTTTGTTGTGTATGTGTACGTGTGTGTGCATGTGCATATACATGTTTGTGGCTGAATATCTATATTTAACATTAATTATGTCTATGCGCTGGTGTAGACTCTCATCTATTAGGTCAATATAATCCTCAAAGGCTTGAAACCAGGCAACTGGACTTCCTTTTCTCGGTACCTGAAGACATTTTACCCTCCAACTGGAAGACTTCCTCAGTTCAAACTATCCGGTTTACAAACTGCTGAAGTCATCTGCAAACCACTGACGTTCCCGTCACGTCTTCGGTTCTGTAAAGTCTTTTGTCTGTTCTCTGTGTATTAGTTGATTTACTGTATTTGTGTTCTTATTTACCTCTGAGGATTATCATCCCCATCGAAGAACAAGCACATGGCAACTCCTCGCACCTCTCTGTCACTGTTTTTCTCTCCTCTTTCACTGACTCTGGGTGTTGAAGTATTGACCAGTTGCCAGGGGATAGGAGTTATTGATTGCGACTTATCCAGCTGTTTATATTTGAACCCTGGGTTTAACCTCCATCGATCGACACACACCTCACAGTCTGCAAAGTGTTCAACTCTGCTTTCCACTAATGGGCCTTTTAAAACAGTGCATGCGTGAATTTGTCTGTGCGTTTGCGTGGCTCCATAAAGCTTATCCCATAGAAAAATAGTTTTGTGTATTAAAAAAATTGTTCATGGGTGCCACAAAAACACAGACATATGCCAGAGTTCATTTTGTTCTCTTCAGAGGGAAAAACTCGTACTTTAAAAGTCCAAACTTACATTTTTCTGTTTCAGTTTGTGTTTGACAGTGCAACTTTTTAAGGTCTTCGAGGTCGCTTGATATAAAGTGACTCCCCTTCTTGTTTATTTAATATTTGGCTTAATGGCCTGCTTATCATTCAGTGACCATTACTCACTAGCGTTACCTTGACAGTTTCAAGATCTCACCCATACACTTCACATGTGCACACACGAGCCTGCGCACACTCCCACATTCACACTGACACAATAAAAGCAGTTTTCAGAATGTTTTTCCTGTGAAGGGCAAGGAAAGTTTTGTGCTCTTCTCTTCTGCTGTTTGTTCAGCTGTCAACAGATTACTCTAAAAGCTCGAGTCGGTTTTTTTTCTCCATTTCTCCATGCCACGGCCGTCACACCAAGGCCCCAACCTTTGCTGGTTAAAATAAGCAATTAATATGTGAGAACCTGTGCGTTCATGTTTATCAGGGATTCAATGCCAGCTTTTTAGAAGAGGAATGAAAGGACTATTTTGGTTTAAAGGATACCTTTAGTTTTTTAAGTGCATGTGTATGTGCATTTTCATAATGCAATTTGTGTACGCCTGCCTCCCTCCCTTTCTGTCTGAAGGGTCGTAATGAGCCATCAGGGAGAGCTGATGTGAATTATTAATATTCAATCATGATGCAGTTCATGAATTAACTGAAGCTGGAGGATGAGGGTGGACGGGAGAGAGCATGAAGGCCAGAATGAGATGTGAAGACTCCACTTGAAGCAAGAAGAGAAAGAGATAAAGTCCGATAGTATAGAGCAGAAAGAAACGGGGCTTTTATTGCTTTTGAAAGCCAAGCCATGTTGCTTACAGTGTGGGCTCATGTGAGATTTCTTTGCAATATAACTTAACTTCAATTGCTGCCTTCAAATACTCACTGACATTTTTGTTTCAAGTAATTTGTCGTATGTGAAAAGAAAGAAAGTAGTAGCCCAGAACAAAAGAAAAATCCCAAATGTCCATCTATTAATTTTCTGTAACCGCTTATTCCAATGCGTGGTCACTGGAGTCCGCTGGGGTCTATCCCAGCTCTCCTATTGGGGGGCGGGGGGGTACACCCTGAACAGGTCGGCGGTGCATCACAGGGCTTCAGCAGACTGAAATGATTTTGCATGGTTGCATTGTTTGCTTTGCATTACGGATTATTTTATTACGGATCTGCATTATTGGCCAAACAGTCAATTTTACCATCAAATCTTGGTTAATTAACTACAACATTTCCCACTTAGGTGTCTGAATAATTGGTGACATTTTACTCCTGAAGGTAACTGTACATCATCGTATAATTTAGCACACTGTCATCACAAATTGGTGTTTTGGTGTTTTGTCAAAAAGCAACTCAAAGTCAGGAATTTAGACGCAGTGAAATTTAAGACGGTGAAAGCACACAGTGTAACTGTGACTTTCTGGACAGTTAACAAACATGAAGCTATATATTTTCAATCAAACCATGATCCTTTTCATAAACATAACCAAAAATATTGGGTTCCCAAACAATAATATTATAAACATAACCCGCAGACTGAAAAGCCTAAACCGAACCATGCAACAAGTTCAACCAAAGCTAAAATAAATAAAGTAGTCAAAATAGAGCAGAAAAGGGAGTCATAACTGTTCAACCCTGAGGTTGCTTTGGGCAACATGTTTTTCATTAAAAAGGGCTTTTTACTCACCCTCACCTCTCTCTGACGCACAGACAGCCCCTGCTACCTGGGTGTTGATATTCCTATCACACTGGGTTTGGAGACACGGTTCTCTTCTTTCCAGCAGAAAAATGAAAGGACCCCCCCCCCCTTCAGTGGGGCTGTTGCTGTTTCACAGGAGCCCAACCATGGCTGGCCTATTAGTGGCCTATTGATATTGGTTGTTGCTAATCATATTAAAAAAAAACACTGTACTAATGAAGTATAGAGTCATACATATACTGTATAACTTTTAGTTATAAATAGGCTGACAGCAGAGCGTGACTGCAACAAGAAGATGTCATCATTTCACACTGGAAACGTCTTTCTCTGCCATTTTGGCTCACGCCCTCTAAGCGGAGGGGTTGCCACGGTGGCTCAGCACATTGATGTGTCACAGTTTTTTACACCAGATGTCCTTCCTTACACAACCTTGCAAGCACAGGGAGACACACAGCCATTCTAACCTACGGACAACTGAGAATCACTAATTAACCTACATACGTGTGTGTGTGTGGACTGTGAACCTGTAGAAACACAACTTACCCTACACAAGCACGAGGAGAAGATGCAAACTACACACAGAAACACTCCCGCCCGGAGTCGAAACAGGAACCTTCATGCTGTGAGGGAATAATGCAAACCAAGACCACCAATGCACCAATGCTTCTCACCCAACCAGTGACGGTCTGTCAATCCTCAAAACTGACCAGTCACACCAGAGATCGCTGTTACAGGTACGGGCAGGCACAGCCCGTAGGAGGCTGAATGTCAGTAGAATGGTACTTTCGTTCATTCAAGGTTTTAAGAACGTACAGGACAAACTGCATAAAGTACAGATTCAAAACTGTATGGACGTGTGAATTATTCAACGGTATTTTACAGGACAGTTGGCAGCCTTGTTTGGAGACCACGTGGAGACCAGGTGGAGACCAGGTGGAGACCAGCGCGAACCCCCGGCAGATCGTCTAAATCACGTAATGTCAATACCACAATACCTTCAAGCCTTCTGATTGTCAGTAAGCAAGCCATGTACACTAAAGAACACAGCAATCTGCCAACGTTGTGTGGTGTTTACCAGAATAATCAAGCACGAATCCCCATTTTGGTGCCTCGTTTCACTGTATGTGCCTGAGCTGTTGATTGAGATGTGTATCTGACATATGGTAAACATTTCTGAAGCTAAATGATCAAAGGTTTGGCTGCATTTCTCAGTAAAGGTTTTCAACACTGAGTTGCAACAGATGTGATGGTGGCGATGACAGCCGTCTTTCTGCAGGTACGCTGCTTGTTTAAGTCTACAACTCTAAAAACGTGTTTTGCCTTATGCGCCCTTTCAGAATCTGTCTGACGTATGAAGGCACCTCAGATAACCAGAGATAACATGAATAAAGGGACGATCATCGTCATTTGGGAAAGTAGCAGTGTCACAGTAGGTTGAAGCGAATATCTACTGTTAAGAAAAGTATAATTAAAAAAAATGCAAGTCCTATTTTCAGTAAGATTCTGTTCAAACTAATATTTTTTTGTTTTGGAATACAGTTAATAAATCATGAAAAAGAAAATGAGTCGTACATGTTTCATGCAGTGGACCTAAAATTGAAATAGAAAATAGTAAGTAAGTAAGATTAAGTCAGATAAACAATTACAAGATAACAACATTATCAACAACATTATAGCACACTGAATAATAAAAACTAAAGTCAACCTAATGGGGAGAGGATTATTTTGCAGCAAATATCTGTAGCATAAATGTGTCTGTCAGCTGCACTGAAGCTGATATTTTACATTATGTTTACTATGCTGGAGAACATAAGGTGTAATGCCCTGAGAGTATGATGCTGGACATTTGTACATAGACCTCGTTGATGTTTGGAGATCACAGCTGGCACTTCTACAAAAGGTCAACTAAATGTACCTTTTAAGACTGAGTACGTTATATTAAGAATGCATGTGTGTCTCACACTGGGCTGAGATGAATCTTGTTGATCAGCGTGGGTCGTGGATGCGGTACATGATGTCAGCTTTCATTCTGTGTAACTTGCTCCTCATGGAGTGGCCTGAAGATTATTGATATTCACACACTGGGCATATATGCACTCGGTTTGCAGATTGCAGGTTATCAGAAGCTCTCAGAGAGATCACACAAGCACATACACAGTCCTGTGGGTATGCATGCTTGTAAACCTGGCCAGTTCTATTTTTGCATTTCGGGGTGTCGCTCCGCCTTCTTTCATGTTCTCTCCAAGGGTCTTAAAGCAGAGCAAACAATTATTTTTCATGTTAAAATATTAATTTCATTTTCATTACACCATTTTCATTGATTATTTTTAGGTTACGTCATCTAGGTTTCACACTGTCTCGTCCCTACTATCAGCAAAAAGCACCAAAACTAACTTAAGACCCCGGTCGCGATCATCTCATATCATAACAACGTATCACTTTAAGGCACAATGTCACCAAAGTAGCTCACAAATCTACAGTGGGCATCATGGAAGAGGTGAAAAAGACTGAAGTCGGTAATGATAAAGGGAAAAAAAAAGTTACTACCAGATCAAGGGACCAGAAAAGTAAATTGTAAACCGTGACTTAAGCTTCTCAAAGATGACCATTTTCATTTAGCCTTTTCTGTTGAGGCAAAGTTGGGTATTTATTTATTTATGTTCAGAGATCTTTATTATCTTAATTCTATTTAAAGACCACAGGGGCCTGCTGGGGCCTATCCCTGCTCTCTCCAGGCACAAGCCAGGAGTAGACCATTGACAGGTCCAGGACAGTCCATTGAAGGATTGCTAGGTCTATTTATTTATTCTTAATAAGTTTTTTTTTGTTTAGATCGTACCAAACTAGTATTGTTCCATGTGAATATCAGTAATACATACATACACAACAGTCCGCATCACCTTTAGCACCATTCACTGCCCCCCTCACACTCTGGTAGATGGATGGTCCATTATCTCACCTTTTAAACAAATAGTCTGCCCAGTTTCAGCTTAATGTTAAAAGAAAATTAATTAATCAACCCCTTAGTTAGAGATCAAAATTAACAATTGTTAATGAAATAGAAAAGGAAAAAGGAAAAGAAAGAAAAAAAAAAACAAAAAAAAAACTAAACAATTATCATCATGATCATTCTTGTCATTCAACATTCAAATTGTTAATGAAATAACTATTAAATAATTATTAAATGAAATAATCAAACCTAAGAGTCATCTTCATGGCTATGGTAGTTTATTTTGTTGTTATTTATATTCTGTGCCAGTGGGAACATGTAGATGTTAAACAGAAGAGGTCCCAGGATGGAACCTTGGGGAACTCCACATGTAATTCTTGTCTGATCAGATGTGAAGTTACCTATTGACACAAAGTACTTCCTGTTCTCTAAGTATATTTTGAACCAGTTTAGTACAGTTCCGGAAAAACCTGCCCATTTCTCCAGTCATTTGAACAACATATTGTGGTCAACTGTATCAAATGCAGCACTGAGATCCAGCAAAACTAAGACTGACATTTTCCCACTGTCTCTATTCAAACATCATCAAACACTTTTGTCAGAGCAGTCTCAGTGCTGTGGTGCTGTCTGAAACCTGACCGGAAGGCATCATAGCACTTGTTTTGTGTTAAAAAAGTTATTAAGCTGTTGAAAAACTGCTTTTTCAATTATCTTACTTTAAAATGGGAGATTTGAGATCAGTCTGTAGTTGTTCATTTGTGTCTTGTCAAGATTGTGCCTTTTCAGCAAAGGTTTAATTATAGCTGTTTGTAGTGGCTCTGGACATACACCTGACATTAAAGACAAGGAAAAAAAAGCTGTCATATTTTACTTTTCAGTGTTTTCTGTCTTATCTACAATCCTATCACAATTGATTTTTTTTTTAAATTTAGACATTATGAGAGGCTCCAAAAAATCTGATATACATAACATTGTTGCATAGTTATGCAATCATTATCATTCTGTCTTATTATTATTCTGCTTTATTTCTCTTTCCATATCTTTACTTTCTCTGAAGGTGTTCTTCCAAACTAATAATGTGCTTTTTCATAGGTGAATCCTCTAAAAATGCACAATACATAGGTTTATAAAAGAGCACATATGCTGTTTCTTGAATCAGAAGTTTGCTGGATTGGTCCCCAACCTCCCAAGTTCATACAGCGAAGTGTCCTTGATCATGATGTTGACTGACTTTTACTTGCAAGCTGCTTTGGACAAAGGTGTCTGCTTAAAAAATGCAATGTAATGAAATGAACCATGATACAATGAATAAAAAAAACTCCAGCAGCTCTACTCATGTATATCCCATCATTTCGCTGCTGTTTTCCACCTAATGTTTTCTTTTTTTATGTTCATGAACTTGTTGTGAAGACATTGTTGATATTTGTAAGTTATTTTTGCTGAATCAGTCCATAAATTCCAGTTGAAAAGCTTTGTTTTCTTTTTCTTTTCAAATACTTTGATATTGTGTTTAAGACGAAGGGGAAAAAAAGCATGGATTTTTGTGCTATTTACAAGTACGTTTGAAGTCTACAGTCATATGTATTTTTTCAATCCTGCACATAGTAGATGTGCATTTGAGTAATCTGTGAGAGAGTCTGTGTCTGTGAGTGAGAGAGGCCAGAGGTAGAATGGTAGAATACAGTATTCAGGGGAGATTAAATGAGGGTTTTGTTCAGGTTGCTCCAGATGTTGAGTCTGTGTGTTTTATTTGTACATTCTTGGCCTGCGGCCCATATATATTTTGGATTGGGCAGGGAGTATATAATATCAGTGGAAAATGCTGCGGTCTGGTACCTTTTAAATAACATTTCCTTCTTTTTCTGCTGCTGTCCTGTTTTTCTTTCCATGTTGTCTTTTATTCGGGAATGAGCTTTGAGAGGAGATGTTTTTGAAATGTGCTGAAATGAGACTGGCTGCAGGATTCAATGCATCACTTAAGATCTCTCCACACAGACAGAGACACAACATGTAAAAAGCACATGCACAAGTGCGTGAAGGTCAGAAGGGCAGGCCTGCTTTTTGGGGTGGATCTCTTTAGGGTGTGGGAGTGGAATCTCTAGTTGTAATATTTGACCTTTTCCCTTTGCTCAGTGGAAATTGGACCAAAGGTGTTTGGGGATCCACTTTTTGCACCCCTTTCTTCTATTTTTTGATTTATTTCAGGAGAAATCTAAGCTGAAGAGGCCTAAGAATCTGCACTTGAGCAGTTAATGGACTTATAAAGCTTGGGTAGGCTCCTGGGAAATATAACTACGAGACTTAAAAGGTTCTCTCTCTGTCTGCATGTAGGTATCCCTTTCCATCCCATGGTGGTCCCATTTCTGTTTGAAAAATTCTCTAGTCAGTTAGTGCTAGTTAAAAGGACAAAAAAAAAAAAACGCTTCCTGCATGCGTGCGCACTACAGTACAGTATGTGTCGAGCTCATGGTAGAGTATAAAGGTGTAAGAAAGATCTATTGCGCAGCATTAAAATAAACACTACTTTAAATTCTCTTAACAGTGTCTGGTTTGTGATATCCTCTGTAATGACATCAAAATGCCCTTTGTGGCCTTCCGTACTATTATGATCCAAAGATCAAAGAGACTTTCACTACAGGTGGGAGGTTGGTTCAGATGAAGTAGTGCAAAGTGAGCTATCTCACTGAGCACCAGCCAGGGTTTTTAACATTTATTTCTAGTTGATGATCTGCGTAAATGCAATCTGAACATGCAACTCTACTTTCTGTCCTCTTTTCACACATCTACATATTACATATGAAATA
Source organism: Xenentodon cancila (assembly GCA_014839995.1). Classification (NCBI taxonomy): domain Eukaryota; kingdom Metazoa; phylum Chordata; class Actinopteri; order Beloniformes; family Belonidae; genus Xenentodon; species Xenentodon cancila. The sequence goes on along the minus strand of CM026203.1, from coordinate 13,778,091 downwards.
TATATTGTCAACTTTGGCTCAAGAAGAAATATGGAAGGTTGTTGGTTCGGTTTCTGGTTTCCACATATGAAACTACATTAGGCAAGATAGATAGATAGATAGATAGATAGATAGATAGATAGATAGATAGATAGATAGATAGATAGATAGATAGATAGATAGATAGATAGATAGATAGATAGATAGATAGATAGATAGATAGATAGATAGATAGATAGATAGATAGATAGATAGATAGATAGATAGATAGATAGATAGATAGATAGATAGATAGATAGATAGATAGATAGATAGATAGATAGATAGATAGATAGATAGATAGATAGATAGATAGATAGATAGATAGATAGATAGAGGTAGGTGCAGGTGGAAAGCTGACTTCTGCAAATGTACACATTCCAGTCGAAAGTTGTGGAAGAATCAGGATTGTGAGACAGTCTCATAAAAAGTCATTATTCTAACAAAAGTGTAACTATGGCATGATGGAACCGTTATTGTGCAACAAGAGAGCAAGCTGCAATATCACAATTACAGTACTTGTCATGTGCAGAATATCTCTACCGGTAGAAAAAAATATATTCTGCAGTTCTTGTGACTTGAACAGTATACCTGTATATTCTTTAGCTCTTCTCTTATTATTGCCTATCAGTTCATATATGATATGATATTAATTTGTTATTTAATAACAATTCACAATGAATGTTGTATTCAATTATTGTTTCAAGCAGCAGGTTAAGCAAAGGCCTAAAGAGTGATTTCGCCAGCATATTAAAATAAATCAAAACCACTTACATTTCGATGCATCCTGAGAACACTGACAAGTTTCAAATTTTAATTTTGACATCAGAAATCTCAAAGTATTACTACAAGCGAGTCACAGCCAGGTCCGTCGCTCTTTATGGTCTCTGGAAACATTTCTGCTGTGGTTTCCATTATTAGAAGTGCATTGTTTATATTTATATGTGTTGTATTTGTCTCAGCGTCTCCTTTCACACAACTTGGCAGTTGCACAATGACGGAGAGCAGCAAAGTAGGATAAGTTTAAAGCAACACTGAGGAACTTTTGCAATTTTAAACTCAGCAGGTCCCTCTATAGGCATGGAAATTACGTCACTTTTATGACATTGTCTATGATTTATCCTGTTTGGTCTCATGTTCGGTCATTCTTTTGTTTTCTGACATAGTATGCATGACATGAAGCGATACAAAATTGTCACAACAGATGGTTGTGACTAGAGTCCAAAGTTACTTTATTGGGAACAGGAGATTGTGAGATCCAGACAGTGTTCCCTAGAAGTAACTAAATATTCTTTGAAATGAAATTGAAACTGATATCTTAACATGACAAACTGCTACTTTACCTATAAGAAGCATAGATCCATACAGAAGTTTTGACATTAAACAGTTCTAAGAATGTAAATGCATATGCAAATGTTTGGTGGCACTCTTCTACTTCTGAGCCAGTTAGAGAAACCAGAAAAAGGCACGGATTAGAATAAATATCGGACATTACAGAGAACTAAATTTGTGGCATGAGCAAGGGTGAGTCTGATGTGAACCTGTAAATGAATATATTTGCAGTTCCTTGACTGACCACTGGGGGCTACCTCCAAAAGAGAGTCAATCTCCACTGACCTGCATGTTAATCTGTCCAACTGCAGCAGAAATAAATATATTTAAAGTGTGGATTTAATAAAAGCCATTTCTTCATAGCTAGTTTTAACATCTGTAACAACTGTAATGGGGGTGAATTTCTATAAACCACAACAGGTAAAATGATTCAAAGTCATAAATGTATGCAATGTTAGAAAAATGCTCTGACATGGAGCAATTCAAAATGACACCCCAGCGTCTATGTTTCACACAGCACATTCACGCGGGATAAGCAAAGTCTGCATTTGATATTATTTATAGACATTATTCCCCAAAGCTTTATGTTTTAACATAACGTAAGCTTTAAATATTGAATTTGGAAGCGTTTCATCACACACTCTACAGTCGGTCTTTAGTTAAAACACATCACAATTGGATAAAACCTGAAGTGTACGTGTAACCAGAGCTTTTGATGTGGCCGTAAGGTTTTGTGCTGCCAGACGAGGCTGTGAGCTCGAGTTTGGGTTGAAAGTTTCTAATTGCATGATGCAGATAGGCATGTCATCATCACATTGTTGCTCCTCTGCTACTCTAAACTTATGGTTTTACAGGTGCGGAGCTTAATGTTTTAATTTCCTAATTTGTACTAACACAGTGTTCACGGTGATTAAAGTTGCAAACAAGACCAACTAACTGTATTATGACAAGAAAAACTTGACTTTGACTCGTACTTTGCACAATTCTGAGAGAACAACTTTGATGTAAACTTGATTTAAACTGACACTTATAAAAAAAAAAAATAGAAAGAAGAGTTTTTAGGATCATTCCCAAAAATGCCAAAATTTCTTCTGGATGTCAGAGACACTTCCACAAAATGTTTGTAAATAAGACAACCTGCAGCACTTCACAGCTTGCAAGTAAAATATTTTAGTAAGTGGACTTTAATATGTTCAACCATGATTTAATATCTGAAAACAAACAAAAAGCATTGATGACTCCTTTAAAGAAAAGTGTGTATTGACCAGAGAAGAGGGAGCAAATCTCAACCTTTATGGTGTTGAAGGGAATGACTCGGGAAGATGGAGTAGCAGAGGGAGAGAGAGAGAGAGAGAGAGAGAGAGAGAGAGAGAGAGAGAGAGAGAGAGAAAGAGAGAGAGAGAGAGAGAGAGAGAAGAGAGAGAAAGAGAGAGAAGAGAGAGAGAGAGAGAGAGAGAAGAGAGAGAGAGAGAGAGAGAGAGAGAGAGAGAGAGAGCATCTGGATGACGAGCTGTTCCCAGCCAAGTTATATTTGTTTAGTCTGAAAGATGGAAAGATGACTGTCATGGAGCAGAAGAATCAAAGCATTCAATAACAGAAGGAGAGAAAGGACGGAGTTTACATGAAAATGTTCCTGTCTGTGTAACATACTACATGGAGAGTTGTTTTATTCAGTAAGCTGAGTTTTTACATTTTGTTTGTTAAAGTTGAGATGGAGGGGCTTTGATCATCACATCATCACTTCTTAGAAACAAAAGTTGAAAAAAGTCTTAAATCGAGAAGATTTTAAGTTTCCCATTTATTATCTAAAAACAAATGTGGCCTCTAAATTGCTCAGCTGGTTAGGTTAAACGTACTGCTGTTTTCACACTATTTCAGTGTACTGATCTTATTGCAGAAAATCTTTTTAAAAATGCTTAATATTTTCCTTTACTTTGCTATTTTTGTTTTATGCGCTCAGCGCCCAGCGCTCTCACCTCACTGCTTCCTCTTGCACTAGATCGAGGCCTCGCGGGAGGTCAGCCCCCGTTGACCTCTACGTTCCCCAGTCAGGCACCATGGCTGGGCCACACACACACACACACACTCACACACACACACAAACATACACGCAAGCACACACTCACTCAAGCACTTAACACAGACAGACACTAAACACACATGCTCACACATGAAATGCAGAGACTCGTAAACACTTCGCTGTCCTAACTAACAACATTGCTGAAGGCGTACTCAAAGACACCGCCGCCGTGCAACAAATAAGAGGAGGAAAGAACTGTGTTTGCAGTGACGCTTTGTTTAAATACACGTCTGAGAGAAGAAAGAAAGAACGCACCCTAAGGAGAGACATGCATCTGAAGCCAGCCACACAGAGGCCTTGTTTTCACCTATCAGGGTGTCCGCTCGCCTTTATGTTGCAGTGTACAGACAGAGCTTTGTCTAGTTGGAATTTGGATGTGTGCTCCAAGAGCATTCCCCAACCCCTCGTTCACTGACCTTTAGCCTATAGATGTATACACGCACACATAGTCACACCCAGTCGTCTGAGGGGATTTTTAGGTTGTACAGTATACAACTTTAGTCATCATCAGACAGGAAATTGCACTTAAGAGCTTAGTTAAAAGCCAGCTTTTATTCTTTCCTAACCTGCAATAGTGGCTATATGCATGCATGAACTACGTATGCGTGTTTGGTTTATATAGAAAACAGACATAAAAAAAAAGAAAAAAAAAAAGCTTGTATTTATGTTCCAGAACATTTATGTGTAAATTGAGTTTGTGTGAAGGGTAACATGGTTAGTGGCAACAATTTGTAGGTAATTGCAGCTGGAGACCTATTGAACAAAGTAAAGTGAGTTTTTTTTATTTTTTTATGTCAATCTATATGGCTCCATGACCTGTGACACAGTGTCTTGTGTGCGACCTCATCAAAGAGAGATGAGAAAACAAGCATCTCTCTTGAGGACAATGGCTATTCATCACTCCATTTTTGTCCCTTTTTAGAAACTTCAGTCCTTCATGAGGAGAAATCAATGTCTTAAAAGGATAAAGAGAGAGTAAGAGAGCGAGAAAGGTACAGACACAAAGAGCTCAGTCTGATATGCATGCACACATTCTGCCGCACAAGAATTCATGTTTAGCACTGCTTTCTGAGTTTGTTGCCGGCATTGTTTGCGCTTAGTACTTGACCTTGTGATGAAAGCAATGAAACTAATTTGCAGCACTGCATCTAGAATTTTAAAGGTAGACCATCCTAGTGCCTGCTCAGAGCTGTTGCACGACTTTAGAAGCTCCTTGGAGGTTCTTCTCCACACGATCTAACGTCCAAGTAAACACCTTATGGAAAATGACTGCAGGTTTATTTATGATTAGGAAAAAAAACTGCTGTTTACAATGATTAAAACATGACTACTGTTTTAGAAGTTTGTAAAATGGTCAGTCAAAACTTAAAGTGTGTGCGCAAGTGCGTGTGTCAGTCTGTAATGGATCGGTATGAATGCCTCGTTAGCAGGCGCCACTAAAACCCTGTTGGCCCTTCAGAATATGAGTGCCATTTTAGAGAGCAGCTTTGCAGTAGCATCCTAACTACCACTTACGCAATACGTTCAGTTCATACACACACACACACACACACACACACACACACACACACACACACACACAAGCCCACACACATGTACTCAACAAGCACTTGCATGTGTGGGCAGTTGGCTGATCCTGCATCAACTGGGGAGCAGAAACACACCACTCTATTTAGCATCAGAAAGGCTACATTCACTCTTTTCATCTGAGAGGTGAACTGAGGAATGTCCTCAAGGTGTGGACAGAGGAATAAAGATGGTTACAAGGCTTCGGCAGCCAGCAGACTCTGCTTTATGTGCTCGGCTTCTTCCTTTTGCCCAATTCTCAAAGCCTCAAATGTGGCAGGAAACAGTCGGAGGCCTTTTCATATTTTTAGTTCGCTCTCTACTTCTATCTGTCGCGTACTCTTTGTGGCATGTCTCGTTTCTACGCTCATCCCTCTACACCCTTTCCCCCTGTTTTCTTGTAAAGAAGTTGCGCTGGAAGGAGAATTAACTCTTTCTTTAATGCAAGCATGGGTGCTGGTTCAAAGGTTCCTCCCGCTGTTCTCACAGCCGAGCCAAATCAAACATGAAACGGAGTTATGCAAAGGAGTGTTGATGGTGAGGAAGAGGAGGAGAGCGGAGAGGGTTTCTGGTTTCTGAGGCTGTGCTGCGTGCACTCCTGACAGGTGGGAGGAGAGATGAAGCGTGCATTGTGTTCACTTGTTAATTAGCATCGTTAGCGGGGCCCCAGTCCGCAGTGAATGGCGGAGATAGTATTACAGAGGTTTATGCTCAGTGAGCGGTAGAGAATGGCGCGTTGCAGGCAAAAGCTGTGTATACTAACGCTACATTAGGCCTGATAAACTTGCAGGTCTTTAATGGACTCAGCGGGGGAGCCTGGAAGGGAGGGAGGAGAAGGGAGACCGAAGAAGTATAAAAGAGTGTACTCCAGTCCGCTTCAGGCCTTTTATTAAATACTCTCAGTGCAACCTCTGTGGAGTTCATAAAACCACGTTGACACACGCATAAGATAATGAGCCATTGTGTGAGTGTGTGTGCGTCTTTTATAGAGGTTTGGGTGTAGTGATTTCAAGATCAGGCTTCTCTCCTTTCATCTTGACTGTTAGGTAACACACTGGGTGTGGGTTACAAGCCAATGGCTATATGAATAGTGCTGTTAGAGGAGGATCCATATTACAAACGCACACAAAAACACACACACAATCTTTTGAACTAACGGGGAAGTCGTAGCAGTGAATGCTTCAGCTCATATTTGATTCTTTTAAGTTTATCACAGTAATAACAGGTGAGTGGAGTGTGTGTTTCTTTGCGTACGTGCACACTGACCCAGGGGGTCACATAAAATTGTCAGCATCATCTGGTCACCCATTCTTTTTTTAATCTTTTCTTCTTCTTTTTTTTTTTTTTTTTTTTTACCACCCCTCCCCTCCCTTTCACTTCACTTCCTCACACTCTTTTTCTTTGATTCTCTTCATTTTATCCTCTCCAGTGTGAAGAAAAGGCTCTTAGGCTCTAAAGCCCCCTTTTGTGGCGCACACACGCATATGCACACAGCGCACACATTTAAAGAACTCCGTGAATGAAGACCGTGCGGGAACGTGGAGATATGGTTGGTATGTTGTTGAGAGGGGAGGTTTCAAACACAGAATGCATACATTCAAAGGGGGCTCGAGCTGACCCAGGCGCTCTGTGGACGCGCCGCAGTTTCCATCCATAGTATCAAGAGAGTTTATAGCCATTGTCTTGGAGTAAGACACACAGATCAGTTCCTCTCCAGTGTTTGTGACTAGATCATGGGCTGTATCTGGTAGAGTCAAGTACAGATACAATCTAATTTTCTTGAAACAACTTGGTCTTTCTTATCCAAACTTTATGGGCAACAGTGCATCAGTGCATCCAAGTCTAGATTTTCCTTTTTAAAAGAACTTGTTGATTTGATTAAATTGATTTTAATGAATCATTACTTAAACGTCCTTGTTGCGTTGTCATACTGGGTTGCACCGGTTTACATTTACACCCCAAGCCTTAGTGCTCAGTTCTGATTTTTCCTTATATCCATCTTTTAATGTGGCTGTTGCTTTCCAGAGGTGACCTGCATTAGACCAGAGTTTAAACTTCTCAATACTCTGATGGGTGCATGTGCAATAGAACAACACGGCATCTTATGCAACATGGTGAGGAGGAAATAAACGGCAAAGTGTGTTTATAGATGAGAAAAATGGAAATAACAGACGGCTGCTCCCTCTGTTTCAGATGTCCTCCATGTGTTGTTTTTTGCTATTTACATACTTCCCCCCCCCTTTTTCTACAATGACAAATGATGTAGTAGTTGCAGATACCACGTATGGAAGTGGCCCAGATCTGATCTGAAAACATCAGTCCCTGGGCAGGACACCGAGCGCCACATTGCCTCCATTACGCCAACCACTAGGAGATCACAACCAGTCCCATCACACCGGCCCAAACCCCACATAAATGACGAGGACTACGTCAGGGGGAGCATCTGACGTAAAACCTAGACCTGGAATATGTGTGAATGTGTGGAAAGCGGCACTCAGCTTCAAAAAAGACCAGGGTTTGTTTCATCCTCTTTAAAGGTAGAAGATTTTTGTTGTATACGTTTGAAATCAATCTAGTGCTTTCCAATCTGCCTTGTATCACAAAATATCACTTTAACGGCTTTCACGGACTGTTAAAGGTGTTGTAGTTGTCAGGGCTGAGCACACTGTTCACCTTTTGCCTCTGCCACAGTTTTTATTGGATAATGGCGGTCACTTTGACAACTCTTGCCAACTGTGGAGGCATCGGTCCCCCTCGAAGTGAATGTAATCGTCCACAATATAAATGGTATCACTTCTGTTTTTCTCCTGAACCAAGCTGCCCTTTTAACCAGTTAATCCTCTTATCATTCGATTATTTAATGGTTCGTACTGTGCAGATTTTATTTATTTATTTATTTTTTTTTTTACAGAAAATAAACTGGTGAACCTGCAGCATGTCAGGGGTCCGCATTCTTTTGAAAAGCTGATCTAGTCATGCAGGGCTTTACGTCTGGATAAGCTGGATATGCGTTAAGTGTAGTCTGATTGAGAAATCACTGGTTTATGAGGATGGTGTGTGTGCAAGAATACATTTTACAATGGCTTTTTGACTCTGATGAACATTTCCCTCATTATCCTTTACTTTAGTGCATTACAAATCCCTTCAGATGACAACATCTTGCGGGCCTCTATCGTCCTCGTGCAGAGCCGTAGAGAAGCATTTCATTACACTGTCACCCATCGTAATCCACCGACCAGCCTGGCCCTCACCACGCATCAAACGGATGACTCTGGAACAGACGCCGGGGAAAGAATAAAGCAGCCAGAGACGAGTACGGGAGCTGGTGTAATAGAGTGTGTTTGTAAATAATCTCTCCGTCGCAATGGTAAATAGCAGTTTATTTAACAAGCATCACATCACAGGGGCGCCTTCACCCTCCGCTGCCCCATCTCTTCCTCATCCCTTCATCCCTCTCTCCTTCCCTCCTCTCCGCTGCTCTCGTCTTCAGCTCAGCAGTTAGAGCAGAGCATTAATAATAATAACAATGATAAACAGAGAGGAGAGATAACCACAGTAGTGTGTGTATAAGAGGCCCTTGCGCTCAGCCAGCTTACAGCGCTTAGCCCCCATTAAAGATGGGATGTGAAGGGGTGGCTCGGAGGAGGGGGTGGTGGTGGTGGTGAGGGGTGGGGGTGGGGGGGGGTAGCAAGAAAATAAGAAGCTGTTATTTTGCATGATATTAAACACATGAAAGCGTGCGGCTGCCGAGGACAGTAAAAGTCGCTGAAGAAGACAGAGGGAGGGTGCAGGAGAGGGAGGCTCGGGGGAGGAATAATGTAAACAGTGACTGGCTGAGTTATTGGGCATAGCACTGTCAGATGTGTGCGTATGCATGTGTGTGTTATCATACCGAGCGCTGTCAGACGGCCCATTGTTTGGGAAGCGATAAAAGGCAATTTCCCAGAGTCCCTTGTAGAACCACACGCTCGGCTTAATTTGAGGGCCATTTTCCGTGACAGTGTTGACAGTTTATACATCTCTCTCTCCCTTTTTCTCCCCCTTTTCTATGTCTCTTTTTTTTTGTGCATTCCCTCGCTTTCTCTGCTCATCCCGTGTGTGCCTGTTCACTCTGTAGTAAAGAGGCTTGTATTCATGTCTGTGTTTATTAGTATCTCCCCCATCCATGTATGGCATGTTCCCTTTGAGGAGGCAACAATACCTGATACTCTGTCAGTACACACACACACACACACACACACACACACACACACACACACACACACACACACACACACACACACACACACACACACAGCCCTCCACATCTGATGGGAATGTTTTTCTCTCTGCCCTGTCTTAATCTTGCCCTGACACAGAGCATTGTGAGCTGTGCTGCGCAACCATCAGAGGAGAGCATGTCCTCTCATCATCCTGAGAGAGGGCCTATTAGAGGAGCTGAGGAGGATGGGAAAGAGGGAGAAAAGAGAAAAGAGCGCAGGTTCAGGGCAGGATAATTGACACGGAGGCTCCGGTTGCCTGCGGAGGAGGTTTTTCTGTACTGTGCCTTTAGTGAGAGAGCAAACAAGACACTGTGAACAAACACACAAGCTGCAAACACATGTACAGTGCATGCACATGTACATGTGTTATTTTCTTTGCATGTACATGCACACACATGCACATACACACGCACAGTTTGTGAGCAAACAGCTTCCTCCTGTTTGGATGTGGTGGTGAGATCCGAACTGACTGGTTGACTTTTGAGCTTTAGGCCTTTAAGATGAAAATGATGTCAAACAAGCGAGTTATTCAGTGACACGATGGTGATCTTCTTTTGTCAGCCACATGCATTATTTTCTTAATCATTTCGAGAAATTAGTTTGGAAGACATTTGTCTGCAGGAAGCTGTAAAAAAGAAAAAAAAAAGGGCATCAGACCAACAACAAATCATCGTGTTTAAATTTAAAGGAACAAAATCAAATCAAATCAGCAAAACAAAGATAAAAGTAAAACCATTGTCTTCAACTCATACATGGTCTGTGTGCATATTGTCTAAGATAATGAACATTTCATCACTTTTTACCTCCAAGTGAGTTGATAAAGTGCATTTGATGTTTGCCTTCCAGACATTTATTAATGCATATTTGTCTGTAACAAATTACTGTAAAAATCTTATGACTCACAACAACTGGTTTATATTCAACATTTCTATGCGTCAGTCTTTTAAATGACCCTTGCCACTTTAATCATTTAATAATAATTTAATAAATGAATACGGCCATGACTAATACACCTCCGAGGAAGGAGGAGTTATGACAGGAAACTGATCAAAGTCTACCTTATGTTTAGGTAACAGGACAGCTTGTTTTGAATTAAAACAGGACGTCTCGTATCCAGTCCGGTTTGATTTATGTTTATGGATGATCAGAACAAATCAAGTCCTGAGACAATGAGGAAGTGGCAAAGGGCGCTTACTGCCGGTACGGGAACGATAACAGCTGATAAAACCCATTAATGAAATGATGCCATTCTAGGTTAATACATTTTAAAAGTCTCATGTTTGTTTTTGAAATGTTCAACTGATCTTGCCCCGCCTTACTTCAGTCCCACTCACCTCCTCGGTCCCTCAGGTCAGCTGACATGCTGCTCCTGCAGGTGCCGAGGTCCAGGAGGACGCTCAGAGGGGACAGGACCTTCTCTGCTGCTGCTCCAGAACTGTGGAATAACCTGTCCTCGCACGTTCGAGAGGCCCATCACTGCCCACTTCTGAAACCCGTCTCGAAACCCATTTTTATTCTTTGGATTTAAACCTGTGAAACTTTGTTTCTTTATTTACTCTTAGATGTTTTAATTGGTCTTAATGTGTTGAATTTCATATTGTTTTTATCTCATGTTCATATATATATATATATATATAAATATGATGTTTTTATTTGCTTTATGTTTCTTACAGTTCTTAGTATTCAGTTAAGAGTAGCACTTGGTGTAGGTGTGGTAGTTTTATAAGTGATTTAAAAATAAAGTTGAAGTGGGTTTAGAAACTGAATATATGGATTAACAAAAAGAAATAAAAAAAAGACTAATTGTCATTTTAATTTAGCTATAAGCTTATAGTAGGTACTTTACTGTACAGTGAACTCCAAGGGTTGTTTTTTTTTTTTCTTGAATATATCAGAGCTTTTAATGAAATAGCTGATTCTGCGGTATCTCTTTAGAGAACAGTCTATGCAGGATTCTTACATCACCATGTTTAAGTTTAATTCATCACAAATGTAGATGATAGTACTTGACATTGGATCCTCGCAGCATAATTGTAACATCGGCTGCTCCGCATCCACGCTCTTTCTCCAAGGTACCCAGGCCTGGACTAAAGTGTGGCGATACCAAACAGGAGCTGTTGCATTTCTTCCTCTAAGCTCCCAACTGAAGTAGCGGCAGAGGAGCTCAGACAAAGATAAGGCTGTGCGGCTATCTGCTTACCTTAATCTATAACCTGTAACATAAGATGAAAAGACTGCTGGCCATTCTATTCCTTAACTCTGTTATCATTTTCAAAGCTAAGCTCTACAGCTTTCTTTCAAACTCAGAAAATAGTTTTATTATCTTGCATGAGGAGTATTCTCATATATTTGCTTTATTATTATTATTATTATATTTCATTATCTGAGGGGAATATTTCACGCTGGTAGTCTGGTGAACAAAGCCAATGAAGGTTTGATAAAGACACATTTTAAGTGTGATGAAGCAGGCTGTCCTTTTTGTGTGATAAGTCTCACAGTGAAAAGTGGATTTAAAAAAGGAAAAAGTATATATGCTACAATCTATTCAGCCTCACAAAGTCGCAGACAGCAGAATAAAGGCTAAATACCATACACTCTTTAAAAAGTATCATAAAAGATTGTGCTTATTAACTAAAGCCAGCAGGTTTTAATGTAAAAGACGCTGGCAGAAAGACTGTGTATTCTCAGTGTATTCTCTGCGCTTTTCCGAGGGATCGTTCTGTGTTTCTTCTCCTCTCCGGCGCTCCGGCTCTCCGGCTCTCCGGCTCTCCGGCTCTGTCTTTCTCCTGCTCCCTCTTACAGATGGCTCCACATTGGAAAAGAGAGTATTGTTATTCCAGACTTAATAATGTTACAGGACTGTATCAAGACAACACTTCTCTATCAAACTCTTACTATCTCCAGAGATAATTTAATCACCAAATGCCAAACTGCCACGCCACATTTAGGTTTAATTTTCATCCATGCAAAGGTAATTTGTTTCAGTATTATGAATTAATTAAAGCCTAACGAAGATGGAGAAGGCTGTAGAATGTCTAATCAACAGGCCCTTGAAAACTGATTGATTTCCCACCCCCCACACACACTGGCCTGTGGTGCTTTGTCGTCTTTACTGTCACAGCTTCTGTTCCCTTTTCCTGTCGTTATTTTATTTTCTCTCTATCCATAACTGTCTCTACTTCTGTCTTTAAAGGACTGTCTTACGTCACCGTGAGTGTGAGACGTACGCATCACCAAAGCTGAGGTTACGAGTCAGTGAGTCCACGATATCGCTCTGTTCAGAGGTGTGGCTCTGGCTGATCTATTCCCTTCATCACGATAAAATTAGCTTTAGTTTTAAGTTTACTCAAGTTAAAATGAACCATGATTTTAAAATGGTATATAGATGCAGCCATTTGTCCAGCTGCTTCATGCATGGGTCCTCTCACCTCACAGCCCATTCTCTGCCACGTCCGTGGCTCTGACAACATCCCTCTATGATGTGGAAGCAATCCAGACTCAGATATTATCCAACACGGAACTGAACTGGAGTGTAATCTGGAATAGAAAAAGGAAAAAAATAAAAATCTCAACCAAGAAGCCCCAACAATTTACACTGCAGATGTGTTGGCACCTTCTCAAACAGATTTCTAGACAGACGTTTTTTGTTTTTTTTTATGTGCATGTGAATGTGATTTGGAACAAAATTAAAATCTATCTTTCCAGTCTTGTTGTGCACTTTATCAAAGGAATCCTGAGTGTTGGCACGCTAAATTTCCAGCCCGGAGGTCGTGGAATACCTCAGCTTTGATAATGAGCTTGCTCACCTTCAAGCTGATCGGTATCAAACACTGATTCAAGAGAACATATATGAAGAGATTTTTCAATGAAACATTGAACTACAGCTAGTAGTTTCCAGCTGTAGTTCCTTTTTGATCTGGATTTGACTGATTTATGATTAATTAAATGTACTGAATTGATTATTAACTTTTCAACAAGATATTACGTATATACTTTGTGAATTATACAATAAGGATGTCGCACTTTAAACCTAATAAAGCAATTCTGATCATTAAACCTTTACAAATATAATAATTAAAATAATAAAAGCCTCAAAAACCCCACATGGTAATGCAAGTGAATAACTGAGCTTTAGCATCACTTTACTAACTTAACTTGGTAAACAAAGTGAAACTAAATACTGTCACATCCTTATCCAACACAACTTTCTTAAGTTTTGTACTTTAAATGGGGCAGGGATCTAGTGTTGGCTCTGTCCAAGTCCTAAACCTAACCAAAGCAGTCACCCACCATGGCCATTCCCTCATCCACCAAGTCATTACCGTGACGACGGAGTGACAAGGTCATGTAAACTCGGCCAACTTTGTTAATCTTTTCTTAAACTAAAAAGTTTTACTTTTTATTTATGACATGCTAAACATCAGGATCAGAAAATGTCTTTTGTATATTTTTCTAGTGGGACGGTGTTTTTTACTTCGACTGTTTTCATTTGAAGAAACTGATTATTTGGCTCATTTTCCATCCAACTATTTTTGTGACTGCTTGCTTACTTAAAGCTGCGACTTCTCTGAACTCTCTGCTTCGTTTTTAATATTGCCCAAAGCTTTTCTTGTTCATACAGTATGCTATATGATGTTTGTTGACATTTAAACTGCCCTTGGATGCATTCCTTATTCCTATACATGCCAGTGTAAAATGTATAAGGGTGGATCCATGTGTCACTCAATCATTCTTGCAGCTGCTTGTCCCAGAGGCCTGGGACTTTGTTTTCAGATCCATGTTTAAGCCGCAGGGTACCTGAAAGCGTCCTTTTCACCCCTAAACACTTACTCACAGCATCATGCAGCAGAGCAAAAAAACATATTACCACATAAATCAAGGTCAAAACATGCCACACTCATATGCAGGCAAGCCCTTCTCACGCAGACACCGCACATGTCAGATGTTATCTGTCTTTTAGGACTGCAGGCTTGTACATTGTGTATCATTTCTACAACACACACACACACATTCACATGAAAATGCTCACGCCCAGACACATACAGTAAATACAACAAATACCTTCCCATCTACCAATAACAACATACCTGACATCCAGCCCTTGATGATATAAATATTTATCTTGGATGCTTGAGATAGTGCATGTTACATGGTGGAGACAAAAAAAGTACAGAACCACGGCGCATTGTCAATCAACGTTAACAATAAGTGAATGAACGCTATATAAACCCTGCTGCAGCAAACACAACAAGCTTAGTCTGGCATTATGAAAAATCAGAAAAAATGTCATAACTAGCAGCTTCAACAAATCAAGCAGCTTACATTGGCAGCGTGTTCAGCTCTGCAAAATGACATAGCGAGACTTCCTCAAAAACCACAGAGAAATTGTTTGAATAATTCACACTTTCCTTTTTCTTTTTCTCTGCTTTTTTGTTTTTTTTTAAATTGACATCCCTGAACTTAAGGAATCATCTATACAATATGTGTGTATTCATTGTATGAAAACTGACGGCATTCATTTGTACTTTTAGTCTGTTCTAACTGTCTTTCCCCACTCAGAATTAAAGGCATTTGTAGTGACAAGACCTTTTCCACACTTAAACAGCACCTTTACCCTTAACTAAGCCCTTTTTCTGTGTTATGTTGTATTTCTTCTTATGTATTGACCCGAGTCAGAGCACCAGAGCATGACCACAAAGAAAGTTATATTCAGTTGTGAAACTGGTTTGACTGGCACGTCGAGATGAGTAAACAAAACATTTACAAGTGGAAATGTTGTTGTTCTTCACTTAACCGTAATGCACTTTGTTGGGAATTGTTCTAGAGTGACTCTGAGATGCTGTTTTGACAGCATTGATTAGAATATTTTTACGTTTTTCACTTTTGTTTCCAGTTTAAGTGTAATTTCACATGGATTACGAAATCACCTCACAAAGCAAGTTAAGGCAGTGATCGTGCGTCAGCGCTCGTCTGTTTGGTCCCTGATTGACCAGATGGATTATAAGCAGCTCAGATGCCAATAAAATGTGCTTCTATTTGAAGTTTTTATCAAGCCTAATCCGTACAATGTCTATATTATTTATACATGAGGTTTGATGATTTGTTTGACTAACAGTCTTTATAATTTGATAGACAACTTTATCCTCTTAACATCAGCTGTCACATGACATAATTAAGTTTGAGAAGATACAAACATTGTTCAGTGACAGGTTCTAGGGTGTGTATGGGGCTCTATTGTTCATATGTTTATTTTGACCCTTTGTGAAAAAAGCAACAGGGAGTGTCAAGGCTCATGAGGAAAAAAGAAACAACCTAGAAAAACCTGTACCTTGCACTAAGTCATAAAGACAATTTTACCATTATTTTCACTGCAAAAACTCATTTCCAAGAAAGTAAAAACATCTTGTTTCAAGAAAATTAGACTATTCTATTCAAGAAAACTGTTCTTACCCCTCTGGCAAAGATACTTTTGCTTAGAATAGTACAATATTGACTAGATTTATGGAAAATTAGGCTTGTTTCTAGAGGGGCTGTTTTTCAGTGTGTCAAGGTGTACAGTAATTTTCACAATCCAAAGGAGATAAGCAAACATTTTTTGCCACAGACTTTTAAAATGTTTTTTAGTAAGGGTTCAAACAGCTTGCAAAGGGGTTTGATTATTGACAAAGTATTTTCACTTATATGGCACCTTTTTATTATTATTATTATTATTAAGGTTTTGTAGCTCTAGTGACCCTTATTAACAGCAGTCATGCAGCACAGGCCCATGGGCCTGGGCTCGAATCTGGGCCAGCTACGTAAATACTATAGCTTTGTACACAGAATTAAATTAAATTAAATTAAATTAAATTAAATTAAATTAAATTAAATTAAATTAAATTAAATTGAATTGAATTGAATTGAATTGAATTGAATTGAATTGAATTGAATTGAATTGAATTGAATTGAATCGAATTGAATCGAATTGAATCGACAAGTGCAGTGAAGATATCGCATGCAGCATCCACAGTTGAACTGTCTCAGCAGAATGCATTGACTTACAATATCTGGGGTGCAGAGGTGCTCCTTTACAGTCACGTGTCCACGATTTACACCATCTGTTGTTAACAAACGCTGCAGCTCTCCTGCCCCACCTCTGTCGGTCTGTCCGAAGTCTTTAGTCCAATCCAACTAGAGGTGCTGGAATCCAGAATATGCTCCTGTTAAAACATCTTGAAAATCATGAAACTCGTGCTGTTTACTATCACTGATACACACTCATCCATCCCACAACCCAGGGATCTCAGACTCTCCATGGTGATTGAGCGAGGAAAATGTCCAAAACCTCTTTCTTTTTGCTGTCTGGCTCTATATTCTTGACCTTTTCAACTCATTTGCATTTTTTCCCTGATAATTAGCTGGACTCAGGAAACCTCAGTGCGCTGCTTCTATGTGTAAACAACTTTCCCTTGTCATGATTAATTATCATAACAAATATTAAAACGTGTCAGAATTTCCAGTCGATCAGTGTCCAACCCAGCATGGAAAAAGTTTTAAAAAAATAAAAAATGATAGTCTCAGTGTATACAAGCAGTGGTGAGTCTGCGGATTGATTGATCAAGTCAGGTGGAGAGCAGCAATAGCTTCTCATTTTTTTTTTATAAATGTTCTAAACTATCTTGCAGCCGTGCATCATATCAATATAATTCAACATTCAAGTTTGCATTGAAATGGAGGACCATTAATGATGAAAGGTGCTCCTATACACATGTAGACGTTGCTTTTGTATTGAAATGCAACAGCTAGTTTGATTTAAAAAATCTTTTGAGCTTTTTTCATTTTATATGTGGTTTTAAGATAATTTCTCCTGTTGGCCTCATTTTTTTGGTAACGTGGTATGTGTTTTTGTCTTAAAGCTGTGTGCTGCTGTTAATCATTATAGTGTCAGGAAGCAGACAATTAAAAATCTCTCAACAAACATCCAATCAGAGTTGGCCTCTGAGGGTCTTCTACTCCACAGTCTTTCACAGCATCCCTTTTCCTCTTCTATTTTATCCATCATTCTGACCAATAGACAAAAACACATGGACAAACACACACACACATAAATGCAGTATACCTTATTACTCTTTATTAATCTGCAGGGCGTTAATTGAAACCCCCACCCTACCCCCAGCCCCCTGTGTCGAAGCTGTACCTGCATTCCCTCTCTCATTATCAGTGAAGGTGCCTTTGGGGGAAGCAAAGAGGGGGATGGGGAGAGGAAGGGAGGACTCCCTAGTCTCCTCCGACAGGCCAGTAGTACACCCACAGGCCAGCTGAATTTAACTTAACGTCCGGTTCAACTGTGCTTCCCCTTTTACAGCAATAAAGAAATGATGCTTTGAGCAAATCATGTCGATCTTTACATCTATGTATACACGATATATGTTGGGATGATCAGTAGCGGCTTTCCACTTGAAATAAGGCTCTTACTTTCCCCCTGCATGTGAGATCAGATCAGTGCAATTATTTAGGAATAATCATCGTCATCCTCTTTCACTACTTTCAGTAACATTACACTGCTCATATTGCAGTAGAGAGGTCATGGATGAAACCTCTGAAAGCAACAAATAACATTTCAGGCCTTGCTGTTGACACGGAAATTATTACAAACAATCCAAACCGTTAATGGGTTCATTTTGTAGAAAACTATCTATGTTTTTCCCGCTCACTCTCATAAAAGCTCTCAAAGCACCGGTTTCCAGCTAAGGTCAAATAACATGCGACACAGTCACTTGTTAAATTTCTATTTGACTATTTCTCTGAATTTTTTTCAGCTCAATCAGCTAAATAAAGTTTAAAAATATATAGATTCGAACACTTTACAAATATAAACCAAATAATATTATAACAAACAAACCTGTCTGTTACAGGTTTAATTGGTAACAAAGATTAAAGGAGGTAAATGACTAATAATACAGTGTTTTTAGGGAAAATGTGCAGTTAACTGGCAGACTTTGAGTTTCTGTTGGTTTTATTTTATGATGGGTGTGTTTCTGTTTATCAGAGGTATTTTTACAAGTATCATCTGAGAGTTTGTCGTTAGCTACACTCCGCCAGTTTACTTCAAAAATAGGGAAGGGGCTCACTTTACCCACCTACGTCTAGGTGGGGCTGGTCATAGAAGTGCTCATGCCATATATTTCATATATGATGCTGAAGAGAGAAAAGTGTGCATGAATAAATTTTGTGCTTGTGTGTGTGTGTGTGTGTGTGTGTGTGTGTGTGTGTGTGTGTGTGTGTGTGTGTGTGTGTGTGTGTGTGTGTGTGTGTGTGAGGATCCGATTACTACTACTCTGAAAGTAATTACCTTAATTAAAGCAGTAATGTGTGGAGAAAGAGGGGAGGAGAGAGGGGGGGAGGTAGGGGAGAACCTGCCAGCTTTTATGGGGCAGTTTAGGGACCGTGTGATTTAAGGGCACACTCGAGACACAGAGAGAGCGAGAGAATGAGGGAAGTAGGTACAGAGCGACAGTTGAGGATGAAAGAAAAGTGGGGCTGAATGGGGATGAAAGCAGGATTTTTCTTATTTTTGTTATGGGAGAGTAGAAATAAATGAGGATAGGAAGAGACATGAGGGGAGAAAAGGGAGTGCTTAATAAAAGAAATCACTTCACAAAGATATGGTCTGTGACACAACTCGAATTCCCCTTACATGCCTTTTTCCTTTTTCTGCTGGCATGTTTTTGCTTTCATCATACCTATCACTACAGGCACTCCCCGTATGAACACATACTAACACAGATACGCGCTTTCACTGGATCCTCCTGATTAATCACACACTACAAAGAACCTGGGCTGGATCATATCTGGCCCGAGATCTTGCTCTCGGTCAGGACTTCCTCTGTAACCTGTTTGTCCTGGACCACACGCATAAACAAAAGCAAATATTCACCATTTGGACCAGTGCCAGTGGTCTTTTCCACTCAGTTACTGTGCAACTTGTTTGAGTCTCTGAGAGAAGCAGGTAAAGCCTGCAGGGCTTTTATCAGGTGAAGACTGAGGCATCTTCACTGAAGGCAAGGTGGCGCGATGATGCAACCTGTCATAATTCTGTACTTTGGTCATGAAAGGATGAAACTAAATCCTGCAGGTGGTGCCTTGCATTGGTTTGCGACTTTGCCACCAGCCAGCTAACTCTATTACTACTAAAATACTTTCTCATATTTTGAATTAATAAGCATGTCATTGTTTGCTTGTTTTTAGACTTTCCAAGGTCTCACAAGGCTTTTGCCATCCTTCTGCGTGAATACTTTAGCATCTTGGGTCTTTGTGGTCCTGCAGAAGCAGACAAAGGCATAGAGAGCTGCCTGCACATTTGCATTGGTTGGAGGTCTCATTGTAACGGCTGGCTAATGGAAATCAAACAACAAAGTACAGAACACAGGCAGCGGCATGTCCTTGCACTCCTTACAGCATACAGGTGTGTGTGTTTGCGCGTAAGTGTGTGCATGCGTCACCCTTTGAATCACAAGTGAAATAGCATCTTTTTGATAAAGTGATAATGAAAATAATAACATCCCTGGCAAAATATTCATAAAGGTAATGATGAATGCCAAATTTCTCAGACAGATACATCAGAGGCGTCTTGGTTAAAAGAAAACACTGTCCGGCGTCTCCCACACCCTCAAATTATCTGCTGCTTTCACATTTCACTGATAGCATAGATGAGAGCTGAGGAAAATGGACACACAATTATGCTCACTTGTCGTATATTAATACTGCTTCTTGACATCTTCCACGGACCCTGAGCTGTCATCTCTTTGTCTGCTTTAATTGAAAATTAATGGTTAGTGCGTTGCCAAGGCAACAGCGGCAGTGGTGGTGGGTAGCGAGCCACACTCAGACAGACACCAGTGGTATTGTTTGTCCTGTCTGACCTTGGAAGTCAGAAAATATCAGGGAAGAAAAGAAGAGGATGAAAAAAAAATGCTTTAAAAAGAGAATAGAGAGGTAAGGGTTGAATGTTGTCCATTGGAGCGAAATAGAAATATAAAATAAAGTTATTGTGGCAGTGTTTTGGACTAGTGAAGAAAGAGAAAACTGTGTTGGGACGCCTTATGATATGATGTCAAAATGCCAAATGGGGAGAATTATGTTTGAGTAAGAAAGCAGAAAAAGGCCTAGTGATTCTTCTCTGGAGCGACAGGATTACCTTTGTGCTGATGGAGTCAGAGGTCACCTCATGCCCCCCGCAATCATTTGGACACAGGTGTGAGAGTCAGTGAGAGTGAAAAGGAGAAATCATGTGTCTGTGTGTGTAGCGTTGTGCATGGTCATGTTGGACCTAATGTTTACAAATCTATCAGCATGGCCACAGTGCCAAATGGACACTGACTTCAAGGCCACACATCTCTAGATTGACAGAGACGTTCATGGACATCACACAATTTACTCTAGTAGCAAGTTTTATTGGCCAAGATGATGAGAAACACTAGAGGTTACAGTAGGTATGATGAAAAACTATTTATAAAAATATCAAATCACTTATAATCATCTGAGACCACGGCACTCTGTCGGAAAAGGCTGGAATGCCCTCTCGGGAACGAGGTGCTGCCTCAAGTGGAGGAGTTTAAGTATCTCAGGGTCTTGTTCACAAATAAGGAAAAAAATAGAAGATTGACAGGCAGGTCGGTGCAGCCGGTCTGTTGTGGTGAAGGGAGAGTTGAGCCAAAAGACGAGGCTTTCTGTTTACTGGTTGATCCACGTTCCTACCCTCACCTACGGTTACGCGCTGCGAGCAACGGCTGAAAGAATAAGATTGCAGATACAAGCAGCTGAAATTAGTTTTCTTTTGTAGAGTGACTCAGCACTCCCTTGGAGATAGGGTGAGAAGCTCAGTCATCCGGGAGGGACTCGGAGGAGAGTTGCTGTTCCTCCGCATCGAGCAGAGCCAGTTGAGGTGGTTCTGGCATCTGGTGAGGATGCTCCCTGGACGCCTCCCTCGGGAGGTGTTTTGGTCATGTCCAACCAGGAGGAGGCCCTGTAGACGACACGCTGGAGAGATTATATCTCTCAGCTGGCCCGAGAACACCTCGGTATCCCCCTGGAGGAGCTGGAAGAGGTGCCCGGGAAGGGGGAGGCCTGGGCCTCTCTGCTTGGAATGGCACCAATCTTGGATAAGCGGAGGTTACTGGGTGGATGGATGAAATCATTTACAGTTCTGATTTTCTCCCTAAAGATTTCGGGGAGTATGGTATTTATTCATTTATTTTATCATCAAGGAGCTCTTAATGATTTCTGGACACAATAGAAGGTAAAACAGAATACATGTTGAAGTTGGCTTTTGTGATTAGGAATGCAATCTAAATACAAATGTAATGCAGTTTACCTTACAATGTACAGTGAAATGTAAGTTAGAAGACACGATACCACTGGGAAAAATATATTTTTTTTAAATCGGTACATTTCAGCCTAATTACATTGATATAGTTTTCACAGGTCATGTGACCACCAGGAATTTCTTAGTTTATGAGCACTGGGATTTGCCATCCCTCTGTCCATCTATAACATGAAGAGTAATAGTGAACGTTAAACCACGACCTGAGCATGTATATTGACTGACGTGAATTCAATAAAACAGGTTTGGTGTATTTTAAAGAGAAAAACACACGGCCTACTCAATACCATCCTTCTATGGGCTTTGATAGCTCATCAGCTGATGAGGCTTGATGGTGGTGTAAATCTTACACACATATGTTCAAATCTTAAAAGATTCATCAGTGTCTGAGATGGACAGAGACGTGGAAGCTGCTGTGAGTGCATAATTGCATGTTGTCCGTCACTGTGGCTAAGATTGAAAAACTCTCTAGGGCTGGGAGGTCATGGCACATTTATTGATTGGAGCTTTCTTATGCAGACATTTTGTGACGGTCCAGTGCCTTCCCACTCCTTTTGTGATTTCTATTAGAAATGTCACACTACATTTCTTCTGACGGGTCACATAAACAGTTTTTTTTTCCTTCTGGTAAACTTTAATAAAAGTTCTATTTTCTGCCACTTTTACACAATGTTCCTTTTTGTTCTCTTGGCGCTGAGAGAATGAGTCGGTAACACAAATTTGTTGCCGGACAGTTTACCAGCTTACGTGCAGATTCCAAATCCTGACGAAGCCACCAGGTTCTGGTTCATCATTCCGGACCAAACAGCAAGACTCTAATTTCCGTGTCGACTCTAACCAGGGAGTAACAGATATTGCTATTCATCGACTAACCACTAGGTGTTGGTTCCGAAAAGTGAGTCAGTATCCATTTAACTCTCATCTAAAAATATTCAGCCTGGTTAAAAAAAAAAAAAGGTCTCCATAACTACATATTACATCTATGATTACTGTACAGGGGTTACATTTCCTCTGTACTGCAGGTATGTAAAGCAATAAATGTATGTTGAACTAGATGATTTCAGCTCCTCCAGAGTGGCTCGGCTGAAGGAGCTGGCAGCCACAGTGGATCATTTCAGGAGCTTTCCAAGTGGAAATCCACTGGGACCGTCAGCCGCCTGTGTGATTGGCATTGGTTTGGCTTGGAAGGGTTCGAGGATAAAGGTTAGCTAAGAGCAGACACCCCGTGTTAAGCAAGAGTCAACTAAATGCAGTGGTTATTTCTGAGTTCAGCATTTTGAATCAGAACTCTCTTTGCAAATATTTCCGGCAGCTCCTCAGACTGAATCCTCAGATCCCATCAAGTGGACCATTCCATGTGGAAGTCCTGAAGTGATGTGCCATGGCTCCTGGCTTTCAGTCTCACAGGTAAAATAACCAGCGTGATTAGTTGACGCTCATTTAAGACGAGCTGTGTGCTCTTGGCTAAACGTTGTCATGAAACCCTTCCAGGCCGAACCACAGCCAGTCGCGGTGCGGACTTCCGGCTCCAGTGGGGCTCCGCTAGCCAACGTTTCGGCTTTGGCAACGCTCCATTTAGATGTTTAGATGATGCTCCAAACAATGATGTTTGAGTTGTTTGGATTAGAATGACTAAAGTATTACTAATTAACATCATAGGTTAGTGTAAGCTGACATGGGTGGCGTTGACACAAGGTGGGTGTGTTCTAATCACCTTTCTAGACCTGTTTGTTTGCAACATGGTGCAGCACAGCTGAGAAAACAGAGGCTTCAAACTCACTCTTCAGAAGGCATGCAGGTGATTTCATGGAGATTTGTCCAGAAACATAGAATCTATGTTACAAAGTTAGCAGCTGACACTTGATGTATTAATCAGTGAGGCTCTGATTGGATGATAACTTTACTTTGCTTAAAATAATATATTTCCTTCTGGGTGGCCTCGGTTCTTCTGCTAGGGCTACTCTTCATCATCTACGTGGAATATGACGTGGACAATGGAGATTAAAAAAAACATGTTTGGTTGCAAAGAGAAATAACCAAGTTAATTACAGACGTGCTTCATTTTAATGCAATAAAACAAATCTGGAGAAAAAAAATTATTGATTCATTAAGAAAAACTACAACAGCTTGACTGCATTAATTTGAATACCCAACTAATGCCCAACTAATAGTGGAAGCATCTTTTGCCTTCATTATGTATACATATATATATACATTATATATACAATTTTATAACTGCCAGAAACTCCTGTCGGTCCTTCAGTGTTGCTACTGGCCTCTTGGTAGCCTTCCTGATACGCTTTCTCCTCGTCCTCTCATTTACTTTTCACATTTCCTCCAATCATTGACTTTGGAGGGTCGTCCTAACCATTGCAGTGTCTCTGTTGGGCCTCCTGATGATCGTTTTGACAGTGTCCCGTGGTACATTCAGTACCTTTGATATATTATTTTATATCTGTCTTGTGGCCCATAGCTCTAAGCAGAATGCAACCCCAACCCTTTAAAGATTGTTCACATTAGTCGTTTTCAGGTGTAGGCCATTTATCGACAGGCCTAATTTTGATGTGATTCGTTACCTCTGAGGACAGTTAGAGACCCCAATATGAAAGAGTGTGAAGACCTATACATTCAGGGGGTTGTAGTTTTTTTTTATATATATACTTAAAATATTCCCAATTACTTATTAAAAAAATATATTAATACATGTGTTTCTTTGATGATCACATTAAAGATGTGGGAATTCATATATTTATCTTGTTGTTATTCCTATGTTTATATATTTTTTTAAACTTCTGACCAACTTCACAAATTCACATCCACGGTATTTATAACCACAGATCTCAATAAATGTTTGTTAGAGAGTCTTCAAAATAGTTTTTTTTTTTCATAAACTTTTTATTTTTTCTTCTATAATTGCATCTGTATATCTGTCTGTGTTTATGTTTGTCGGTCATTGGTGGATCATTTTTCAAATCAATCTGGGAATTATTTAACAAAGTCTGAACAATATTTAGTAGATGCAAAGCAGCAATGGTTAAAACTTAGACATAAAGTAATGATTTGTTGGTGCCAGTTAACAGTCCTGTTTTGTTTCATCTAACAAACAAATAACTGTACTCATATCACTGTAGTTAGAAGCTGTAATAAAGAACCTTAAATACATGCAAAAAAACCTTTAGTCTTTACCGAGCTTTGACGAAACTACCACCGCTGCAGTGACTTGCGGAAATGGAGCTGAAGTGCTATACATACATACATTGACTATACAATAAATACCTCACTTAAAGAGCTGAGAAAATCAGAAAAAATGCAGTGAACAATAGATTGCTTGAATGATGTTGGCGCACTGACATGACATCACTAACAAGCTGAGGCTGCTCAGCAGTCTGCGCGCACAATTTAAATGTACATCCATGTTTGTTTTCCTCCTTTATAACATCTGCACATATTTGCTATGGTTAACTGATAATAATAGCAATTACAGAATAAAACACAATGTTACAAGCCAGCCTGCAACATGTTCATAAATGTGACGGCAGTGAAGATGGCAGAGAGACTGCGATGAGTGTGGACAAGTGTGTTTATATCAAAGTACAGAAGTGTCATCCTCTCACGAGTAGGTCTGTGTATACAAATAGGGACGAATATTTTACACAATGGTTGAATGGTTATAATTGAACTCTTGCAACCTATTTAAACCTATTGAATCATATTTGACGCATGAATTTCTGAGACTGCTCTGCCACTCCTGTAATCAAAACAAAACAAAGTTTTATACAAGAAAAAAACAATAAATAAAAAAAGTACATAAAATCTCCCAGTATATTTATAATGATACAAAAATTATAATTTAGAAGCTGTTATACTGTCTAATGCAAGTTGATTTTTTGGTTTTTGTTGTTATTGTTATTGTTATTGTTGTTGTTTTTGTTTTTTGTTTTCCCTGAGCCAAAACCATTCACCTCCAAGGAGACAATCAGACAAATACCAACAAAATAACTTTTTGGAAACAATCAATCTGACTTGAACACATTCGGCTGTAATCTGTAACGAGCACTGATGGTAACCAGATACCTTCCATACAGCAAATCTAATTACCACAATCCAAAAGAAATGACCGTCTTGATTTCAAGCAGAAACGATGTGGATGATGTGAGGTAGTTTAGTCAAGCAGCTCAAGCAACAGTTTGTGCTCACATACACTTCTCTACACAGTTTATTCCAATTACCTCTAGGTGATTGGTCTATTTAAAGGAAAAACAACTAACAGGATTGTTGCTTAAAAAAAAAAAATACCACCACCATTCCGCAGGCCACAGTTTTCCAAATTAATTTCAATACTTGTGAAATATAACATATCAAATACCCAGCGTTTATGGTAATGGTGAATGCATTTAAGTGGAGCTGTTTCTTTCTGGAGGGAAAGAGCTTCTGAGTTAGAACCTGTGTTGCAGCTCAGTCCACTCAAACTAGAGCTGAAGGATTCAGGAGAACAGGAGGAAGGAAGTGACGTAACAAGTGAGGGTGGTGGTGGTGGTGTATGTGTGTGGGTGGGTTCTTACAGGAGGTGCTGATGCAGATGTAGGAGAAGAAGGATAGATCACTTTCCCATATTGCACGTGTGGTAGAATCCATCATGTTGGGGAGCCAGATGTGCGTCATTCACGTCAAACTTTCCAAATTAAAGGGCCACCTCACTGCTCCACTCCCCTTTCTAATCCTGCTCCATCTTCCTCTCTCTCTTACCATTAAACCTCCCCCCTTCCCCCTTTTTTTCTTTTACTTTAACACACACATTTGCAGACTGGTGCATACATGCACACAAACCGTGCTCACCAACTTCTTCCTCTGCTTTTTTTATGCTTTTTTTTTTTTCTTCCAAGAAAAGTTGCTGAAAGGTCTTATTTACGATGTCTTGCAGCAGTGGCATAGCCTCAGGATGCAAAACACAACTCTTTATTGTCATATGAGACATTGTGGGTCATCTTATCTGATGCTGAAAAGGGTGGTGAATGCTATTTGCATGCTGCACTGATGTTCAAATAGCAGTTTGAATGCTTCCTCAGCATGGAAGGATTGAGATTGTATGGTTGGGGTGCAAACAAGTGTATCAGATAATATCAGCCTTGGCCTACTTAACTATCCTTGGTGAGACACATGCGTTGGTACCATAAAAGCTTCACTCAGCTTATACTTTACACGAGTCTGTCTTTAACTTCACCAATAACTTTCTGCAGAGCTAATTATGTGCATGCTTGTCTGTATGTTTAAGTTCCTTGACCCCGCATCTGCTGCATTTTACGGCAGCGATATGTTAAGTACCTCATATTACATCCATAAAAAAAGGTCTATAAGTTACTTGGTCCAGTTCAGAACTGTGGAGGAAATGCTGGTCTGTCTGTGCTGAAATGCCAGAGAAAGACACACGCAGGGCCCCGCCAAGGGCTATTTCTGCCTGTTACATGCACGAAATGACAAGAGTGAAGGAAAAGACCGTGGAGAGGTCTGGGAGACAAGTACCTATAGACAAGAGGGGAACAGAGACAAGAAGACAGATGAAAGAAAAGGTGGAAGAAAGACGGTAATAAGGAGTTGAAAGTGTCTGAATTGTAAATGAAAAGACGACACTGACAGCAGAACAGCCGGACAGACACGTGACGAATCTTTCATCCTTAACAATATTGTGTCATTGTCCTGTTAAAAAGGGTATGAGATACACTTTTTCTCATTTTATTTCCAATTTCTTTGAGAGAGGCGGACAGATGATAAGTGAAAAAGCAGATAAACACCCTTCCCTAAGAAAGTTTTTCTTTCTTTCAGGGACTACTCTTTAGCTCTGCTGCCAGATGAGGTTTGATACCTGCGATTCCACAGTTAATCCTAGTTTGAATTCAAATAGCAAGGAAATCATTGTCTTTTTCTCACTCTCCCGTCTGCACTTCCATTTTCACTTTGTCTCCGTCTCTTGATCTTGCTGCCTCCCTTTTCTCCGGTGCCGGGCGCGGAAAAAGCCTGACCTCTGCGTTTTCTCCCGTCCTTAGGATTGGTTTTAAATACTCAGCAGATTAAAGCACAGGCATGAAAGCTCACATTAGCCGTATATTTAAACCCCCCCCCCTGGCCGATAATCCATGTATTTGTCAGAATCAAACACAGGGGAATAGAAAAGGGACCAATGACATGATGAGTAGCCTGAGCCAGATGTATTGTGAAGGGGAATTAGAAGCAGAGAGATACATTTAGGGGAATGTGGCCCAAGACAAAAAGTCCTTCAGGATGATTATTGAAATTCACTCAAGATGGGCTCACACAAGCATTTGACAGGACAAAACTCACTGTTGCAGTCTGACGACCTCTGATGGCCTTCGCCGTCTTTCTTCCTTTTTCTACAGAGGGCGCACACGTATGTGGAGAGAACTGGACTGATGAAAGAGTAAATCCAATGTAGGATACAGCTCCCAGCACCACCTGCGTAAGCCTCGGCTGTTCTTCCAGGCGTCCTCAAAGATGCATGACGATGTCTCCTGTTCATTCGAAATGTGTCTTGCTGTCTGTTTTTTTTCTCTTCTTAATAATCTCACCTTCTTTTTGAATGTTAATTTCTCAAATTCTCAAATCTTTACGTAGTTGTATTCAAATGAGCTAGATGACCTTTTTTTTTTTTCTCCCTAAAAATGGTTGTAAAACCATCTTGAAATGTTTATGTGGGCATTTTGTGGAATATTAAACTTTCAATGCAAGTGAAAAGCTGAACAGATGAATGCAGGTCTATTGTGGCATTTAAATTCTGTAGCCATTAACAGCAAATTACAAGGACATTTGCCCAAACAAAGTTTGTTTTTCTTTTTCTTGCTAAAGAAAGGTAATATTTATAAACAGCTGTTAGTGAAACTACAGGCTTTTAGCAGGCAACAAGCGTTAAAGGAAAGCAGATGAATAGTGTTGCAAGCTGCCATGTGTAGGTCAGAAGAAATAATGGAGCTTTTCACAACCACAGCTCATATACACAAACAGCTAACATAAATGTCAATAACCAGGTATAGTCCATTCCACATCAAAACTTATATTAAAAACATGTTGCATTCAGTGGTGTAGAACATCCAAGGTTGTGAAAACTACAAGACATTAACTGTGTGTGTGTTTTTTTTTTTACATTCAGCTTAAATGAGCGAACTTGTCGTGTGCTGAAGAGAGCTTTTGATAACACAAGAGAACAAATAAAAATCTGTTATGTCCTCTGAATGGATGCGTGTGTGTGAGTGTGTGTGTGTGTTGTGGGGGGGGGGGGGGGGGGGGGGGTTGAAATAAATGAATGAAAATCTATGTATTTTCAATGTCAACATTCTTTCACTGAAAGTTTTTTGTGTGTATGTTTTTGTGTCAAAGAGCAAGGAGTTCTGCAGGCGGAGTATAGTTTTATGTGCTCTGCTGTGGGTACTTCACTGAACACTAATTATTATTTTTACAGTATTGTAACTGTTTTCACAACTTCATTTCTTGCCTTTTTTTATTTTGTAAATATGACTGACCTTTGTTGTTGGCATCTCTTTGGCTTACATACTGATGATAAAATTATTTCCCCCACCCCCCCCATAAAACCTTAGCCTTCAACCTCAAAAATTTTATTCACTCTGCCGCTCTTGTTTTTGCTCAGTGTTTTGTGCCTGCAGACGTGACTCTTCCTCTCCCATCCATCAATCTATATTGTCTTAAGATAGTTATTGCATCGTGTTTGTTAAACATGTCGGCTTAGCACTAAAAGCCACGTTGACAGATCTCCCTGGGTTACGCTTTGCTTCTGTTGCGTTAAAAATCTTCTGCACATCAGATATACGCCACACATCCCATTTTCAGAAACATGCACACGGTGAAAAACAGCAAAAGTCAATTCTTTACTTACAGTAGCTTTCCTCTGCAACTCTCCACAGCCTCTCTCTCTTTTTCTTTTCTTAAGGCCGTCACTGACGGCACACAATGCAGAGGTAAAAAAAGTCATAGAAGCTTTTCCCCATTTTTCTCTGCGTTTCTGTGTCTGTGTGTGTGCGTTTGTGTGATGCTTTCAGAGACAAAGACCCCTGCTGTAGGGAGTCCTGTGGGAAAGGCGTGCGGCCGGAAGATGTGAGCGCATTGGCGAGTGATAATGTCAGCTGGGGAGATACGGCGCGTCATTTTACACAACCACACATCAAAAAAGACAGTGTGGGGGGAGGGGGGGGGGGGGGGGGGGGGGGCAAGACAGCATGTCATTTGTTTGCTTTGATACAGGACCGCAAGAGGGAGGGGATGGAAGGCTCTGCCGGGGCATGTGTGCATGTATGTGTTTGTGTGCGTCCTTTTGACAGTATGTTTGCATGTCCAGCACATGGGTGGATAAAGGGAAAAGATTTCGGGGATATATTCACAAAATGTTTCCCATTAAATTACACTTGAAAAGACACACAAAGACTTGCACAGTTTTGTCACGTTGAGCTGGAAGCTCCGCATTTTGCATGAAGCCTCATAGAGGCCCAGTCAAACACAGCCTACATGTTTGTTGTAGTCTTTAATGGGTTTTTTTTCTTTTTTCTTTTTTTTTAAGTATTTCTTTGACAACCCTGCTTCAGAAAATGCTGGGATGATTGTTACCTGTACCTTGACTCCTATTCTCCTTGTGGACTGAATTAATCTACTATATTTTTTTATTCAGTTAAATTGCCTTTGGAGTTAATAAAGTTTAACCCTAATCCAAATAAATTCATCTCTTTGAAATGGATCAATTACTTTGTAATGATTTGTAAAAAAAAAAAAAAAAAAAAAAAAAAAAAAAAAAAAAAAAAAAAATTTAAAGACTATCTCCACTTTGTTGACAAATGTGTGAGATACTTATATATTTTAATTATTTTAAAATTGTTCATAATTATTCAAATAATGTTCCTTCAAGAAATGTTGCATTTGCATATTTCTCAATCAACTGTACATAATATTATCAAACAATTTAAGATTCTGGAGGAATTTCAGTGTGAAAAGAGCAAGAATGAAAGGCTCAGCTGGATGCCCATGACCTCCAATCCTCAGACAGCACTGCATCAAGGACCACCATTCATCTATAGATCATATAACCACATGGCCAAGGGAATACTTGAGAAACCTTTGTCAAGCACTCCAGTACAGAGCTACAATCACAAATGCTGCTTTAAACGTCTCTGTACAGAAAAGAAGCCTCATGGATTATCTTGTCGAGAGGCAGGATTGATATCTCTGGGTTCGGAGGCATCTGGGATGGACATCACACAGAAGAAATGTGTAGCGATGAGATGAATCAATATAACAAATCGTTTTTGGAAGAAACGGCCAGCGTATACTCAAGAGTGAAAACAACAGGTGCTTAAAAAAGGGCTTAATACGTAAAATTAGACTTTTCTATAGCCGGGAATCTGTAAAAGTTAACTGCAGTATATCAGCCGCATCTGTGGTGAGGAGAAAGGGTGAAAGAATGATTATCATCACATTCACTTGAGAGTATCTGTAATGTCCATGAACCTCCTCGACTTCAGCTATGGCATCGTCTTTCTCCTTACGGTCCAAACGGAGAGCCGGGTAAAGTTCAAGTGCCTTTAAGGTGTGAGTAGGAGTGGCAATCACTGCGTGGGAATGTCCATAAAGTGTGAGGATCTGTTTGGTTTTTGCGTCTACTCAACGTAAGTCTGTTTCCTCCTGATGGGCTAGCATGACATACGCATTTTTCTACAGTGCAAACCTGATGCATTGATTCAATAAAATATTCTCCCCAAAAAACCCTTGTGGTCAGTAATCCAAACACCGGCAGATGTAAAGGCGTAGTCCAGGAGCGAGCCTCGTGTTCTACGTACAACTCATGTTGATCT
The DNA here is from genome assembly GCA_014839995.1 of Xenentodon cancila. NCBI lineage: Eukaryota > Metazoa > Chordata > Actinopteri > Beloniformes > Belonidae > Xenentodon > Xenentodon cancila. The sequence goes on along the minus strand of CM026203.1, from coordinate 13,746,609 downwards.
TGAAATCTTTCTTCATGCCAAAATCAAAGTTTATTACCACATTTCCAACCAGCGAATCGGGAATCTACCGGCCAGTTGGTATCAGTGTCTTTGCATATGCATATGCTGCCTTTAGGATCATCGTTCATGACGCATAAGCAGAAATTGCACTTTAACTGTTTTGTGTGTTTCATCGAGCTGGTGTACATGATGAGTGTTCGTGAATATCGTTGGTCATACTCATATTTTAATGGTATAAACTTGTTGTAAACATGAAAATACTACTTAACGATGGTACAGTAAGAGGTTTCATTCACCCAATAGTGGGAGGGCACTTAAACCTTACAAAGATTCCATAAATCTGTTTAAACACGTCTCCTTGCAATACAAATCATTAAATATGTTTATATGGGTTTTTTTTGCAATGTTACCTTTGTCTGCAGATGGATTTATTTGACATCCAAAATAGCATCAAGCTTGTGATTTGTGATTTGAGCTTGTGCTTACTCCAATATAGCCATAACTTTATTCCACCCTGCTGTTTCTTAAAATGTGTTCAAAGCAACACATTCCCTGGCTGCCACAATGCATAAAACATAGTATAACAAGCAAGCCTTTATTTATTTATGTTGGATCCAATGTCATTTTAAATCATTTTTGGATGCTTAGTTAGACAGGAAGCACAACTTCATTAGATACACCTGTACTAAGACAGCAAAAGAAAATGTTTCTTCTTTACTCCAATTCAGTTAAAATGACTTCTATTGCTATGTCAGAAAAAAATCTCTTCTTTCTCTCCATCTTTTTTTTTAATAGTACGCCTTGACATGGAGAATGAGGCTGCACCTTCACACCTCTTTATATGGTGGTCCCTGGGCGGAAATTAAATAATGAGCACTGGGAGTCTTCCAGTGATTCCCATTCGTAGGGAAAACACACGTTCTTACGAACAAATCCAAGTTTTACTCCGCGATCATGACTCCAGAGTAGATTTATAGTTTGTGCAAATCTTTTCAAAGATTAAGAACATTTCCTGATGGAAGCCCCATATCTTTTTTAGTGACATTGATGCATTTTTTTTTAGCAATACAATGCCAAACCACATTCTGCATGCATCGCAAAGGTATAGCTGAGGGAGAAACAGCTACTGACCTGTCACCAGCAGAGAAATGGTGGAGGATTTTGAAATGAAAAATGCAGCAACAATGACCCTGGATAAATATATAAATAGGACTTTGGAAAGAATTGTGTCATAAGTTAAAGCCTGACATACTGAACTCCACCTTCATGAGTTGCAGCAGTTTACATTACATCCACATCTTTTACGTGCCTAATATGAACGTAAGAATTATGGGGAACAGATTTCTTTGCAGGAGCATTCTTAGTGTTGCATTAGGATTTTGCCTCAGTTAAGCCTCTGCATGCTCATTGCATCACAGACAAATCAAGCTGATGACAGATTAAGATGAAACTGATTGACAGAAAACTTTCACAAGCTTCAGATGGCACTCTAGTAAAGGCCCTGTCTGCAGAGTGTGGACTTGACCCTCACTGCCAAACAAAACACATAAAAACTTATAGATCCTGCTTCACACTTCCATGTTCACAGAGAGCGATGACATTCTTGAAATCTGGCATTTGGTCCCTATAATTTCTTTCTGTGAGTGTGCAAAAGAATAAACTTTGGTGCTAAGGGAACCAGAGAGTTTAGCAAAAATTACTACATTTTTACAAATGTGCAAGGACAAGCACAACTGATTATTGACTAGGAAGAAGTGCTTCAAAATCTGGGACAAAACATTAGTCAACCCAATAAAAAAAAACAAAAACAAAAAAAACACGTCAGTGCAAAAGAAATAAATCGATCCATGAGGCACACGCAAGACTGTGCTTCAAATCATTTTACTCTTAATCATACCTGAGGTTGGTTTAAATGAGCGATAACCGGCAACCAAAAACGTAACAGACAGTTTGAATCCACGCTTCTCGTTTTTCTTTCTTGGCTTTATTTTGTACGCCTCCTTCATCTGTTCAAACAGACAAACCGTCACTGAAGGAAAGTCTCAAAGTGCTTGCAGAACAGAGAGCAAGAACGGCTTAAGACAATTAAAAACAATGAACTATGAATTATTCAATATAATGAAATTAGTTTTCCGCTAAAACATAAAGCAGTTCAGATTTAAATTTCCATTGTTCTTCAGTTCAGTCGTTTGTTCACTGTTCTTGTAGGTAGGTTGTGTATATCTTGCGCTAAATATCAAAAGTGAACTCTAAACAAAGAAAAGTTCAAAAAAAAAAAAAAAACTATTATAAAATCGTGATGGATCATAAATAATAATGAACCCTGGCGCTTAAATCTCAAAATGGCAACATTCAAAAATTGACTTTTCTTAAGAAAGTTAAAAGAAAGTACAGTAGAAATCCTTTTTTATCTTTGAGTCAACAGCCACTTGGATGATTAATCCTTCATCCGTGAACATATTTCTTCTTTTTCATAAGTAAAGATTGTGTGTCTTTATGCTGACAGTTTTGCTTCAAAGAGAAGGGTGTTTTTGCTTCTAAAAGACGGGAAGTTTCTCTCACTTATGTCATCAGCTCTTTACCTTTTTTGAAGTCTTTTAAATCAGCCAATCTTTATTATAGTCAAGGCTCAGGGATGGGTCTATAGATTCACTAAAATGAAACAAAGCAAAACGTTATTCTTAGTCCGAGTGTATACAGTGTATACCTGTTATTAATTTCACAAACCAACCAGCTGGAAACTTCACTGCCTGGTCACAGAAACTGTAAAACGCAGGGAGTCCTTGAGGCACAGAATGACATCCTCTCTCGCTGTCTTCGCCTGTCGCCTGCATTTGGGGAAGAGGTGTGAGAGTGTGTGTTAAAACGGCTTGTTAACGCACACCGCTCCCATGCTCCCGTGGCCGGGACTCCCAATTATTTGCCTCCAACAGAAGGCCAAGACCAGGAGTGTGTAGTGATAAACACGGCATTTCTGTCCCTCTCCTTTAACTTCAGTGTGTGTGTGTGTGTGTGTGTGTGTGTGTGTGTGTGTGTGTGTGTGTGTGTGTGTGTGTGTGGCGGTCCGATGCAAAGCAGCTGTGACAGTAAACATGTTTATGAGAGGCTAATCGAAAGCAGGTGGTGATTGGATGTGACCCCCCACCCCCACCCCCACCCCAGGAATCAGCGAATACACATTCGGAGATGTTTGCAGGTGCCATTGTCTGCAACAAGGCTACAAGAGCACAGATGTGCTCTTCCGACAGGTACAACTAGAGATCCACGGAAGCTACAGATGACCCCAGACCCTTATTGTTGTTATGCTCCAAGACTTGAGATAGCCGGCGTGTGTTTTTGAGTCACGGTCTGCTGCTATCTTTGCGTAACCACAGAGGCAGCAGCGGTCTGTTTGCGAGCGTGTTTATGTGTGTACATGCTGTCGTCCCACTTTGTCTTTATTTGTAAACACGTGCACTTATACGTCTACCGGAGTGGGTGTGGGCGCTTCTGAGCGTGTTTGGGAATGTTTGGATAATTTGTTCTGTGCACTGCGTTCCCACACTGCGCCGGGTTATTTGTATAGGTGTGTGTCTCTGTGTGTTTGTGATCCCGCTCTGCGCTTGGCTCTCAAGGCGTTGCGGGAATTTCGTGGGAGTTGTTTGTAAACATCAGAAGCCACGAGTTTGATTTTATTGTGGCTTTATTTTACTGCATCGCTCCCAGATGGTTGCCGAAGCAAGCTCGCTGTGTTCTTTTCGGCAACTGCGGCGCCACATCCCGTGTGCACCTTCAGCCCATGACGCAGAGGATTTTCCCTTCATAGGGAAACAAACAACTGGACTGAGCGGTACCTGCTGACCGGCCCGAGCCCCCTCCCCACCCTTCATCTCGTGCTGTGCAGATCAGAATGACTTATTCAAGTTGGTGGCAGGAAGGTTTTTTTTTCTCGTTTGTACCGGCTCTGTGACACTGTGGGTGAGCACTCCCATATTTCTCTTTAATTAAGCCAGGAAAAACCTTGTAGTACAGCCAACCCAGCTCATGTAGCCACTTATGTTTTAATTTAATTACCTGTCCACTTTGATAATTATTCCCCCTGATTAACAGGGAGGGAAGGGTTCCTAAATGGGATGGGAGATGGGTTAGAGGGCCAAACTGTGTTTTCCTCCTTTCGCCATGAATGAACAAGAGTGAGGGTGTTGAATTTAAATGTCCAAGCCAGGTCTGTTTGGATGGAGCGTCATTTCTACTCTGCTTGGATCCGGGCCGGCTCTGACAGTGCAGAGTGCAGAAATCCCTCTGAGCTTCCTGGACTCTGTGCAATCCTCTTTTATGCATCCGCAAGCCAAAACAGACAAATGACAAACAAATCACGATTCCGCAAGCAGGCGTAAGTGATTGATAATATTACTCAAAATGTCATCCGTCACACATCAACAAGCACATGAGCGCTTCACCTTCTTTGCTGCGCCGTATTTCCCCAGATACAGGTAGGATATTTACACACCCACTGGTGTTCAAATGCAAACTGACTGTAGGTAACACGGCTTTACTTTTGCAGAGAAAAATTCAAAAGTTCACTCAGAAAAGCATCACTCATTGCTATCCAGTTGCTCAGGTTAACAGCCATCAGTTGTCTGCAGAGTTATTGGAGACATAGGACATAGACTTCCTGGCAAAATAGTAAATACGTAAGAGAGCTCGTACGCACTTGTGCATACAAATTCACACCCAAATAAAAGCACATGTACACACAGAGAGACACAAAGTTATAGCGGTATTGATCGAGCGTAATGAATGTGTTGTGATTTACTGCAGTCACGGCTCATTGTTGGGTGGTGCTGTGATGGACTGCCATCATTTTCCAAAGGTAAAAGCTTCGATAGAGGAAAGGCAAGAGGGCAAAATCTCATTTAATGGCCTAAGCAAAATGAATCCAGGATCTGCTTTTGAGTTATGGTGCTTTTTTTCTTTTTTTCTTTTTGTAAGTATGATGTAATTTCCAAAATTTCATCAGTAATCCTGCCACTGATTGTGCTCTCAATTAGAAAATGAATGTGGCAGCATGAAAAAAAAAAAAGTGACAATAACTCAGTAAAAGGAGTTGTGAAGCTTCCAAAGTACATAAAGGACAGAGCGAGGAAGGCAGACTGTACAATTTATCTAATCAAAATAGAAGTGTCTATTTGTAAAGTCAGAGTGAGAGCTATTAAATAAGATTTCACAATATATATAGTTTTGAATGCAGCCTTTCTTAGGCTTACATCAATTATTGCAGCATAAACCAATATGGACCATCTTTCAGCATCTTTTTTTTTCTTTCAAATAAAGTTATTTTACAGTAAATCCTGACATGTTAAAACAAGAGTTTATGAAATGAAAGCCTATATATTTAGGTTGACACCACATTTCTGATGATGGAAAAGTTTGTAACTTCAAGTAAAATGTAAAAAGTGTGGGAAGGCCAAGTATTTAACAGCAGAGCTGTGTTTGGGTGATCGAGCTTTGTTTCAGACGGTTTCAGAGCTCAAACTTTGTGCAGGCTAACATCTGTTCCTCCCTGCAGCCACAATAGCACAACTCAGCAAGGATGCAAAGCGAGGTCAAAAGATCAGTGCCTTCCCCTCATCCACACACACACACACACACACACACACACACACACACACACACACACACACACACACACACACACACACACACGCAGGGAGAGAGAGAGGGAGAGAGATACCTCTCACTGGCTGCTGTTTTATTGTGCGCCAAAACTTAGCGAGGATAGGCCGGCGACCAAAAAGCGCACATTACTTTAGAGGCATTACGGTAACGCAGCAAATTGTCCTCCTGCAACACACACACACGCATACGCTCCACACTCGTACACACGCAAACCTAGTGATTCAACTCTGATTCCCAGCGAACGAGCAAGCAACAGACGGGATGCCAAAAAGTGAAGAGCGGTGGAGAGGTTTAACGCGCTGAATGAACCTCCTGACAAGATAGCCGGGGAAGCAGAGGTAACTAAACAAGACGACAAGCAGCGCTGTTTCTCCGCGGCAACTTGCGCGCAGTGCCAGAGTTTTAGCGGCAGTATTGTTCTGACTTCACTCCAGAGGGGCCACTCCGAGGAGAGAGGACGCACACAAAAGGGGAAAAGGAAAGGACTAACGAGCACGCTTTTGTCGCTTTTAAAGCAATGCTCCTCCGGTCTTAGATCCTAGATTTCTTTGTCTCTCCCTCTCTTTCCTCCCTATTTTTTTTTTTTTTCATTTTTTTATTTTTTTGTTTTTTCGTCCCGTCGGTTTGTGTCCCCTTTTGTCGCCACGAGAGAGTGGACGCGCCGGGATCAGGGGAGCAGAAGCGGGCTGTCCACATGGTCCAACCGCTGGCGTGAAAGTTGACTTCTTCAGAAACCAAGAGAACAGGTTGATGCATTATCTACACTTTTCCTTTCACCCCTTATCTTCCTCGCTCTTCCTTGACTCTGTACTTCCACTGAAACTCTCTGATACACGCAGTCGGCTCCTCCAGATGATTAAAGCGAGCGAACTTCAACTTTTCATCGCACTCTGTTTGTGAAACTCCTCCAAGTCTGTCTAATAATATAATAGACTATTAGAGAGTAGGTGTAACACAGCGGCCACGCTGTAGTTTTCCTGTCCCACACTTCCCTTCCCTTCTTTCCACACTGTTTCATTTTAACTTCAACTCTTTCTGAGATGAAACTTTTTAAGTTTCTTTACAATTTTAGAATTCTCTTTGGGGTTTTGATCTTTTCAATCCTTAGAAAACAAATGAAATCGTGCATTTTTTTTCACGTTCTCGCTAGTCTCAAACAAAAGTTAAATCCACTTTCTTTTAATTCTCTTTTATTTTAACAATACACGGGGATTTCTTTGAGGGTTTAACACGTGTGGAAGCTTGTTTCGCGGACTCATGGAGACAGCACTTGGAGAGTCATTGTCCGAAGCCGTTGCTTCTGACAAAACAAAAGTTTTCTTCTTCTTTTTAGTCCAGGTTTTGGAGATGTCGCGAGAAGATATGAATTAAGGAAGCCAACTTTCATTTCGCACTTCTGTTAACTAATTATTTTATTGGATTCGGTAATCCGCACTGACAGATCTGTTATGAAGTGATGATTTTACAGAAACTTCCACTTCGTTTCAGTGCTTTGTGAGTTTTGCACCCGCAGACTGTGAACGCACTGTTTTATCACAATTTTCTTTCTGAGAATTAAACAATAAGTTTAAAATTCTAAAAGAAAATAGGAGAAGAAAAAGGAAATTAAATCGCCCTCGCCGAAGAAAACAGAGCTCCTGTGTTAAGAAGTGAGGAAGAAAAGCTTTTTTTGAGCTGACATGGTCAATAGGTCTCAGAGACAATACTTTCTTTTCAAAGGGATTTTGACTTTTGAATCTGGAACCGCTCTGCACAGATCGCTCTGAGGTTCGACTTGTCTTTAGGATTTTGATCAGATTTTACCCGATTAAATAAAAACCGAAATTTGCTGCTAAGTTTATTATTTTTATTTTTTATTTTATTTTTCTAAGTTGAGAGTGGAATCAACTTATAATACACAGTTTCGTCATGGATTTTAAACGGATCAAATCCGCAGGGATGCGCCTTCATCTTTTACTTCTTTTATTTATTCATTTTATTTACTTATTGGTAATCCATAAATCAGACTGATTACACTTACAGGATACGATTCAGAATGAAATTAACAATGCATTCCACACATTAAGAGCGGTCTTTGGCAACATTTTAAACGTATAAATTGAAGGAGTTGATTTAAACCAGAACGTATGCATGACTATTGTTTTTCCTTGTTTTTGCACTCAAAAACCAAGTAACAGAAGGCCTGCCCCACCAAGGAAAATAGTTTTACCCCGACAGGAAAAAATGAGTCTCATTACCGGAGTTGAATGGGGTTTTTTTGTTGTTTTTTTTTTTTGTTTTTTTCAAAAGTACGAGTTGATGAGAAAAACAGTAAAATGTAGATTTTCTACATGTAACTGAACGCCGCAGCAGTGTGCAAAACAGTAAGGAGAACTTTTATCTGGCAAAAATAAAATAGAAACAAGTGGCTGTTGTTCTGCTCCCCTCATAGATAATTACAAAAACAAAATAAAATAAATCACAATCGAATCGCAGCTCATAATCGAATATCAAATATCAACCTGGAGGTTCCCGCGTGTCAGGTGGCCTTAGACCTCTCGTGATTGAAGGCTGCACCCTCAAAAACAGGGAGAAATGGAATGACAATTAATCGCTGTTAGTTGTCTGTCATCCGGAGAAAAGCATACAGGCCGTGTGGGTGCTCACCCTGACACCAGCATGATCGCCCCTTGATTGATGGGCGCGGGGGCATTTGGCATAATTAATTTTATTTACTGTGTCCTCTCTCTGCCGTTGTGTCCCTCCCTCCCTCCCTGTCCTCTCTATAGCGGCATTTCCGCGATGCGTTGACACACTTTTAATTGCGCTTTAATAGAAGATCCAGCGGGAATGAAAAAGCTCTTAATCACATTTTATGACCTTGCCACAGCTCTGGTGTCAAACAGGAAAACAGGTACTTTGCCGTGGCGTTATAGCCCCAAGTGTACAATAATGCAATAATGCAAATAATAATAATAATAATATATATATAGAATAATAATAATAAACTTTATTTCACCAAATTGAATTAGCCTACATAACAGGTTGTTGACTTCATAAAATGCATGTCTTAGTTTTGCATATTGTGGTTTTTACAGTACAGCAACTTGGTTTTGTTATTTTTTTTTTTAACTAATGCATGACAAGTTATTATGTTTAATATGCATATCAGCATACTTTTAAAACTGTTCTTTTAATGTTAGAATAAATAAAAGTAAATGTTGTCTATAATGCACAGATAAATATTCCTTTACTAACATGGGAAATGAGAGAAAATATGATTTACAGTGTGCAAAAATATATAAAGCCATATAAAAAAAAATGATTTTTTTTTTTATAAATGTTGCTTTTTATTTCAGCTGCTTCATTTTTTAAAATATCTGCACCAGAGCTGGTTCACGTTTAGACTTACAAGCTTTACAATTAGAATAAACAGTTGAGTTTAGCCCTGTGTAAATTTAGATATACAGTAACCTAACTGAACATTACTTTCAAATCACAAGAATTGTCAGACACAGCCGAATCTTGGAATCTTTTACTTCTGTTCAAGCTGAGCAGCATTTATTAACAGTATAAAATCAGTGTAAAGTTGTCATTTCTGTGTGGTACTTCGCTCATTGATACTGTCACATCAATGACTCTGCTTTTCATGAATGTGAAATAGGAGAGAATGAAACAAAAGAGTATCAGAGAGGCAGAGGTTATTTGGGTAAAAAAGAAAAGAAAAGACTGTACGTGTGCAGGAAACAAGAGGTGTCAGAGACAGATTGACTCTCTGCTCTCTGTCGGCTATTGTGTGCCGAATTCTCTGTTTCCCTGAGCTTTGCCACCTTTTTTCATCCGACTTGCTCCAACACTTTTCCGTCTTGGCTTTTTTTTTTTTTTTTTTGTCTATCCCTCACCTTTTAATAGCTGTGTCTTTGCCATGTCCTGTTGTATTTCCTTGTTTGTCACCGTCGCTCATTTGCTGCCGATTTTTATCACTTTCAGACTCTTCTCCGCCAGACGGTTGTTTCTGTTATGCTTACTGACACATTACCTAAATGAGGATTTTTGGTTGGGTGTGTACGTGAGAGTGTGCCGGTGTTCGACTGGAGCAATGCACGAGACAGTTTAAGGACAATAATGGCTGGGAATATCATGCACTTTAAAACCCTTACAGCGGGATTAAAAGCCACCAACACGATTGTATTAGTCCATAAACTCACTCAGAGAGTCCTCACCTCCAGCACGAGCTCATATGAATATACATGTAGAAGAGTGTATTTATCAGAGTGCAGGTGACTGTGTATGTGTGTGAGCGTGCACCCCCCCCCCCCCATCCACCTGTCCTGTTTGAGTAAAAAATGGACAGGGTTTGAAGTTTTAAATGTCCTCTGAGTCGGCTGCATTGATAGCCTGCCTGTCCGTCTCTATATCTCTGCCGCTCTCTTCATTAAAACCCAAACCCACAAGTCTGAGTGGGCTTTTGGCTCCAAAGTGATGTTGAAGAGCACAGTATACGACACTGCTATACGTGTAGGGTCTGACCCATGATAGATACTCGTGACAGATTTACTTCTATTGTAGCACTTAATGCATTACATGCTTAAAACGCTGAAATGGTTAAATTGTCGACGTTCTAGATGGGCTTTGAGAAAAACCAAAAATATTGCTATTCGGGAAATTCACGTGTTGGTCTTGAAGTGAACGTGGTTGTAGAGCTGTACACATTTCAGACGGACATCTAGAGGGCTTCAACTCTGCAGAACAGAAGCTTTTTTTTTTTTTTTTTTTCTTAACTTTAAACATTTTTTTGGCTTAATGAAACTAACAGTTATTTATGTGGGCCTATTGATTTTTCCTCTTCAAATTTTAGCTTTGATAATTTAACATAGGAACTTCAGCTTGTTACGACTTTTAGAAAAATGTTAATGAAATATCATTTGAATTGATGAGCTGTTATTGTGCATGGACAGCCAGAGAGCGGGGGAATGCTTTGCTTATGTTTTGAAGTGATTGACTGCACAGTGAAACTGCTGCCACATTGCTTTAGACTGAGGCCTGATTATACATGTGGTTCTAATTGAACCTGTTATTTCGGAGAAGCTGAGGGCTGAACACTTGTGTGAAAGTGTGCGTCTGTCTGCCGGCGCTTGTAATAAATCCCTCATATTTTTGAAAGATTGAACGAGTGTGTGTGTGTGTGTGTGTGTGTGTGTGTGTGTGTGTGTGTGTTTAGTCTAAAGGAAAATGTCATACAGTAAAGTTGCAGGTCAGCAAGGGAGGAGGAAAGTGGGAAGATGCTGATAGAGGTCTTTGGGAAGCTGACCAGCTGCGAGGGGGAGAAAAGGCTGTCTTTTGTTGCGTTTTCTTTTGGCTTTTTATGGCTTTTGAGAGAGCTGTCCGTGCTCACGCGGTGACGGCGACTCCAGCTTAATTCACAAAAATCCACGCACTCTTCCCCATCTGATTGATAAGATGCTCATTTTGTCTGCGACTGCGGTTTGTGGTCTGTGCAGTTTTTGAAGATACATTAACAAAGTTTTTTTTTTTTTTTTTTTCCCTTTTCCTTAATTAGTGCGGGCTGTGTGGGATGCGCACTGGCTCGTAGATGTTTCACTAGTCATACCAGAGTACTGGCCCATTAACAGCTGATGGATGTGGGAAGAAGTGACCCAACAGCTCAGAGCGGAAGAGACTGTTTCCTATGGGTGGAGGAGTGGTGGCAGGGAGAGATAGAAAATATGAGGGGAAAGGCTGTGTGATGTGAAGGAAACAACTGTGTGAGGGTTATAGGCATGGGTTATTATAGCTAGGAAGCATTAGATCAGCCTCTCCAGAGTGTGTTTGGCACCTGAGGCTGTAGCAGAGAGCCTGAGCTGAAGGAAAAAGGGCTGTGCCTGTGGAGTCTGGAGGACTGAGGGCTGATCGCAATGTAAGGCAGTCAGAGCTTAGTTTGATTTCACGTAATGAGAGAGAGAGAGAGAGAGTCGCCGAAGATAGGAAGGCCAGAGGCACAGACCTGGTAGAGTACTTGAGTTGGTCAATGTAAGCAGAGGAATATGGGAGCAGCATTGTGTGTAGGAGCTGAGAGGACGCCCGTTGTGTTCAAGCAGAGCATCTTCATGAAAAAGCTCTCATCAGTCGTTGTGTCCCCTGCTAACTCTGCATTGCTTCTGACAGCTGTATTTGTGTTATGGATTTTCCTTCACTCCATCCCGTCTCCCTGTTCATGTCCCCTGCCTCCCTCTCTCAGTAGTCGGCTCCCCTCCTCTCCGTCGCCTCCACCCTATGACCTTTTGTGAACACTTCATCAGAGAGCCGTTGGTGTTTTTCTAAAGCCCTGCAACAAACTGACAGGGCAGCCGTCAATCGAGCGGGTAACTGAGGGAGCGGAGCGGTGGAAAGCTTCTCTCTGAACAACAATGTGACTAAACTTTCTGCAGCACTGCTTTAATGCGTATTGAAAGGATGACTGAGAAGGGCTGGTGACAGCTGTGGGGCGCGGGACGCGGAGAGCCATAGATACCCTCGCAGACTCGCACATTTTGCACGTTTAATAAACTGTCTGACTGCGGAGAAGCATTACACCGCTCTCGAGAGCTCGCTTGTCTGCAGCGCTGTGGTGGTAAAAATCTTCCAAGCAGACGAGTGAGCGCTGGGATGAAACGCAGAGATTCACACTAGAGAACGAACGCGCAGGGATTTGCATGAAGGTCCATCAAGCCTGCAAATACAATTTGTTTTTTTTTTTTGTTTTTTTTAATTCTTACGCTTGAAAATTGAGTAATCGAATTTGATGTGTTTTAGTTATTTATATCATTTGCTTCATATTATTTGAATTATTTCAATCAGATTAACATACGATGATCGGAAAATATCCGTGCTACATATGCTCTCATCCCTGGTCCTTTGCCAGTCTGCACAGGCGAGGTAATAACCATTTAAATGCATCTCATTATGTTTTCTAATCCTTAAAGTATCAAGATGTTGGTGAACACAGGCGAAAGTGAGGCTGGAGCACTGGTGTGCACTGCTCTTTAATGGTATTAGTATTTGTGGTATTAGTTCCAGGGGACATGGGATGCCTACTTAAGCCATTAGCATGTGAGGCGCCACGGGATGATCCATCCCCTGACAGGACGAGCTGTTAGCCAGTGTTAAACCAAATCACAATAGGCTGCCTGGGTTGATGGATTGACAGCGCTCCAGCTCACCACGTGGCTCGGCCGCCCCTTCTTCCCTCCTCGACTGTATAAGATCGGAATGACTTATTCACATTAGATGAAAACAAAGTTGAGGAATTTGCTTTCTTAAAAACTTAGGGAGGGAATACTCAGTATATCCCTGAGCTTCTGTGTTGGTTTTATTCCGCTTCAGTCCTCTTTGCCCTGAAGGAGAGGAGACGTGCTGGCTTTGTCCATTTGTGTTCGGACTCTGTGACTTTTGTAGTCTGCATTCAGAGAGGGGGCAGGACGGGGAGCTGGTGGCCGCCAGAGCCGCTGCTGCTCCTCTTATTGGATATGTCGCACGCAGACATCAAAGATGTTAGTGTGAAATGAATGTGTGTAACCGTATTGTTTAAGTTGCGTGCACGTCTGCGCTTGAGTCTGCACGTCCAACTGCAATTAGGTGTCGATCAGCGGGCGCCCCTCCACCTCTCTCCTCCCCGGACAGAATTCCTCTAGTTTATGTTTTGTTTTTCAGAGGGGATTTGGAGGAAAAGAAAAGCAAACAGGTTGTCTTTTTCCAAACTTTTTTCTTGCAATTTTTACACTTTTATTTTGTAACCAGAACAACCCCCCCCCCCCCCACCCCCCTTTTTTTTTTTAATAATATATCGAATCTACAACCAGATTGATTGAAAAAAAAATGAAAGAAAGAAAAAGTTTTCCAGACAGGCCGAGGGAGCTGTGTGGTTGAGTAGCTCACGCTGGTTCCTCAGTAGCCGTTTTTTCCCCTGCGTGGCTGCTTGCTGAGCATTCAAACTCTGTCAGTGTGTGTGCACATACACATGCGTGCCTGTGTGTGGCTGGCATTGTTGACCAAGAGACATCTGCCACTAGATTATTCCCAGCTGTTATCTGAATAATTGTGTAATCCCCCTCCCTCCACACTGCCTCCATCTTTTACTCCCCCCTCTCCCACCTTCCCCCCCCTCTTTTCCTTCTCATCCTTTGGTCCCTTCTTGCCCCCACATCGCTTCTTCCTCTGATGAATGAGATGGGGAGTGATGAGTCTCGATAGCGCACCGGGCTCTTCCACGAGTGTTTATAGGTGCGTGAGTTTGCGTGTGTGCGAGTGTGTATCTCCGCAGCCCCTGGTCACTGGTCGTTGTCTGACATTTGTAGAAGGATTTGAGATCTCCCCCTCATCCCCCACGTTCCCGCAAACACACACACACACACACACACACACACACACACACACACACACACACAAACACACGTAGACTCAGCTCCCTCCACTTCTCCTCCTTTCCTCCCCTGTGGCTCTCGGGGAAATAAAAGTAGCCTAATCCTGCCAGATCAAGACTGCTGTCCACCACAGATTTACCAGCCTGTGAATTAGAGTCAGCTCTCATGTTCCAAAGGAGGGAAGAAGGGTGTGTTGGTGGGTGTGTTTGCGTTGCGGGCTGTTGGCCTGTGAGGCAGCGTTTGCCGGCAGAGTCTGGGGCAGGCAGCAAGAGGAAAGCAAACCACAGGCCGAAGGGAAACAAGACGAGAAGATGAGCTGAAAAGTAAAAAAAAAGTCTTGTTTGTTTGTGAAAGAGATGTAGTCTTGAAAACTCTTAAAATTCTCGGAAAACCGCTCCAGGAGAAGTAAAGATTGTGTTTATATATATATAAATATGGGAGAAAATATTTCTGGCTGTTATTTGCTTTGTTTTACAATTTATACTAATATAATTTTCCTCTACACAACTTCAAAACACCTCAAATATGTCGTCTACAATTAATTTCCTCTTTTAATGTACAACTGTCAAATGATTTTTGCTCAAAATAATGTTGAAACGCTCGATTTTTCTTTTAGACTTTTTACGAGGAAAGATTTGTGATCCAAAAAAAAAAAAAAAGCATGTTTAACGACACCTACTTACTTTGATTACAACAAACAGTTTGTGGCTTTTCCTCTGCAGATGTGTGAAGATAAATTGTTGTAGCGTTCATAAGGCAGCACACATGCTTCCATACGTGCCTGTAGCTGCCGCGCTGCCTTCATTTCTTGTCCGTGGTTCTTTTCCCAGCTGGAGACCCGGAGTCAGAGTGAAGGACTCAGCACTTGTTGTCTGTCTTTTCTCTTTTAAGCATCTTCTTGTCCTGACCCCCCCCCCCCACACACACACACACACACACACACTCCTCATTACACCCAAGGTGTCTCCTCGCTTTACGGCCAACACCTGCTTCCTCCTGCTCAGGCCACACCTTCATCAGATTAAATTATTTTGTATTAGTAAATGACACGTGTGACAACGTGTGTCACAATGATTAAGTTAAAAAAAAAAAGACACAAAAAAAAAACGCAGTTTAAAAAAACCGTGAAGAATTCAGAAAAAGACATTTCTAATGATCTTCTTTAATAAATAATAAATTGCTTTGCTTTTTATACACAAATAGTGAATGGAGAGCAACGAGGA
Organism: Xenentodon cancila; assembly: GCA_014839995.1. Taxonomy (NCBI): domain Eukaryota; kingdom Metazoa; phylum Chordata; class Actinopteri; order Beloniformes; family Belonidae; genus Xenentodon; species Xenentodon cancila. Next base: position 13,731,350 of record CM026203.1, on the reverse strand, counting down.
TGCTGTCACTGTAGTGGATATTGATAGTTTTGATTTGTTAGGTTAAATCATGTTTTCTCTGTGCCGTATGATGAAATAAGGAGGCTGCGTTTTTTTGGGGGGGGTTTTTTTGGGACACCTGCTTGTCCCTGGACAAAATGATTGTTCCTAATTAAACACAACAAAATATGTTTTCAAAAACTGAGACCATCTATAGCAACTTGAAAGCAGCCACTGATTGGCAGTCGCCCATTGAAGGTCAGAAGTGCCGTATGCAACTGCCTGATCGGCAACGTCGGCTGCAGCAGGTTTCCATTGTCTAAAGGTCAGTCAGGAACCATGCATTAGCCTCGGAAAGTAGTTATCATAAATGAGGGAGGGGACTGGACTGCGTGAGGAAGCAAGGACTAAAAGTACAAAAAACGGGGACAGGAGGGAGGGTGAGTGGCAAGGAAACCCTGGCATGCTTTGTGGTGTCAGGCAGGCGTACCGCTTCTGGGGGCTTTGTGCAAAGTTTGTCAGCGAAACTTTGCTGAAGGCTGGGTTTCGTTTCGAGCGGCTCCCTTGAGAGTTTGCTTGGGGAGTGGGTGGAGGAAGAAGGGGAGAGGAAAGTAAAAATGAAAATGCAAAGAAGAGGAAGAGAGTGGAGCAGAGCGCAGAGAGCCGGCATGCCATCACAGTTGTCCCTTGTAACGGGGCTCAGGCCCTTAGTCGCTGATCTAAGAAACACAACTCTTGGCCCAGGCCCCCTCCGTTTTCCTCCTCCGCTGTGTCCTTTTTCTCCTCCCTTCTCTACTGCCGCCTCTTTACTTTTCCTTTAGTTTTCGACAGACCTGCGGTGCGGTTTGAGTGCCGCCTAATAAATACAGTCGTGCATTTGTGGAACACAGGCTGGGCCTATTCGCTGGTAAAGACGATAGGAGACCCATACTGTAGTAATTTGTTTGACCCCTGGTGGCAGGGTCAAGTTCATCCTGAGGGGCTGAACTTCTCTCCCATCTCTGCCCGAACACGTGACTGCATCCTGGAGTGAGGATGGAGGAGTAAGGCAGACTGAGGTGGCCCTCTTCATCCCAAATTTAAAAATGTCATCCCCTTCTCTGCTCTCTTCTTTCGCTCTCTTGTCCCCAGTCTTCCCACAGGGTTAATTGAAGGGGAAATTGATAGTTCTGTGTGGTAATTGTGGCTTTGAGAATTCTCTGTTCCCCACAGAGAAGGATGAGGGCAGCTGTGGCAAAGAGAGACCAATGTGTCGTTAGAGAAAAGGTAAAAAAAGAAAAAAAAACGGTGAAAGAAGCAGATGGAAGAGGGAAAAATACTAGCCTCTGGAACTTGCAAGTCTTCCCCCCCCTGAGTGGGGGTTTGATTGGTTGATGAGGAAGAGGGTTGACTGGCTGATTGGCTAGAGTACTGAGATTTCTGCGTAGCCAGGCTCTGATAATCAGTCATTTCATTATCCAATCAGAGAGACTCTCCACCCTGCTCCGTATCCTCACTGAATCTCCTTTTGACCCCATCCTTTCCCAATCCTCCTACACCTCCCTGAGGAGTCTTGGATGGACAGATGAGCAGAGCGCTATGTATCTGTTCGGTTCTGCTCTGCTGCTTGCTGAAGCCGAGAGAGACAAAGTTATATTCCACCAATACCAATACTGAATGGACTCTGTGCCTTTCTCTTGCTCTCCTCCAAGAGAGGCTTTTCTTTCCCAGGGGCAGAGCTTCGCAATTAGTCTTCTTCCAGAAATAGAAAACTAGTTTCTGAGGTGAAGTCAACCTCTGATGCGGAAATTTTAAGGCTGCATATAAGAATTAATACAGAATGAAGTGGGATCGGGAAGATGATGATGATTTTTTTTTTTTTTTACCCACAATTGAGCTGGTTGATTTCAAAATGAAGGGAGACAGAGAGCCATATTATTCCTGTAGTAACCACGGTTCTTGCTTTACCCCCTGTCTTAGTTTAGTCTCGGTTTAGGCCACCCCAAGGCTGTCCGTCACCCGGCAGCGCCGTAAGTGTGCGCCCCGGCGTTGCCTTTCTATTATTTAATTTTCATCATTGTGCACCAAACTTTGTCATTGTAGCCTAATTATTTCTTTCTTCGACTTTATCTTTGCCATGGATTCGGTTTTTCCCTGTCATTTTCCCACCTAGCCCCGTCCCCGTCAGCACGCAACCCACCCACCCACACACCCACACACCCACCCCCCTCCGCCTCTCCCCAGCATTCTCCTTTTCTCTTCAGTTCTTTCCCTCCCCTCTCCTTTCGCGTTCTCTGTCCGTTAATGAGAATGTGTTAACGAGAAAGAAAGATCTATTGGGTGTAGCACAATTTATCAGAAAGGCAGAGGTTTGGAAAGGAAAAAAAAAAAAGGCGGCGGGCCCTTCAAAGAAGTCCTATTCTTGTGGTTGTGAATGTTTGATGAGACAGTGAAAAGTTCCCCCTCTAACGTCATGGTGTCTGAACAGAAGAGAACAGAACCGTTCTAATCATGCTGCACGGAAAAAAAAAATGACTTCCAACCCGATTTAATTAACTGATAAGAAACAGCTTCAAATTAATTTTTCAAGGATGTTAGATTTTGATTAAGAAAGTCCTAAAAGAAATAGACGAATAATCAATTTTTTAATCAACTTACCCAAATGGTAACTGGTTAATATGATAATTCCAGCAATTAGGGCAAATACTGTCAAGCAGTGGTTTCTATGCATCCCGTTAAAGGAATTATAATATCTTTACATCTAATTATCATGGTGATTTAATTTTTTTGTATGGCTACCACTCAATTTTACCATTCATGTTTTCCCCTTTGTCACTATAGGAGTAATGAAATGAGAGATGGAAAGTGTAATAAGCTGAAACTTTTATAAGAACCCACCTGAATAAGATTTTTCACGCACCCTGATTGGATAGATATTTAGGAAAAGGAAAGGAGAGTTGTTAGGAATGAAAGTATTTCTTTTAGTTGAACATGCAAAGCTGAGATGAGATCTTTAGATAGACGAGTCTTTAATTTCACCGGCAGATTAAAGCAGCTAATAGTTCCTGGATTCTCTGTGTGTAACCTCGGTTATTCATAAGCAGGTATAGGGCTGACTGGGAATACGCTCGCCATTTCTTATCCGAAAAGTTTGAAGTTGTCGGTCCTGAAGGGGGAAAAAAGAGATTCAGCTCGGAATGACTGAAAGACTGGGATTCTCACCTGCTGGTGGCTTAAAACGTATAAGATTGCGTCCGTGTGTTTGTGCATTTCCCTAATTGGACAGGTGTCGTGGCGGAGGTAAAGAAGGGTCAGCTGAAGAGAGAGGGGGTCACAGAGACAGAGCCGGCAGGGGGTCCGGTGCTTTAGGAGAGCATCAGAGAAGAAGGCTTCTCTACTTCAAAGAAGGCTTACAGGCTGGACAAATGCTGACCGCGCTCACATGCTCTATCACACACACACACACACACACACACACACACACACACTTCAAATCCGGCGGCTCTTCTGCTTCTCATGAGATGAATATCTATCGCCTCTAACGCTCCTCTCTCCACGTCTCCGCCGTATCCCTTGCTCCCTGCGTGTTGAACATCAGTGGACTCGTGCGTTCAGAGGGAAATATTGACAAAGCATTTGGAGGGATGGGATGGTTCCTTTAATTATATGCGACACATATGATGTTTCTGTCTGGCTGCTCACACACACACACACACACACACACACACACACACACACACACAAACACACACACACACACACACACACACACACACACACAAGCGTGCCGATCAGCTGAATGGGTTTTCCCAGCTCAACCCTCTGTACTGAGCGCATATATTCAATTAGCAAAACTCATTAGCGAAACTTGGCATTTGTTGTTGTTTTTTTTTTTTTTTTTTTTTTTTTTTTTCCTCCTCCTTGCTCTGAATTAATGGTTTTGATATGCTAATTAGCGGGTAATTTAATTTCAAAAGGCCTCAATTAACAGCAGCGTTGTGGACACGAGGAAGTTAAGCAGCATAATCTAATTTGCATTAGTAACGAGCAGAGAGTAATTAGCCTCTAATTAGCCACTTCAGACAGCACTTGTGTTTACTTTCCTAATGAAGTGGAGGGGCTTGCTTTTTTTTTTTTTTTTTTTATTTCATACGGGGAAGCCTGCGTGGGTACATGCAAGAGTGTTTATGAGAGGCCATGCGTGTCTGTTTATGTGTTTTGTGCATGACTGGCGAGGGGGTGGGTGGAGGCGGGGCTGCGGGTGGGGGCGCGGGTGTGGGCGGGCGGCTGGCACCAGCGCCAAAGTGGCATATGGCTTACAGTTTGGCTCCAGTTCACACATCCACATAAACACAAGCCCAAAGTAACACACGTGAACGCACACAGAGGTCAGCCCCCCGCTGTCTTGGGTGCTTGTGCACATACACACGGTAGTTTACCATCCGCTGGAACGTCTCTGAGCTCGCTTTCACGCGCCACCAGGGATCGATTGGACGTGTTTGAGGGGTTTCATCTCAATACTGTTGTCTTTTATTTGTGTGTGTGTGTGTGTGTGTGTGTGTGTGTGTGTGTGTGTTTGTGTGTGTGTGTGTGTGTGTGTGTGTGTGCGTGTTGCAACGTCTTGCAATATTTTTGTGTTTTCCCTTCTGACTATCCAGTGACTTTGCTGTAGTCGCTCCCGATGATATATTTTTTTACACTGAGGAGAGAGCATACGCTGTCATGTGAGAGTGATGACGTTGCAGTCCATGGTTGCTGGCCGGTCTAATGTAGGGTTTATTTCTGGGATATGGCGGCCTGTGTTGACAACGTAGCAAAACAAAAAAGAAAGGGCAAGACATGAAGATACATCGGGAAACGGATAAACACACCGCCACACACCACAGCTTTTCTTTTTTTTTTGCTCCCTTGTCATTACTATCTTTTAAATGAACATATTCTGGGGACCATTCAAGGTAAATATTGAAGAAAAAAGTGCAAATTTCTCTTGGATGAGGACCCTGTGAGTTTGAAGTTTTTTCATTCATGGCTGTTTTTAAAAAACAAGTTGAAAACACCAGGCTTCCTTTTTTTTTTTTGGTAAAGGGGAGATGGGAGAGCGGGTGGAAGGGTTTAAGAGTGCTTTAAAAGGAGATGGGGGGGGGAGCAGCTGCCCTATTAGCCCAAATCTGTTGTTCAGAGGAGGTGGGAGGGGGGTGGAGCAAAAACCACTGAATTTCCACAAAGGAGTGCGCACACTTATTTTTTTCACTTTGTGTGCACAGACGGCCACGTTCTTAGATTATGCCGCAAATTAAGGTGCATTTAACCTCTAACACAGCTACGGGTTTAGATCTTGTCTTATTTTTACCCATAATCCAGTGCATGCAGGACATGGGAGGCCACTGGGACCCCATTAACTGACAGCTGCTCTGATGGAAGGTGTTTTTCTGAGGACTCTTCCCCAGCTTTCCCTTGGTATAATAAGAGAGGTCACCAAGCTGGGTGACTTCCTCCAGCAAAGACTGGGGTCAGAGTGCAGACAGGCACCGGTGGTCAGCGCTCGGCGGACAGGGAACACACATACACACACGCCAAACACACACACACAACAAACATCAACCGATTGTGGGGAAGTTGTATGATTTACACGTGCCAAGAGCAGACGCTGGAAAGAATTCAATAAATATAATGAATGAAGGCGCTGCGGTGATTATGAGCCTATTTCTACTGCTGACCTCTACCTGCATGCACATGCTTAGAGATTTATAGGCAGAAAAAAAAAAAAAACACATCCACAGACATGCACATAGCCACGCAAATATTCACAAATACACATCCATAAATAGGCAACTGATTTACAAATGAGCTGACCTGTGTGTTGGCCTTGCTCTCAGATAGGCTCACACCCCCGCCAGGATGCATAAATCACGACAGACATGCATATGCATGAGCATCTGAGGTGGGGTCTGTATGTGTGTACGCGCCTGAGTGTGTGCGTGCGCGGAAACCAGCCAGAAGCGGCGTTTGTATCGATCATTGAGGCATAGTTAAGTGCCTTTTATTTCACTGAGTTAAAGTCAAGGACCATGGACAGGCCTCTCTCCAGGGCGTGCGTGCATGTGTGTGTGTGTGTGTGTGTGTGTGTGTGTGTGTGTGTGTGTGTGTGTGTGTGTGTGTGTGTGTTTTGTTTTTTAAAGGAGAGAAAGCAAGCAAGAAAGAAAAAAAAATGTTGGAGAAAGAACTCCTAACTGATCTTTCCCCCTTCTTTTTTAGTGGCATCCAGGGATACACATCACATTAATGGAACAGAGATGGTGTTTCACATCTTGTCTCTTACTGGAAGAAGTGGTTTTGGTCTTGGACCTGTGCCTGATGTGTGTGTGTGTCTGCGTGTGTGATGTGAGCTGCTTTAACCTCCTCTTGTTTTATGGACTTATACATGGCTCTGGATCTCACTGCTGCTAGATTAATTTACACACCACTCACATGCGCTTGCCAAATCTTGCTCTCTCCCTCCTTCCTTCTCTCTGAAGACAGAGCAGAAATTGCCTGGTGAGGTAAATAAATTACTTCCATCGATTGCTGTAGTTGTAGAGTGACTTTATCACAGTTTGACTTGTCCAGATACAGATCAGCGAGTGACGGCATGTTTTTATAATGTGCCACGATGTCAGCGTGTGTGACTTAGTTTAGATGTGTGTGTTTGTGTGTGTATGTGTGTGTGTGTGTGAGGGCTGGGGGGGGGGGGGGGGGGGGTGGGTTAAGTGTGTGCGTTAGATACAAAAATCAGTAAAATCTAAGCGATGGCTATCTCAACATATTAAAAGTTAGTGCTAAGGTGTTTTATTGGCCACCAGCTGTGTGTGCGCGTGCATGTGTCTAACCGAAACAGGCCACCGTGTGCATATTGCACAGCTGATAAATTAATCTGCAGCGTTAGAGCAGGATCTAACAGCCCACCGTGTGGCCATGAAGGTTGCTGCCCTGGTCACTGATAGATCACATGTTAACACATCATGTGCCGATACCAACTTCTGATAAATTACTTCTGCATCCATGTGCAAGAACTTTTGGCGTTCCTCAAAACTGCAGAGGTTCCTTCAGTTATGAAGTTTAAAAGTTCACCAAAGAGCCGAGGTCCTCTGGGTGTGTGTGTGTGTGTTCACTTGTGAATGGAAATGTGTAGATGTGTGGAACATGGATGATTTTAGCAGCCGCTGACATTGACATTGCTACAGAGGTCGCGGAAACCAGCAGTAGAAACTACGGATGGTATTTGGGGCACGGCGTGGCGGCGTGGCGGCGTGGCGGCGTGGCGGTCGAGCAGGTATCCCACATCACAGCTGGCCAGGTTCTTTCCCCCTTTCTCTGCCCTCCTACTCGTCTGACTTGTCCTGTCAGTTTTAAAAAAAAGCCCTGACCCCCGAACGTCCCCACCCTCCACATCTTAAAAAGGAAAAAAAAAGTAGCTTAAAAAATTTTCTTTTTACCCCCAAAAAAAATAAAAACTAGAAAATGACCTAATTGTCGTCTGTCCTGGTCAGCTCTGCCATCGTTTGTATTGAATATTAGCAGAACCGACTGGTAAATGAGCAAATGAATTGTTGTAAACAAGTAAAAGACATTTGCTTTTCTGGCTATGAGCCTTTTCTTTTTATTTTTCATCGTTTTTTTTGCTTAAAATGGCAGATTTCTCATATCTTATAAAAAAAAAAAACAACTAGTTAACATTAATTAACAGCATTTGTGTTTTTTGTTTTGTTTTGGGGTTTTTTTGTTTTGTTTTTTTACAAATGTAGGCCTTTACACAAGACTAAAAGAAAAAAAAAACAAGAGTACCTTTTCAAAAACTGTAAACTTGAGAGCAGGTACATTACTTTTTTTATTTACTCTTGAAAAACATTGTGATGATTTATTCGGATCTTTGTCATCCACACAACCAGGTTATTTTCTGAATGAGATGCTCCTGATACGAAAATTAATTAGGCGCTGCCGCGGCATCAGGGTTGGGATTTTGGGTTTGTTCGCCAGCTATTTTAGTAGCTAATTACTGAGGGGAAGAGTGTTAATTGGAATTCTCTTAGATAATGTGAACTCCTCTTCCCCTTTTCTTCCCCTCCTCTGCTAGAGTTTAATAGAAAAGCACTGAACTTAATAGACTTTGTGCTCGCTCTCTCGTTCTTGGTGGTTCTGTGTTTAGTGTACTCGTAGTATGTTGTATTCTGAAGAACCGACATACGGAGCAGAAATGTCTCCAGGTCTCAGAAGAATATTGACTCCTTACTCTGTTTTTTTTTTTTTTTTTTTCAATTGGCACACAATAACAGGGACATACAGATTACGCAGGAGTCAGTAATGGCATCGTATGAAAGAAAAATCACGTTTTAAAAAGGAGTCCAAGAAATGCACAGTTGTTTTTAACTGCAGCTAAATTCAAGTAAAAGAAAATGATACTGATGAAAACCTTTTGAGAGGGTGTTGCGTGTGTTTCTATATTCAGTTCGGCTTCACTTTTGCTGAGTTTTTAATAACACAAATTGGCTTAACCTGCATTTTGATTTTGCGTTTCCATGGCCTACGGAGGGTGAGCAAAAGTGTTAACACTGTGGTAAGTTGGATGATAAAAACACAAAAAAGTGATGAATTGATTTTAATTTTTTTTTTTTTTAAATCTCAGAGATGAAACAATAGTTGCATTTGGATGTTGTGATAATTGGAGCAAATTGCTGACTAGAATAAACAGACTTTGGATGCTGATGAAGAAGTGAACGCTTGGGGGTCTTTTCATGCTTGTACTCTGTTTAAAAATTTAACTCCTAACCGGCATTAAACAGAGAGGGAAACATAATATACAGTGGAAGAAGATTAATCAGACTTCTGTGGTGCCATTGTAATTCATCTGTTGTGCTTAACTGTGACAAAAACATTATTTAACAGCTATACCTCAGCTTCCACCACTTAGAAAAGCTTGGCACACACACAGACAACTGTAGAGTATTTTAATATTACTGCTTGTATATTCTAATCCTGACACCTCTTGAAATATAATTCTTCCCTCTACTTTAAATCACGAATATGAAATAGCATTAAAGCAGGAGTGTGTGGGCATAAAAGCAGGGGTGTTAAATGGACATATGAATGCAGGGGTGAATCCTAACCTATTAAGTACTTTCCTTATTATTTCTGAAAGTGGAGCGTGGTAATTAGTTTGGTAGAAATCCTATAGCAGGGTGGAGGTATGGGTCTCAATAGTTGAGCCAAATTAATTTCTTCTGTCACCTTGAGCATACGTTCTTCTTAATAGGTTTAATTTATTTCATGGTGATTATCTTTTTTTTTTTTTTCAAGCGTTTGACTGTGATGTGCATATTCACAGCAAAATCCACTTCAACCCTCTGCACATGAATGGTACATTCATGCTTAAATATGATATATCTGCACGGCGTCATTACTGCGAGGCCGCAGAGTGTGTGATCTAAGCGATGGCACCGTGCCGTTTTCCCAGGGGCCTTTGCTTCTGCGGCCCAGTTGTCATGTGATCTTTGTGTCTGGCTAAAGAGCTCTGCTTTTCTCAGGAGTCACTCCAAGTCCTTTTAGTCCTAAAAGGTAACAATCACTCTTGATGTTAAATCCATCAGAAACTCCATGAGCCACGAGGTTGCTTTAATAATCTACCCAGTGTGTGTGTGTGTGTGTGTTTGTGTGTGTGTGTGTGTGTGGGTGGGTGCATGCATGCATGTGTGTGTGTTAAGATTATAGTGGGCCATGGGAAAATGGCATAACTATGCGGATTAAAATGATCCCATGGACACTTTCCGTGGGACACATACAGATTTCTTGTAAATTAATTCCCATTGCCGTTTTGTAAGATCTCACTCACTGGAGGCTTCCTTTCCTTTCCTTTCCTTTCCTTTCCTTTCCTTTCCTTTCCTTTCCTTTCCTTTCCTTTCCTTTCCTTTCCTTTCCTTTCCTTTCCTTTCCTTTCCTTTCCTTTCCTTTCCTTTCCTTTCCTTTCCTTTCCTTTCCTTTCCTTTCCTTTCCTTTCCTTTCTTTGCCTTTTTTTTAAATATACAAAACAATGTCAGTCTCTGAAGAAGAGCAAATCTGGATGGTATGGTCATATGTGTGTGTGTGTGTGTGTGTGTGTGTGTGTGTGTGTGTGTGTGTGTGTGTGTGTGTGTGTGTGTGTGTACTGTGTCCCAGTCCAATACGTGTAGTTCATTGTTGATCTAACAGGTATCACTGCGGTTGCCCCGTCTGGTTCCAACTTAAACTGGCAAATTACAGCCAATCACTGAAATTACATCCAACGAACTCTTCTGCTTTCGGCGTGTCTGTGGTGTGTGTGTGTGTGTGTGTGTGTGTGTGTGTGTGTGTGTGTGTGTGTGTCTGTGGTGTGTGTGTGTGTGTGTGTTTGTGTGTGGGCGTGTCTTTATCGTCGATGTCATTTTGCAGAGCTCTTCTTGATGTCAGGTTTGATTAGGCTGAATGGCATCAAACAGTTTTTTTTTGTGTTTTTGTCATTAAGGGGGAGCAAAATGAAAATGCAGCTGTTAAGAGTGTGTATGTGTGTGCTGGAGGAAATTGCTTTGCGGTGTGTGGCGGTGAGTGTGTAAGGCCGGTTGTTAACTGGTTGGTGCTAGAGTCACGCTGCAAGGAGAAGTTGATGCACTCAGGCTCAGTTTTCATTCGAGGGGCTACGGTAGGGAAAGCTTGAAGGGACAAAACTCCTCCGGAGAGGCTGCAGTCTGCCAATTAGTGCGCCAGATGTCAGTTATTGTTGGACTCGGATTGTGGCAACAACAGTTCAATTGGCTAAAACTCATAAGCATGTGTGTGTGTGTAAGCAAACTAACTCCGCTGTGATTGATTTTATACAATCTTCTTCTTGGCCTTTTTTTATCACTCTTCTGGCACCTGCAGTGTTTTTCAGAATTCTGTCCTCCTTCGGATTTTGCAGCATTTTGGAAATGTAAACACTTCTAAAATAGATCCAGATGTTACCATCTGTGCTCAGCCACCGCAAACGCTGAGCAGGCAGTGTGCGCGCACGTGTGCATCTCAGTCAAAGACTCCTTTTTCGGCTGTTCACTCTCAGACGGCCCAAATGATTGCTTGATTTCGCTGCGTATTGCTGATTCTTTCCCTGACGGTGAGCTACATTTACAAATATGGTGTCTGGCGAGAACTGCTACAAGCCGCAGCGAGATTCCGGATGGCTTTATCAAACGGAGACGAGTCACAAGTGAATGCGCTGTAACAAAGACTGCAGTTTTATAAATCCAATGACCTTATGGACTCGCGTGCACCAATACGCAAACTCACTTAAAGCAAGACGTTTTCATGACAGACCTTCTCTTATTTGTCATGCTACGAGATTCAGAAAGGTCCTATTGTGAGCTGAATGGTACTAATATTTGTTTACAAAACACCTTTTATGCACACACAAACACGCATCCACACAATTAGCTGTTGGGAACAGCTGTAATTATCAGAAAACCTTAAATCTTCAATAATGATGTCATATTCTTGGTATTGTTCTTTGTTTGAGCACACACGCCACACAAAACAGGTGAACACCATTAAATGTCACTGATTCAGACGTTTTATCATATTGTACATGTGTGCATGTGTGTAGCTGTGTGTTTATTCGTGCACTATGGTCACCCTGAAAACTTGCTCCTTGGGGAGTAATTACAGAAGAGGTTTTATGGCCGTTTTCTCTCATTAGTGTGAATATGGAGGGGTTTCATAGTTCCTCTGTTAGCATGAGAAGGACACACATAACATACATGTAGAGTGTGTGAGAGTGTGTGTGAGTGTGTGTGTGTGTGTGTGTGTGTGTGTGTGTGAGTGTGTGTGAGTGTGAGGCAGAGGTCCACAGGAGTGCATGCTTCGGAGGCTAATAGCATAGTGTGGAGGTTCAGGGTACACTTCTTCCACCGCAAACCTATTTCAGCCCTTCCCTCATCGTGCACACTTAACTCTGTGTGTGCCTGCGTGTGTTTGTGTGTGTTTGTGTGTGTTTGTGTGAGTTTCTCCTGTTCTGCAGCTACTGGCCTGAGCCTCGCTCGGCCCTTCGATTCAAGCTGCAGGTTGTTTGTTTGAGTTTGCCCTACCAAACACACCATTAGGCCTGTCCTTTGCGCTGAGGACTATTCCTGGCTCCAGCCTCAGTTTAGATCAGGCCTGCTGCCTGGCTCACTGGAGGTCCCTGCAGGCAAACCTCAGTCCTACCAGAATTCAGGAAGATCCGAACCACAGCGAGCCGCCCAGCCACCACAGTGAAACTCTAGCAGCTTCACCCGGGACTCGCTCCACATCCAGCCTTAAATGTTAAATGTCAGCTGGAGGGCTTCAGTGTGTTTCTTGGAGATTGTAAGTTCTGTTTGACAGTCAACATGTCATGACGCAACAAGTCCAACTATTCTGCAAACAAACAGGAATGGACAAGAAATAGGCCCAGGTCTTGTGACTAACACTCAGCCGATGAAAAAAGAAAATAAAAGAAAAATGAGCAAGAGATGAAAAGCGAAGCAAAGAAAGAATATGTAAGAATCAGCAGAGGGAAAGAGAAAACATTAAAGTGGTTTGGACAAAAGCTGCATTGTAACACTAAAATGACTTGTGAGTTGAAAGCCCTAAAAGTCGTCCCCAGTGGCAGGTCATAAAGCCCACAGACTGGTTTGGCAGTCGAGGCCAGAGCCAGACAGGCCTGGCAGTTGAGTCCGCCGAACTTCCAGTAACAGGAGATGTAAAAATCAATTTGTCGTGAAAGAAATAAACAATCTGAAATGACAAATATGCAGGTTCTTTCCATTGCTGTTTTTCTATCTCTTTCTATTTTCAGAAGAAAATGACTCATCAAGAGTCATATGATAAGAAATCCTGGCAACATTCACAATGAGGGTGAAATGCCCCCCCCAACACACACACACGCACACACACACACACACACTCCTCACTCTTTCTGGAACAGTCGAAATGGCTTTTGCAGTTTATAGTTCAAATACAAGGATCCCGTCTCGTCGGAGATGTTGCGAGCACATGCAAATGCACACATGGACACCAGTCAGCGCTTCTGATTAAAGACGTGGAGGTCGATACAACAACGTGGTTGGCGAAATGACTGAGGGATGAGGAGATAATAGAAAAGGAGAGAAAGGGGAGTCAATCCTTTGGGTCCTGTTTGATGGTGAGGGGCCCTTTAGGGGCCCCAGCGGAGACCTCCATTAGTGGAACGATCTGAGCCTGGGGGAGCTGGTACCGTGGCGGGCTTTCAAGGCAGGGACCAGTCTGTTCAACAGCAGTTTGTCTGTATTGCTCATGACATTGATCCAGTGTTGAGCTGAAGCTGCAGGAAAGCTCTTTGCTCCTGAATAGGCCAAGCAGAGGAGTATTGATAAGGCAGAGTGGGCCAGCGGAGAGCCCTGCGCACTGATGGTCATTTAGTTAAGTCAGACAGATCCATAGAAACAGCCTACAGCTGCCCTGTGACATGTTAAATTGGTCTGCGCGTCTTTAAGGGTTAGTGTCTCATAGAATGTAATCCTCTTTGCGTTCTTCACTCGTTCTTCTTGGATGAACAGATCTGCTGTGACTGGCTGGGAAAGAAACAAAAAGAGGGAAACAGAATCAGAGAGAGAGAGAGAGAGAGAGAGAGAGAGAGAGAAAAGAAATGTTGCCCAGGCCCTAATTAGTCCGCTTTTATTGCTCTAAGACATCCCCCGCTTTTAATCTTTGCAGTCTTCTTATAAAAAAAATTGTTTAATATCAGGGAGAATGCCTAAACTTCAGAGACAAAAAAAGTTGGCAAGAGGAGATAACATGACAGGAGAGGGACATGAGGATGAAGGAGAGAAAAAATGGCTTTCTTCTAGGTCGAGACACATTCAGAAGAAGGCTGATAAACAGCGTGTGTGCTTACAAGAGTCGCGTCCATGTGAGTCTTTACTTTGCAATATGTACGTTTTGTGGTTGTTGTGTTTGTACAGCATCAGTGGGAGAGTGCTTACAAACAAAACAGCTCGGATCCTCCGTGCAGAAGCCATCAATTCTTAATTAGATAATAACACACTAACACACTCCCAGCAGCAGCTCTGTTTACAAATGAAGACAAACCACAAACAAGACACAGACATACTAAGCCTCTCAGCTCTCTTCCCCCGCCACTTTCTCTGCTTTTTTTTTCCCCCTCTCTTCTCTGGCTGTAACTTTGTACTTTGGCCAAACTCAGTTGTGGAGAACAGGTGGAGAACATCTTGATGGTGTGCGTTTGTCTGTGAGGCCGCCAAGTGTCTCCGTCTGATACACATGCACATATGCAATAATGAGACAGGCGCTATAATGTGGCTGCAGACCAGATTTCCTAATCAGAGAAGAATGCTGTCCATGGCATCCAGAGTTTTCCAGTGGAATCACGCATTCATCCAGCCCGTTTCCTGCCCCGAGGTCTTCCTCAGTATGAGGAGATTAGGCGAGGGAACCCTCTGTCTCCCGCTCCTTCTCCCTGCTGCTTCCATTGTCCCCGTCTCCTTCTGGGCCGCATCCTTTTTTTTTTTTTTTTCCCCTCCTTTTCCTACCCATTTCATCACGTCTTCTCTCCCACTTCCATCAGTCAGGGTTACTAAACGTGGACCATTTGAGCTCTCTTTCTCCCTGTTGAGTGGAGCCCGTCTGTTTCTGGAGCGATAGCAGCACATGACTCACGTAGTGAGTCAGACCAATTCAGGCGCTATTGCTGAGGAAATGGTGGTGGATTAGGAGGGAAGGTGTCTTTCTCAGTCTGGTACAGGAAAACACACACTCTCACACACTCTCACAGACACACACACATGCACATCTGCAGCTGAGTAAGAATAAAAAAAAAAAAAGGAAAAAAAAAACATCTGCGGTTCACTAAATCTCCAAATTAATGAAATTCTTACTTGGGCTACAGAGCAACTTTAAACAAACCAAGAAAGAAGTTTAAAAAAATTCACATTCAAATACTTTAACCTTGAAATCTCCCCTTGCCAAGGCACCAGCTCCCTCTTTTTTTCATCTGTTAAATGTTTGAGTGTTTGATAGTTTGAGGTCTATAGCAGAACCCGCCCGGGAATTAATGTCATTCATATGCCCTGCGGAAATTACTTTTGAAATGCATATAATCTAAAACATGCAAATGAGGCTGACTTTGTGCACCCTGTTTAATATGAATTATCATTTTGTGAATACCTATTATTACTGCGTACATTTCTCCAATTATATTGTTCTTTTTTTGTCACTTTTGCATCGGGACACACATGAGCACGTCAGGAGCACCGAGAACGAGCGCATGCACGTGCTTTCGTCACATGCATGTGAGCACTCAGTCACACGCACTCGCACGCAAACACAGAAATGTCTTTGTGATGGGTGTATTTTAATGAGGAGTAATAACGATGGTAATGACCCAGTCCACTTGTCTCTCCCTCTATTCCTCTACCTCTGTTGCCCACTGCCTGGCACGCAGCTGTTCGTTTGCATAAAGCCAATGAGAAAAATCCGTTTAAAGGCAAAAAAGAAAAAGTAAAAAAAAAGGCCAGACTTTTTCAGATTCTGTACAAATTTACCACTCACAAAGCCCTTTAACACAAATGAAAATAACAAGGCAGAAAAACAAGTGTTGCTCATCCAAGTTTTATTAGGCAGCTGAAATATTGATGCCTTTTAAAAGTGAACAGTGCATGTTTAGTTTGTCTCTTCCCTTTTAGTTCTGGTGAAAAAGCACAGTTATTAATGTCCTTGTCCAAGAGCCAGACATTTTTTTTTCCTCTTTTCTCCTAAATTGAATTGAAGGCATCCCTTTTTCAAATGCATTACTCTATTAATTTATTTATACTATGCCATAAATTATTCTATTAATATTAGCATGTTCCAAATTAGTATGAACTCTCTCAATGTTCCGTCTACTTCTATTAATTAGCATGCTTGTCACTATAACAAAGATTTTTCTTTCCCTGATAAATTATAAAGAAGACATTTTTTAATACAATGGGAACTGCCTCAGAAATTATTAATATTTTAGTTGTGGTCTGTAAAACAAAAGTAAGGAGAAAAGAGCAAGAAGAACAGAAAACTAACAATAACATGGAATACATTATAGGCTGCCACTGGTATGCAACAGTGTTGATTTTTATTGTGCTTTTCCAAAAGAAGAAGAAGAAGAAAGAAAGAGGAAAAAAAAACAGCAGCGTTCCCGTGTGTGCTCACACATAACTGAAGGCTCAGGGATATCATCTTGTTTTAGCACTTTTGGATAGGATGTGAGTTAATTACCTTTGTAACAGCTTGGACCGAGTTCAAAAGTACTAAAATTCAATTAATTTGAGAACTGGACATGCTATCATTCTCTCTGCACGTCTCCTTTAAAGTCTGGCCTGTTTTTTCTTTGGACTTATTCAATTATATTTGATTAAACTCGCTCTGATCCAATCTATTAATTAACCAGAAAATGCAAAGTGCCCAACTTGAAAGCTGATGTATAAAATTATATCATGTCCACTTTGATATTTATTTATTTATATATATATATACATATAAATTTATATATATAATATTATACCAAAGTATTTTTAAACCCATTGTAAGCCTTTATTATTATAAGTTACTGTTTCTCATTTTCAGGTAATATTAGATCTGCTCATTTTATCTGCCTTGTAATGCAAATTCTGATCATAAATGATTTTTTTTCTCTCCTAAAGCAACTATAGCACATTTACATCTTTATAAAACACACCTCCTTTTTCTGTTAGTTCCACAATTTTGTCTTTTAATAAAATATAAATTGTCCCATGTAATTAAATTTAGTGACTTGGTAATGTGTTCAGTCGAGGAAATCAGTGTCAGGAGGAGTGGATTGCGTTTTTGTTAAAATACGAACTGAATTAAATTCTACGTTGTTTTTTTTTTTTTTTTTTGTGCACCTGCACAGAAACGTGCATGCATGTCTTTTGTAAATTGTGAACATATTTAAAACCCCAGCCTGTAATTGTGTTGGTGACTGTGCATTTATGAATTCTAGGTCTGGGAGTCGTATAGGTGACATTTCTCAGACAATGTTTGCACGTGTCACTCAAAAAAAAAAAAAAAAAAAAAAAAAAAAAAGATTAAATCTCACTGTACTCCAGTCCGAGGTAGTCCCCCCCCCCCACATACACATCTATTTCACCTTCGTGACATGTTTCCATTTCCCCACTGATGTCTTTTCCTGTGTTTTCTTCAAAAACTCCCTTCTTTTCCATGTCTTCCTCTGCCCCCCCCCCCCCCCAATGAAGGTCATTCTAATAAAGAGCTCTCATAGGACGGAGCTGCTAATTGCTCTGCATCGTTGTAGCTGGTTTTAGATCCAAAAAAAGGCACATGGCCTTTTTTAAAAGCTTCCCTCCTTCTCGTCCTGAATTCCTCCTCGATCCTCTTCCACCAAGTTAAATACATATTTGATAATATGAAATGTGTGTACTGTTATATCCTGCCTTTGGCCTCTTCAGTCGCTAAAGACAGAGGGAAGAAATGAAGGTGAGAGCTGGAAGCAGGAGGATTTCCTGCTTGCAAACAAAAGCACACACATGCACTCCTCTTCAGGAATGTATAACCCATGATTTCAAGTTCAGATAAATGAGGTGTGCATGAAGTCCGCTCCTTCTACAAATATCCGTGTGTATCTTTGTGTCTGTCTCCAGTATTTTGAACAGACAGCAGTCTGCAAGCTGGTAAATCACTTACTGCACTCTAAAAGAAGGGTCGAGGTGAAGGCAGGAGTGTATGTTTGCCCCGGTCATACACACATACGGAGCGATCTCATCGGTGCGGAATGTGATGTGTGTTTACCTATGGCTCCAGAACCCACCTGACCGAGGAAGGCTAATCTTTATGGACTCTGTAAACAGGGACTTTGTCTTCAGAGAACTGCAGGCGGCCGAGCGGACTCACAATTCACACAAGCATACGCACATAGACCCGCACACCAAAGGCGAGGCAGGGATGGGTGTGTGTGGGTGTGTGTGTGGGGGTGGGGGGTGGCGGTGGACAGTGTATATAACAGGTTGCTGTGCAGCAATACAGAGAAAAACATACATGCGTGCAGAGATTACATGCACATGCCAACATCATGCCGAAAGCGAGACGGTCTGGCGAAACTTAGGAACTGTTAACTTAACGATGGATTTTCTTATCACGGCCACCCCTTCCTCCCAGCTAAAACATCAGCTCCTTTACCAGCTGCACGGCGCTCTGGAGGCCGTACCTGTAGGGCAGTGCTGCTTATCTTACTTCTTCTTCTGGGTTGATGCTCTTCTGGCTTTGAAGCAAGTCAACCAGGCAGCCAGTTACAGATACTGGCTCACATCTGACTGACTACCAGTCTGTGAGATAATGGAGTTC
Source organism: Xenentodon cancila (assembly GCA_014839995.1). NCBI lineage: Eukaryota > Metazoa > Chordata > Actinopteri > Beloniformes > Belonidae > Xenentodon > Xenentodon cancila. Next base: position 13,713,008 of record CM026203.1, on the reverse strand, counting down.
ACCTGTTAGCACTGGAGCGGGGCCAGGGCAGCTGTAGACGCTGAGCATTAGTCCTTTACTGTTAGCGAAGGCTGGCAGCCAAAGTAACCCGGATCAGCGCTTTTCGTTGCTAGTTTAAGTTCTGTTGAGGAAGTCTACCTGGCTGATATGATCTAGTATCCTGCTGCTGCACAGAAATGGCCAGCTGCTGAGTAAAGGACCCAACTTGGACGGAGAAATGATGGAAAATTAATTCTTGCAGTGTGCGAGTGTCTGCGCATGCTTGTGTGAGAATGCTTTGTGTCTTATTTTTGAGCTTTCCTTTGACCTCATTCTCTATTATTGAAGCCAATGCACGTCAGCTCAGAAATGCCACGCAGATATCCCTCCCATCCTTTTTCTCTCTTTTTTTTTTTATATCCTCTTTCTCCCCTTTGTCATCCCTCCAAAGTCAGAGAGTAGATATGATTGTTAAAGATATCTGGAACATACAGACATACCCATCAGCGCCATTTACTCGGTAGTATTTAGGTTTTTCTTTTCTTCAACATCTCACATTGTTTCTAATATATTTAAGCTTTGCAAAACGAATTTTCAGTGTTCTTGATTTGCTTTGAATGCATATAGAAAGTCACTATTTCAAGCGCAAGGGAAAACATTTTCTATATCAAAATGAAAAATAAGGACTGATTCTAGGCTGAATTGCAGCACCACAAGCAAGTGTCTTTTAATCGTTCATTTAACTGCATTCAGAAAGTTTTTAATTTGTTACACATTTGTAGGTGCACAAAATATGTTGACATTAGTTAATATTTATGAGCTTGCATGGGGAAGTAAAGACGAAGGTGTTTAAGCAAATGAATATGTCCCATAAGTGCTTCAGGGCTGCAGGCCTTGAACTGATGATTTGATTGTGCAAGATCACCCACAGAGACGATCGTAATGCAAAATATATCGTTACGTTTTACCCGATGCACCCAGATGTCTTTTAAGTGACAGTATCTGTACAATTCTCGGTTTCAGGTTGCATTTGGCGCATATATATATATAGGAGAAATAGAGCCATAAGAGCACAGATCTGCCAGTCGGGTGTGACACTTTCCCGCAGGTTCCCCCAAGGGAAAGTGTCACAGTTTATGTAGTGGAGAAATCTTTCCCAGATTGCAGAAAGAAAGTGTGAGAATGTGGATGTGTAACCCTTGTTTACTGAATTACGACAGCATTCATCCCCCTGTCAAAGCACAGTGAGGGGATGATGGGCCTAGAGTCACCTGTTCCTTAGCGGAGTGAAGAGCAGATCCATGTGGAAACAATGACACCAAATGCAATGATCTTTTAAAATTGTTTTAAATATGTGATTGCCAGTTATAATGGAATAAAGTTCCACGGAGTGTAACAGTAAACCAAATACTTTATGTCACTCATTGTCAACAGAGGCTTCTCAAAATTCTGGTCCCTGATTACAAAACAGGTTGGAGTTCCCGCTTCTTTGATACGCTCTTTCTAGAAGAGTGTTTCTCTTGCTCGCAAATATTGATTGAACTATCAGAGATCATAAGAATAACCTATGTGGATTCTATTTCAGGGTGATGACTTTCATGTTTTCCTGGGTTGAACCTGCCACTATATCCAGAGGGGGAAAGACAGCAAGCAGAGTGCAGGAAAGATAATTCAATAGTCAGATGAAAGTAGATGGATGATGGAGTGTAGATACTGGTGCAGGCATTTCTTTCCCTACCCCCCCAACACACACACACACACACACACACACACACACACACACACACACACACACACACACACACACACACACTGCCTCCCACCCTTATTCCCTCAGTTCTTTGCCTAATAAGCAGCGTTCCTGTGAGCTGATGCAAGGCGGAGGAAACAGAACAGGCGTTCTGGGACTGCTGGAAATATTCCCACATGAGGCATAACATGATAAAGACTTATTATCTCACTAAGCTGCTGTAAACACAGATGCACACATAAATGCACACTGTACACAACCCCCCCCCCCCCCCCCCCCACCACCAACACACACACATACACACACACACACACACACATACACACACACACACACACGCAGAAAGTGAAAGTGGTCCAGCTTTAACGTTTCTGACGAGCAGTGACCAGGAGGAATCTGACAGAGCCAATCCCTCGAACAAAGCCTGAGAGGCAGCCGTGGTGAGCCAGCTCACTGGGCATTTGGCTCGGCTTGTTTGAACTCCACACACCCAGAGCAGTGTGAAGGAAGAGAGAAAGAGTTTAGGCCTGATTATTATTAGTGCTAAATTTTTACAGGAACGTCTGAGCAACATGCGAGTCTTAACAGGACTCATCCTAACTCCTCTCCGCTCATCAATCACACCAGACACACACACATAAACATTTGCACCCAGCGTTTGCAGTGAGCTAATCCACTACAGTACAAAGGTGGGTGCCAGCCTCTTAGACAAACACACACACATATGGATACGCCAGAGTCATCAGAAACATGTTGAGTCCCATTTCCCTTCTTCTCTTCTTCATCCCAATTAAAAGGCAAAAGAAGCCTTTTATTTCCCTCTCCTCCAAACGCATTCTTTATCTCTCTGATCTGAGCCCCTCCCTCACTCACTCCCCTCGGGGTAGTGGGAATGTCTTTCCCCACACACTCTCAGGTCAGGGGTTCAGTTCGAGAGGGTTTGAGCATGTAAGAAGGTTGAGAGCACAAGAAAAAGACATGCAGAAAGAGTGAGCAGCGGGTTGAGGCAGGCCTCCACATGGGCAGCTCCTCTTCACTCCCAGAAGCACGTAAACCTAAAGATCTGTGTATGAAAGAGTGTGTGTGTGTGTGTGTGTGTGTGTGTGTGTGTGTGTGTGTGTGTGTGTGTGTGTGTGTGTGTGTGTGTGTGTGTGTGTGTGTGTGAGTGTAAGTATGTATGTGCGTTTCATAACGGTAATCAGAGACTTCAGGGTAGATTTATGCCCCTGCCTTTTTCTCGACCTCCATTACACCGGCTTATATACACCCATTACAGGATATGACAGAGTACACACCCTTTAGACGAGCACACCACCACTCCGCCTGGGTGAGGAAGGAGGGCATGCGCGCTCGTCTTTTACACACTCCGCACTTTCCCATTAGGTCCCTGTCCCCCTGCAAGTCCTGTCTCCTGGTCGATCTTTATCTCTCTTACCCTCGTTGCTAATAAGGTCAATGAGAAAGAGTAAAAAGCAGATGGCTGAACAGTACATTACAGCACCGCACTGCACGGCGTGGGCCAGATAGCGCGCCGGTGATTCATGCTTAGTGAAATGTGCGATGATGTGATGAAGAGTTTCTACTGCGGTGCAAAGTCAGTGGAGTGTGTGGCAAGATCTGTCGATCAGTCAGCACTATGCTTTGCTCCATAATATTACCTCAGGGAGCAGTTTGAGCCATCAGGGGTCTGGACGAAGGAGGAAAGACATTGGAAGAGGGAGGGATGAAGGAGGAATAGAGGAGGAGTCAGGCTGGAGATTAAGTGACTAGCTTTAAATGTCACAATAACGCTCTGCTTCTCACTCCTAAATTGGGATGGGTGCCAGGGGGGAGATAGTGGAGAGTCAATGGGGAGAAAAAATATTGCGGCAAGATTTGTGGTTCTCTATGCGACATGGCTTGTTGGAGAGGAGCTTTGAGCTGGTGACATCTGTCACCTGAAGTTTTAGTCCACTGAAGTAGAAAAACAAGAAAATGAAATAGAGTTCACAAGCAGTGTCGCCACGATGTCCGCAAAGTTGCTACTTAGGAATTTCTTCTTCTTCTTCAAGTTATTTTTGAATTTATAAGCAAATCTATTTGCACAAAGTCATGCCGTTTTTATGAAGTTCATGTAAATTGGGTGCATGAAGACCAAAGTGCGCCGTTTGCATAGTTGAGAGCACGTCATCTGAAAACGCAGTACGTGCCCCTAAACTATTACAAATTTGTGTTCATTTCACGTATTTCACACCAGGCTGTTCAGATTTCACCACAAAACAATTGCAACAGATGCAAAAGCATCTCAGGAACCCAGAAAATATCATGCAGCTGCCTGGTTGAAGAGGACACCACTTCAGTGAGAAAATACTTCTGTGATTTGAGTGAACAGGCCCTTTAACAAGCACACACCGGCCCTTTCTGCCTGCACATGTTTGCATCCCACACACACCAACATGCTCAGGTCCCTGACCGGTTGCAAGCATCTGGCAGCATTCCATTAACAAAGCCACCAGCAATCTCTCACACTCTCACCTGCTGTCAGCGTCTCCAAAAAAAAAAAAAAAAGAAAGAAAAGAATTCACACACACACACACACACACACACACGCACATATGCACAAACACTCACAGGTTCATCTGCTATTGCCTCAGAGGAAAAGAAAAGTTAGATTCTCTCATGAAATGGCTTTTATTGTTTCCCCAGAAGGCATGGGTTGTACGCCTCTGAAAAAACACAGGCGGCGGGGAGAATGCCTCGATGGCGTTTTGTATACCAAGTCTGGGTTGCTGAAATGAAAGCGGCAGAACTTTCCCCTTTTAAAGGTATGCACTTGCGTGAGTTAATTTCTAAAACTGGATGAGGCAGAAAGACGAGATTGAGCTCGTCATTAAGAGTTCCCAGCCTGCGTGCTTGTATGAAGGTTTGTTTTGTTTTGTATTAGCGATCTTGTGTGTGAGCTCTGCATGGGTACATGTGTGCCTCTGTCTCCTCTCTCCCACGCTCGGCTTCCTAACGATGGCAAATGCTCCTGTGTGTTTGCGAGGCGTTGTTTCTCAAAAAACAACAACACATCCAGGAACGGCTCGTTTTGTCGGGTTTTGTGGAAGGAGCATGCTCTAATTAGAGAGGCCTTCTGAAGGTGCATCAAACGGATCTGTCTCAAAGACCAACCTGCTCCTGGCTCACACACGGCGCACACATGCCACCTCTGATTAATGGAGAAATGTGTGTGTTATTTAAGTATATAGCAGAGTATTAGCAGCCTTGTCAGTTTAGATTTGCTGCTTATCTGATCTTTATCCACGTGCACGCTCCTATACACACATACGTGCATGCATGCAAGGGAACGTTTCAGTTATGTCGCTTTGTGGCCTTTTGGGCTCATTTTTATATCTGTGACTCACGGCTGAAAGTGATTTCTGCGAGTCAAATTGGCATTCACGCACACACAAATTCATAGTAACATACACACAAAAACCACAGCACTTTTTATCTCTTCTTTGGTTTACTTTTGTTTATTACCACGTTACCTCATTTGTTCAATCAAATGAAAGCAGGTAACTAATGTTCACTCCTTTTTGACTCTTGCCGCCGCTCTACTCTGCTCCCAGGTGCCAGTGATGATGGTGGAATCAGCCTCTGAGACCATTCGAACGACACCGTCCAACCAGAATGGAGTCAGCAGCCTCAGCAGCCAATCAGATGGAGGGGGAGGCAGAGAGGGTGGGTCCAACGGAGACACTAATGGAGAGATCAGCCCGGTTGACTTACTGCACCTGCAGCAGCAACAGGTGTGTGCTTCTGTGTGCATGTCATGCATGGATTGGACTTTATGTTTACCGACACGTTTTGCAACATCTCTCTCTTGTGCAACCCGTGAGGACATGTACAGTTCTTTATGTGGAACCGTATGCACGCGCCAGGCCATTGTGTAAGATCCTCCGTTGGACATACTGGTAACTGTCAGGCTTTCTAGTGCGAGTAGTGAAAAACTCTGGCAGGTTGGCTCGGTGCTTTAATTATCCACGGCTCACAGTGTGCCAACTTATCCCACTGGGACGCACACTGCCATAAGAATTCATACACAGGAGGTTCCCACCGATATATTATTACATGAAAATAGGAAGAAGTACCTGCTGAAATGAAACAAACCAGCTTCATACTCTTGAAATGGCTAGGACGCACACCACGGAGGACCTGGACCCTTCATGAGTTTGAATGTGTGTCTGAGAGTAAAGCCCCTGTTTTTATTTGTCTATTTATTTTTTTCACTGATTCACGGTTTTTGCACAACAGTTACTGCTCTTTTTTCTCTTGTGTGTCATATATGTCTCTTCTTGCTCTCACACACACACACACACACACACACACACACACACACACACACACACACACACACACACACTCAAACTGGCCACTGCTTCAACTGGAATTTCTACACTTTTCCTGGAACATCTTGGATGAAATTCTTCATTGTATCAACCATTTCCCTCAAAAATACTCATACAGTAAGTCTCTCGGAAGGACTTGGACCTTCACACAGACCACACATACACTGACACAGAGCACGTGAAAATATTATTCCTTTTTTTCTTCTATCCAGACGTCTCTACATTAGTCATTTGTACATAACTGAACAAAAATGTCTGCGACTAATGATGGAAACTTGCTGATTCACGTTTTTCAATCAGTGATGTGGCATTCTGTGAGAGATGACGCACATTTTCTGATTTTTGCGGTTCCTCCTGGTAATTGTTTAACACGTTTAGGCAGATATAGAATTGATAACATGAATCCCGCCATCGCGGAGGGTCACGATGAGGTTTGACTCCTTGGATACTAACTGAGTCTCAAGTTGAGGAAACCAGGAGGCAAAAAATAAAAATCAGGGTTTCCTCCCTGCTGCTAAAATGATTCCCCCTAATTATAATGACGGCGCCTTAGGTGAATGAAGAACACTCAGAGCCCTTCACTCCTGTCCTGCTCTCCCTCCTCCTTCCCTTGACTGCTTCCTCACCCTGCTTCCTCAGCAACCTTCAGCCGAGGACACACACATGCACAAATGCACACGTATTAACACCAAACTTCTGGCTCATACAAAGCAGGTCTTTATTCTCTGGGACGTCTCTACGTGCTCCATGTTTTTGCACCTGTGTGTGTGCATATAGGTGTGTGTGTGTGTGCTTGCTGGTATTTCCTCTCTTGAGCGGGTTACCAACCACAAGCATAGCTCCTTCTCTCTTTCCATCTTGTTCTCTCTTCCTCTCGCTCACTGGACTTCTCTTTCCTTCTATCCACTGCAGCGCATGAAAGACAAGCGCAACCTTTCCTCCAGATCCCAACATTCGCTCCACAAAAACTGTTGCGTCCACATTAATCTGTTAGTACACTCTAATTGCAGTTCTTTTGGCTGCTGATTTGAGTTGTAATGAGTTATCTGAATTGTTGACATTGTTAATTATTTTTTTTCCACTCTCTCTCGTCTGAGTATATTACTGAATCTTGCATTTTGCTCTGCATATAATCACAGCGTTTGGGCTGTATAAGTGTGCTTTCAATGCATTTATACCCACCTGGCACACAGCGGCTGCCCTGGCAGACGTTTTCTTTTTTCATATAACGTCAATCATTAAGGAATTGAAAAGGTGTTAATATAAGTTAAATCTAGCACAGCCATTCTTTTGTCCTTTTGCAGTGCTTGTCAACTAGAAGGGATAAAAGTAACAAAAGTAACCAGAATTAAATTATAAAATTGAGGTGAGAAAAAGAATTGAGGTATACTGAAAACTGGAGCGATAAATTGTTGTCTGATTCGATAAATTTAAGTTTTATTTTACTGAAACGGAGGTGGGGTGTAATAATATAAACAAAGCCGTATTTTAACATTCACAACACATTAACATCATTTCAAGGAGAAGCCCTCAAGGGTGAAAGTAACAAAAATAATTGAAAAGTGAAGTGATGAAAATGCTTGCAAATTAACAATATAAAAAATGAAAATGGATGTAAATTGAAAAATAACGTGATAAATTATCAGTTGATTGGATGAACTTCACTGACATTTGAAACTGTTGTTCTGATAATCACTGCTCATTTTATTTTATCATTACAACAGTCACAGCTTAGTTAATTTGACCAAGATGTCTAATTTTTGTTGCTTCCTCTCTGAGAGAGTACGAAGCAGAAAACCGGAGCCACTAAGCAAAGCCTGGTCGGCAGCTGAAGCTCATGCAAAAGAAGCAAAACAATTTCATTTATGAAGTCACATGACAGTTTATCACTGCTCCTTTCAGGCTACCCTACCCCCCGCCTGCATTGTAAATTCTCCAGTTTTATGAATTGTTATCATCCTTTTTTTTTTTTCAATCATTTAATTTTTGTTACTTTCATGCCTCATACCATGTAGAACAGGTTTTATGATGGGAGGAGAGTATGTGAAGCCTTTTTGTTTAATCAAAGTTCTAACAGTCATTCAGAAAACTGAGTTCAAATATTCAATATTTCTTTTAAAAAAACAAAAAAACAAATGGAGCAATTCTGCATATTCTAGAACTGAAAACACAGAAAACCTTCTGTAAACCTTTACCGTTCGGCGCTGTGGTATTATAGCCTCCACAGTTCCAGTCTCGGCCAGGTGGACACTAAGCACGCCTGAAGGTTTCCCACTTGAATTTGCACGATCTCGCATAACTTTGAAGAATCCAACACACTCGGCCATTAGCAGAAATCGAACTCGGGAAAACGGATGACTCCCCACACCGAGCTAGTCAGATTTAGGTCAGCAGATTAGTTCTGGCCGCTTGGTGACTGTTGGATGTTGGTATGAACTGGAACTTGACGTTAATCACTTCTTCTTCCTCCGCCGCGCTTTCTGGAAGATTCAACAGAGGGACTTAAACTCCCAGTTTGACATTGTGTTTATGCTGAATTATTTAATATCTAAGAATATTCACTTTACTTTTTTCATTTACATGATATTATGAATATGATCACTTTAAAATTGCACAATTGTAATAGTAATTAGGGGGAAAAGAATTTGACACTGACTTGTATCAGTTTTGCTTGGACCGACTGTCAGTTAATTCAACTGAAGTTTTTGGGAAATTTGGGAAACAGTTGTATTCAAATCTGCTGATAAATCCCTGTAAGTGTTGGAGTGCATTGATTTTCATACCCTAATCTATCACATTTCCGGTTAAATTATCTTGCTGAGGCGGCGCTGGGTGGCCGTGGAGGCTCTACATTTAGTCGCAGCCGCCACCTTCATGCCTTGGATGTTCCTCCTCTTCCTCTTGCTCATTTCTCCTCCACGCTTGAGCCTCTCACCTGAAGGTGTTGTGCAGACCACTGTTTGTGCTTAAACACCATGCCGCTGCGCACTGGAGCAGAAACGACACACCAGCCCTCTCGCACATGCTGACACACAGAACTCCTGACAGCGCGGTGTTGTCAGAACACAAAGCCGTCTTTTCCTTGGGGCCCTTGGGAACCAGAGAGAAATCTCAGCCATCAAACCTCACAAACTGGCCTCTCTCCTTTTCATAGATAGATAGATAGATAGATAGATAGATAGATAGATAGATAGATAGATAGATAGATAGATAGATAGATAGATAGATAGATAGATAGATAGATAGATAGATAGATAGATAGATAGATAGATAGATAGATAGATAGATAGATAGATAGATAGATAGATAGATAGATAGATAGATAGATAGATAGATAGATAGATAAGTTGGTGAGGGACGGAAGGAGGGAGGGAGGATGGGGAAGAAGACTAGTTGAAGGTAAAAAGACAGGCGAAGAGGCATCATGGTGGGGTGAGGGGGATTGGGGGGCATTTGTTGGCTGGAAAGAAGAAACAGAGGGATGAGGGAGGGGTGTAAAGCTGAGACGTGTCAGAAAAGGGCGCCTGGGCCTCCCTGTGGAATGTGGCCTGTCTGCCTCCCCAGAAAGAACAGAACTGGAAAGAGGGAAGACAGAGAGAGGAAAGAGAGTGGGGGTGCGGGGGCTGGAGGGGGTGAAGACCAGGTTTGCCCCATCATCGGTGGGGGAAGGAGGGGGGTGAGAGAGGGAAAAACAACTAGCAGGGTTGGAGGAGGCAGAAGAAGAAGTTGAAAAGTGAGAGTGAAGGGGAGCGCGCACGGCACTGTTGAGGTGCTGGGTGTGGACATGAAATGATGCATGGCAGAGGAGAAATGTAAGCAGGATAAATCCTAACAAACCTCAAAAGTGTGTGTGTGTGTGTGTGTGTGTGTGTGTGTGTGTGTGCGTGCGTGTGTGTGTGTGTGCGTGCGTGTGTGTGGCTGGATGGGTGGAGGGTGCTCTGACGAGAACCAGGTGTCTTCAGTTCTCTCTGTGTATTTAAGTCTCCCTTACCTTTTTATTATTATTATTATTATTTATTTGGAAGATATGAGTTTCAACTGAAAGCGCTGCCCCTGCTTTGGTTGCTCTCGCCCATTTCTGCCTCCTCCCTTTTTCTTCACCATCAGTTAATTGCCTCTTGTGATCCAGCAGCTATAGTAGTAGTAGTAGTAGCTGCTGGTGATTAGAGGAAGGAAGGGAAAGTAGGATGGGAGAAGACAGACAAGGGGGGGCAGAGAGGTACCATTTCCTCTTGAGAGTCTCTCACATCAGTCGGCTGAACCAGCCAGAGAAGCTTTTTATTTTTCTTTCCGAGCTCTTGTCTTTTCCTTGCTGTCCCACTCTTCCACGCAAATAGAAAGTGAGAAGCAGACTGTAGCAGTGGTCTCCCTTCCCTGAGGATTTAAAAGGAACATTGGTTGCGAAAAAGGCAGTTTTAGAAATTGGTTTGGAGTTTCGATCCTTGCTCCCATTTGTCATGTTCTAGTTTCTTCACCCCCCTCTTTGGTTTCGCTCTCTTCTGTGTCCACTCGCACACCAGCAGCCATCGCTACTCTTCCACCCTCCTACGCACGCACACATGCGGGCAGTTACACACATATAAGTTAATGAACAGTGTAATTAAGAAGCCACAGTGATGACTGGAGATCAGGGGGAACTGATGGAGATCTCAGATATACACAAACACTGATGAATGATAGCAATTTTGTGTGCATGTGTGGTGCAAGAGTTGCATTTGTCGAGTGCTTCTACGCGCTGGCGTGTGCACGTGTGCGTGCGAGCAGATGGTGAAAGATGTTGGATGATTCAGATAACGTATGGCTTCCTGTTAGATTGGCTACACTCAGTGATTGCGGCCTACATGGATGGAGGCGGTGGATGTTTGGAGCAAAAGGCGATTCTCTGGCTTTGGTAAATTATGGGAGGTGAATGTTGGTCACTGGGACGGTTATGTCTTGTTTGACCTCCAGCGAGTTCATTTTCAGGTCAAGAGTGGAGTTAAAGGTGCAGAGAAGATAAAGGTGAATGGGGGGCTAAAAAGGGGAAAAGGGAACTGGAAAGAAAAATACATTTTCCTGATCCAAGGGGGTTAATGTTATTAAATCAAACTTGCATTGTGCATTTCTACATCATGGTTGTATGTCTTGCTGGCCTGCGTCTACGCTATACGTTTGACTGCATGAGAACGCTGTATATGAGGCTTCTGTCCATGCGTCTGTCATGTCTACCGGCCACTAAATCAGTCCTGGGCCTCTTTCTGAGTGCTGTCACCTCCTAAAAGCTTTCCCTCGCTCTGGGCCAGGCCGTCCCCTTTATGCGTAAGGTCACCAGAGTGCACAGGTCACGGGAGGTCATGCTGAGACAGAGGAGGGGGAAGTGAGGTTGCCCAGCATCACAGAACACCCACTGCTGTTACCGTAGCGATACAAAGAAACCTATAGAATACCAACTTCCTCTAGATGTCTCAAACTCACCAGCAGCTTCCTTTATCTTCCTCGTCTCACTTTCTCTTTGCTTTTCCTGTCTATTTCTCATTTAAATCAGCTCATATCATTAAATTCATTTATGCAGTTCTTTTTGCTGAATATTTACGTAATAACACTTTCGACATCTTATGTACCTTTGAATGTTTCTTCATTTCGGATGTATGAACTCGAGAGAGCAATCCGAGGAACCCACTTGCGTAAGAACGTGTATTGGTGGGTAATGACTTTCACCTGGCTGCCTCTTTTTTCTTCACATACTGAGACCTAATTCTGAGATGTTGAGATGTCGTATTTATGAGCGCCCATAAAACTCTTTTTTGTACTGCTTTTTTCCACCCAGGCTGTTGAATGGTGGACAATCTGCCGAGCATGAGCTGGAGCGCAGATCTTCGTTTGCACAACCGATGTCTTTTCAGCACTTTTTGAATTTTGTTTCCCCACTTTATGATTTTTATTCCGTCTAAGTGCCAGTGATTGGCCACCCATTTTTTGGCACATATCTAAAGCCATAGCCAATTTAAACTCCATAACCCCCTTCAACAGTTTTTTTTTTTTCTTTTTTCATCCAGAGTGAGCTGGAAGTGTTATAGTCAAGGAGCAGGCGCACAGAAGACATGGTCCACCAGGCCAGATCAGCTGGCGTGGGCGCGGTCATGGCTGGCCAGCCCAGCCAGTCAAGAGGCTTTCAGACAAGAATAGACAGATACCAGCAGAGGAAGAAATTAGTGTGTGCATCTGTGTGTGTGTGTGTGAGTGTGTGTGTGTGTGTGTGTGTGTGTGTGTGTGTGTGTGTGTGTGTGTGTGTGTGTGTGTGTGTGTGTGTGTGTGTGTGTGTGTGTTTGCCCTGTTCTGTTGTGAAGACACGCATGCATATCTGTGCACCTGAAGGAGTTTAGTTCGGTTGTCATGGGAGTGTTTGGAGTCACTTAGACAGGGTGGGCCGAGCTGTGTTGACAGGTCCTTCGAATTCTTTTTTTTTTTTTTTTTTTTGTCCTCTATTCTGTTGGTTAAATAAGGCAGTTTTAGTTGTAATAAGGTTAAATATCGCCATGAAAGGCCTTTTTTTTTTTTTTTTAGAGACCGCAGGTCGCAGAGAAAAAGCTGAGTGACCTCATTGCTGTTACTGGTCAGTGACAGCATGCGTATGTGTCTGCTGGTGCCTATTCATGCTCTTCACCGTGCACTGCTTTCTCTATCAAAAAGCAGCAGTCATAATTGCTTTTAATGGCAAGTGCATGAGTGACATGTTTTAGCGTTCTTTAGATGTGAGGCACTGATACAAGAAAGCATTAGTTTGCAGCCCCCAGACCCACCCACCCACACAGGTCGCGCAAAGTCCTCCCATCCTGATCTTAGTGTCCTCTCTTTTCTTTAAGCCCATGCTCCTTCATTCTTCCACTTCAAACTCACAGAATGAGATGGACACAGTGAGGGGAACAAGGGAAGGCAATGAGTAAAAAACAAAATGTGCAACGCTTGCAAGGCTCCTCAGAAAGCAGTTACCCTGGAAACAGTTGAGAGCCTGGGATGCACACAATGAACACACTCATATACACACCGCACATACAAATCTGCAGAGGCCTAAAGTGTTGCTAATTAGCTAGTCTGCTCTGGTTCTTTGTGTGAGCCATTTTAAAGGAGAGATTAGAGTCAACGGGGAGGAGGAGAGGAATGTAGTTCTTCTCTTTCTCTTGTTTGCCGTCTTCTTGAGCTCAGGAAGAAAGCATGGCGGCCTTTTTGCACTTGATAGACAGAGTGCATTCGTTGTCTTGTTAATTAAGATTTCCATAGCAGGAAAAGCAGAAAAGAGAAAGATTAATTGTGCAAGTATAGTGAAACTCCGTTTGAGAGTAAGAGAATAATTGAGAACAATTCTTTAGGATTATGGGCACTTGAGTAAATCAAAAAAATTGACAAGAGAAATTGACAGTCTAAAATTTCCTCTTTTTTGCTTGTTTCATCCTGCATAAGTCATTGTTAAAGAAATTATACTCTCTTGTCACCTAACTTTTTTTTTTTTTCATTTTCTGACCCGTTTTATCCTTTGCAGGGTCACAGGGGTCTGCCGGAGGCCATCCTAGCTCGTTACAGGCGAGAGGCTGGGGTACACCCTGGACAGGTCCCCAGTCTATCACGGGGCCACATGTTGAGACACGCACATCTACAGGCAATTTAGAAAAACCAATCAACCCGGAGTACCCGGAGAGAACCCTCGCAAGCACAGCGAGAACATGCAAACTCTTTTATGTGCATTTAGCTCCATGCATTGCTGCATGTATGGTTTGACCTGGTTTTTTTGCTTATTAGTGAAAGTCAAAATAATGAGGAGAGTTGAAGCCGGCACTTACACCACAGTTTAGTTGAGTTTGTGGTCAGTTTTGGTTTGAAACCAAAGTTTCAGCCCAACTGTTACTACAGATGAAGTGCTCAGTAAGAACCGCCTCGGTTCTCCTGCTGACCCAAATATCTCAAATATTACTTTTGTGTGTATATCTGGTGAGAAAAAATGTCATTTCATCCCCATAAAGGACATCTCTGAGAACAAAAGTAAAACCTTTTTTTTTTTTTTTTGCAGAATAAAATCATGATAGAATTTGGATTGTTTCACATCTGGTTGGAATGACCCTGTTACTAAATCACACAGTGCAGCACACGCTTCACCATTTCTCCTTTTAGAGCACACTCCACCCCTGCTTCTTATTTGGGGAAGTCAAAGATTGTATGTGTGTGTGTGTGTGTGTGTGTGTGTGTGTGTGTGTATGTTTTATTTTAGAAGTTTAACTTCTTGTACAGCTAGCAGCCTTTGTTGTGCCTACCCACTTCCGGTGTTTGTGTGTGTGTGTGTGTGTGTCTGTGTGTGTGTGTGTGTGTGTGTGTGTGTGTGTGTGTGTGTGTGTGTGTGTGTGTGTGTGTGTGGTAAGAGTGGGTGTGAGGGTGTGTCAATCGCCATCCCCAAAGCCACAACCAGGTGTAAAAACCCTCTGAACCAGGAAACATGAAAGAGTTTTATTTCCATTGAAGCAGACTGGTTCTTTGACAGGCCACATCGGCCTGGAGTGTCTTTTTTTCTGTTTAACCAAAAGGTGTCTGAATGTGTACATTTGTCTTCTCGTGTGTATGCGTTGGTGTATCCATGCGTGCACGGCGGACAGTCTCTGTTTGTGTACGTATGTGTTTTCCTTCTGTCTCCGAGCTGGGTCTTGGCAGTGGCTTGCATGTGTTATTAGTTAGGTTTTTTTTTTTTCTTTCTTTCTTTTTTGGGGGGTTATTAATAATAAGAGTTAAACCGTTTCCATATGTGCGGCCTGGTTGCCAGGCTAGTGCTGTCCTCATCGCAGACTGGTCTCGCTTGGTCTCTCTCCTCACAAGTTACTTGTTGAGCAGAAGGAATAGCTTAAACACTGGAGGTCACTCAGTTAAGACCTAAAACCCAAGTGGCCGTGTTTTCGCAAACTATTTAACTGTCCTACCTCATACACGATGAGGGCTAAATATTACAAGAAACACTGTCCATATATGGGTATGTGTGTGTGTTTTCCTCTTTGGGCTGGGTCTGTCTGGAGTGAGACCTTCCTCTCCTGCCAAATGAGCTGTGCTGAAAACCGCAGGGAAACTGCATATGTGTATATAATATATGACGTGTATTTGTGTGTGTGTGTGTGTGTGCGTGTGTGTGTGTGCGTGTGTGTGTGTGTGTGTGTGTGTGTGTGTGTGTAAGAAAACTGCTGTAGAGCTATTTGCCATCAATTAGCCGCCTGGACTAAGATGAGGCCTGCAGTACAGAAGGAGCTGTTTTTATATTCCCAGTTAGGGAATTCCTCTCTCATTCTGTCCCTGCTCACCTCATCACTATCTTTCATTGTCGATGTCTTGATGCCCCTTTGCTTGATATAAGAAAAGACTTTTTTTTTAAAAAAAAAGCTGCAACCACCTCTTTAGGAGGCTGTGGATTTTTTCCATGTGAGAATTCAAGATTTGCGTCCATAATGATGAATTGCATCATGACATAAAGCAGTTCTGGGTATTCGGTCAGCTCCTTTTTATGACCGTGCGTATACCCCTGTGAATCAATAGAAACATTAGATGAGTGTTGGGACGTACTTGAAGGGAAGAGGTTTTCAAGTTTCACCAAACAGTTTCGAACTGAAGAGAACCATCTGGAAAACAGCAGTGTCCCCGGAGTTTAGAACAGGTCCCTTTTGTGAAAATAGTATGTTAAAAAAAAAAAAAGTCAGCCAGGCTTTTCAAACATTATGGCATATTTTGAAGTTCTTTTGGAGTTTCTGAGTTTTTATTGCATTGGCTCTTGAATACGGTCTTTCCTCTCTTTAATGGTCAGTCTGGGCCCGGAGAAGCTTGCTTCAGCCGTTTTAAAACCTCAGCTCTCAAACGCTGCCTTTATATTGCGGAAACATTACATTAAATAGCTGAAAGAGATTGCCGCTGGCTAGTGGTTTCCAAGGTGTCCCAGATTGCTCCTGCTCGGTAGTCCCAAACACATTGAGGCCTTCGGTGCTGCTTAAGTTTAATTTTTTTGGTAGACAACTGGTTTTAAATTTTATGTTCCTATGGATGAAAACAAACGACAGGGAAGTTTGTGAGGGGAGGGTGGAGAGACCAGATTAATACCAGAAAAAAAGAAGGCATACTTAAAGAAGAGTCGGAGGAGACGGGTGAAGTTCTGGCAGTGCATAGTTTATTTGTAACCCACCGTGAAATTGACGGGCTTTAGAAAGGATTTGCTTCAAGCTGCCCCTTCCCCCTTCATACATGTTTGCCCCTTGAAAACCCCTGATCTTTCCTTAAGAGCTGTCCACTCTCCTCATTTTCACTCTGCTCTTTTCCTTCTTTCACATTGTTGTATCAACTATAAACAAATGAGCTCATAACTCATAAGTTAAGAAGTGGCACTGGAAAAGTACTGTAAGTTCTTGGTTTTCTCTGGTTTGTCCGAGACCACAGTCACTTCTTCCTCCCGTAGCTGCCGCTATCTTCTCAGCTGACTATCCTCTTTGTGGCACCTCAGAGCAACGAACATTTCTGCCTTGATGTTTGGTCAGACTGAAAACTGACTACAGTTCAGTAGAATCAATGGGACCATAAATCTTCTTAGCGATCTACAGTATGGTCAAAAATCGCATACGGCAGTTAAAAGTTATATCCTTCAAGTCCCACTACAGATATCACTTACCATTTTACATGCAAATGCAATGCATAAAGCTGTGCCTATAGCTGGCAGGTAGTTGTCAACGTATTTGGTCCGATAGTGAGCGAAAGACAAGGGTCGCCTCATAAAACCAGCAGCTGCGTTTGTGAGGCTTCCATTCGTACTATTTTAGGAACGTCTCAAACCCATATATCCTCTCAGTGGGTTACAGATTTCTGAAGGAGCCAGGGGACAGGGCACAAACAAAGGTAGGGGGCGTGTTTTCTGGACGTGCAGAAAAGTAATGTCACACAAATGCATCGCGAGTGATACATAATATAGACAGGTGAGGGCGGAAATATCCTTTCAACTGACACTGATGCATTTAATACGTGCATTTCTGCTGTTGTTGCAACTAAGCTGTCATGCAGATGTGCCCCAAAGTCATACAGCAGTGACGGTAACTGTGCCCTCTTCAGTGAGTGTTCTTTGTGTACAGTGTGTGGGTGTGAATACCTCTGAAGGCAAGTGAGCTGGCACAACTGTACACTGTGTCATCAACCCCTTGGCGATGTAACATGATTGTGTTACATCTCAGTCTTGTTTCATCTTCTCTCTGATCATGACTTGTTCTGAGTACCCAGATAAGGGCGTTTGAGGGATGGTTTAAGAAAAAAAAAACAAAAAAAACCCAACCTGTAGAGCAGTGAAAGCTGAGGCAGAAGTAAATAAAAGAGATTTAGTGGCGTTTGAAGGTGTTTTTGGTGTCAAAGTGAGAGGGAGCATTGCGCATGGATATAAGGGAACACAGGGATGACCCAAAAGGATGGCTTTGGCTCGGCTTTCAGGCTGTGGGGAGAGGGAGGAGAGGACCCACTTCTTTTTTTTTGTTGTCTGATCCAAAATCAAAAAGCTTGCGGACCTGTAGAGAAGCAGCCGGCTGTGACGAGATCTTTCCTGTATCCTCGCCCCGGGTCTATTTAGCAGTCTTTCTATCTGTCGCTCTCTCCAGGGAGAGAAAGCAGAGAACAGAAAAGAAGGAGAGGTGCATTACAAGCTTCCCTTCCCTCACTGCTGGGCCCGTAAAGCCGATGGGGGATATTTGTTTGGGGCTGAAGAGATCTGTGGCCCCAGACGCTGATTAAACATCTAGTGGAGCTGAGTTTGGCTCCTTGCTGGACAGATGAAACAATGCGCTTCTCTCTTATCCTCACTTGTGCTTCTTTTTTTTTTGTTCTTCTTCTCGACCAAAGAGCAAAGAAATCTGATACCACCTGCCTCCCCCTTGCCCTTTTTAACTCCCCCCTCCTCGTCTTGCTCTTTCTCCCCCAAGGACAGCCCACTGTCTGCCCCGGGGGCTGTTTATCTATGGGGAGGGGAGTAAGGAGGAGAGGACGTGGTGGGGGTGTTGGGGAGTCGGGTTTGTTTCGTTTCGGCCGTCAACAATGGACCTCAGTCAGTGCTGACGGATTACTCCAACATATGGTACCCACCTGTCTCTTTCTCTCTCCCTCTGTCTCCCTCCTCCCTTCCCTCAGCTATGCCTCTCTGTTTAGATTTCTTAGCTTATTTCTGTGTTCTCTCTCCCCGTGTCACCCAAACACACTGGGCGGATTAGAGGCCGGATTCATCACACACACAGACCTGTTTGCTTTAGCAACCTGAGCCAGGCACACACACACACGCACACACACTTGCACACTCAGGCCTAGTAGTTCAGTCGTTGTTCTTATTTGAGACTCAACTCATAATCACATATCTCTATCATGTTAGGTAGAGCACAATCCTTTTTTTACTTTGATTATGGGTAGACACACACACACACACACACAGATCAATATACAAGTTTTGGAAAATTATATTTTAACGATTTTCTTTTTTAATGACTTTTCTAACTGACCCATCAACCTTTTATCCATATCCAAACACAGTTTTCAGCTATTTCTCAGAATCTGTTTTAGAGGAGAAAGTAGCCTTTGCAGTGTGTGTGTGTGTGTGTGTGTGTGTGTGTGTGTGTGTGTGTGTGTGTGTGTGTGTGTGTGTGTGTGCGTGCATGCATGCATGTATGTGCCTGTCTGACCCTGCTGAATTAAAAAATGCCCTGTTATTAAAGGCTGTGTCAGAGGCGATGATTTACAGAGGGGAGCGATGACAAGTCAGAAGAACTCACACACTGCACTGACACACACACACTTACACACTCGCACTGTGCTCTCAGGCCTCCAAGCTGAGCGGTGACCTCCTCACCCCTCCTTCCCCTTCCTCCTTCTACCTCCCTCCCTCTCTCACTCTAATAAAACCTGTCTGACACCAGTGATGTGTGCAAATGTGTGTGTGAGTTTGCGTGTTTGTGTATGCGTGTGTGCTCCGTGGCAGCACAAAGACTCTGTTGTTGGGCCTCCCTCTTTAGGCCTCCCTCATATTTTCTTTAAAGGTGCAGTGCGCCCCCAAGAATGCCACAAGGAGAACGGGGAATGGGGGGGGGGGGGGGTGTCTTAGAGGAGCTGGCGTGAGCATGTGTGTGTGAGAGAGGGTGGGGTCCAATAGAGGAAAAAAAAGACAAGGCGTGTGTATGAAGAGTAAAAATGAAAGAGAAGGGTCAGAGACGAGAGCTGATTCTTGACAAAGTTGAGCTTTTGGCTCCAGATGCTGGTGGCCTTTGTGTTTATTCCAGCACACCATGTGCCATGTCTGCACCAAACCTTTAGTTTTTGGTTTGGGGTTGGAGGGGGGGGGGGTTCTAATGTTGATCAAAGTTAAAAGTTAATGCTTTAATTTTTAAAGCAGCTGTGATTATAAATCTCCACTCGTCAACAAATGTAGGTTACCGAACATGAGAGGTGAAAACCTACAAAATGAAACAGAGGAAATAAGCTTCTACTGTTTTTGTAGAGTAATGGGAGAACCTTTTCTCCACTTGTAAGCAAATTAAAATGGTTTACATCACATAACACTGATAAACTGTATCAGCTTTACAAATGATGGTGCACAACAAGACGTCCTGTAACGTAAGAAAATGGATGAACAGACGTTTTCCTTACAAAGCATTTGTCTTGGAGCGTGGTGTTTTCCAAGCAGATGCGGCTGACAAATAAACCTTTTCAGTACTTTTCGATAAGTAGTTTAAAAAGTAAGGCTGAAGCGCCAAAAAAAGGTTTCTTGAAAGGCCACAAATTCAAAGGAAAGGATTAAAAAAAGGGAAGTAAAAAAAAAAAAACCTGAAAAAGTGTATTAGGGCAGGATATTCTTTTTTAGCTCACCTGTTAAAGACAGGTGGTTCCCTCTACCGGTGTGCTTCTCCACGGTCTTCCTGGTTTCTTTTTCTAATTCCATCCCTTGCTTATTATATCTGGCAAAAAAAAAAAAAAAAAAAGTTGTGAAACATAAGATTTCAAAGCAGTAATCCACAAACTATAAAATATAAACAGCTTAAAGTCTTTGCAAAGGTAAAAATAATAATCTTGTGGTTACTTTTTGATCATATGTTGCATAAAAGTGAGTGTAAAAGTAAAGGTATAGCAGTTGTTTGTACCTGGAGTCAAGATAACTGGAGCCATTTCTCTTAATAACGAGGTGAAAAGGCCATCAGGAAAAATGAATTGTGACATTGTTATCATATTGTGTTACAGTTCAAACAGCTTTAATCAAGATTGTTGTTATTAAAGCAGAGCAAGTTGCGACCTTAAGGGGCATTTCTCAAAGCCAATTACTAAAAACAAAAAGTACTTTTTTTTTTTTTTGGTTTTATGATGTAAAACAGCCTTTTAAAATGCAATTTTACCCCAGTGAATTTAAATTTCAGGAATTTGCCTCTTAGCTGCATCACACCTTACACCAGTCTTTAATTTATAACTAAATAATTAATAACTCATGTGGGTTTAAACTCAGCAAGGGTTTAAATCCACGAGGCGCTTTTTTTTTTTTTTCTTTCCCTTTTCTGTTTTTTGAATAAACACACATCCATGGATGCAGGCCTAGGAGAGGAGACAGGCATCACCTCTGCTTGGTTGTAGCGTTTATGAAAGCCATAAATGGCTCTTTAATATAGTGGTAATCAGGGTGGTAATTTGGGTGGAATTGTCCCCTTATTGTTGCCAGACATGCCTCCTCAGCCCCTGCCAACATACACTCTTGCTCACTCACACAGACAAACACACACACGCACACTCACTCTTGGGCAGACAGGGTGTTCAAGGAGTAATTCACACCACATGCCAACAAACTGGGCGGTTGTGTTTGTCTGTGTGTGCATGTGTGTGTGTGTGTGTGTGTGTGTCTGCTTTAATGCTGAGGTCAAACCAGTAAAGGAAGGGGGATTTTTGTCAAAGTGTTAAAATTCATATGTGTGTGTGTGTGTGTGTGTGTGTGTGTGTGTGTGTGTGTGTGTGTGTGTGTGTGTGTGTGTGTGTGTGTGTGTCTAGGCACGTCCGCGCGTGTGTTTTAATTGCGGTCTCAGCAAAAGTAGCAAGTGTGCTTTATACATATGGTTTTCATCACCCCGACTGCACACAGGACTTCTCCCTCTTTCTGTCTCAGAGTAAGCTCTCCTCTCTGTTTTTCTAATTAAACATTTCTTAATGCACCCAAGCTTCTAATTTGACAATTCGCTTAATAGGTGACAGAAGAGTAGAGTCAGTGCGAACTTCTTCATTTCACACTGTTGCAGTTTTCAGTAGTTATGAAATGATGGAGCGCTACAAATTGCTGCTGTTGTGTGGTTGAGTAAGAGCTTCCACGGTAAGAACATCTCTCGTATTGGCCGTTAATTTGTGGTTACCACACACATGCACACTCACACATACACACACACACACACACACACACACACACACACACACACACACACACACACACACACACACACAGGGACTTTCATAAATCAATATTTACGAAGAAACTTTTCCCTTTTGAGTCAGAGGAAGCAAATGTGCATCCTGCTGTCTCCCCTCTCTCTTACCCTCTGTCATGAGGTTGTGCTTATACAGTTTGCGTGTGTGTGTGTGTGTGTGTGTGTGTGCGTGTGTGCGTGTGTGTGTGTGTGTGTGTGTGTGTGTCTTTATGTGTGATTGGTGTGTTCTTACCGTAAGTGCAAAGCAGCTCTTGAGCTGTGCGATGGGTGTTTTCTTATTTTGTTTTTGGAACAGTGCAGACATTCCAGCAGAAATGTCTGCTCCTTTTGGGAATGATTTGTCGTAATGATAGAGAGATTCTCTTTTTAACACTGCAACAAGCTGTCCAGCAAAGAAAAGAAGGAACGTTTGGTCATATTTAAGCAGTCCTTACAGTAAATGGTGAAAGAAAACAGCGGGAAAGAGACGGATATGCTTAGAGAGCAGGACGGATGGCTTAGGTTGCAGTATTTTAGGGATGAATCGACAACACTCAAGGGAAGAGTGAAGGAATGGAAATGGATCTGGTGAGCGATGGTGTCACTGGTTTGGACCGGCAGCCCTGTAGAGTAGAGGACAGAAATGGGAAAAGGAGGGGGGGAATAAAAAGCTTAGTGGTTATTCACAGCTCTTTAGGGCACATCAGGGCAGTTTCTTACATCATCGTGACACACGCAAACACAGTCCAGCAGGCTCACGCAAAGACACAGTGACAAAATTCTGTCTCGGAGAATGTGGAAAATCCACTTAGTGCCATCCACTGCAAAGAGAGGAGGAGGAAAGGGGTGCGGAGAGAAAGTAAGGCAGAGGGGAGGGTGGAGAAACAGAATGGAAAGAGCAGTCTGAAATCAATGGGACAGATTTCAACAGACAGATAGACGGATGCACGTTGTCAAGCACACTTGAGACTTGGCGCAGTGAAGGGGTACGGAGAGTGGCTGGCCTTTATCTTGAATTGAACTTTTTCATCCTAACTCTAGTACGTGCTCATATAAAGTTGCACAAGTGTACGTTTTCTTTAACTCCGGATGAGAGGCAAAGCTTTGAAAGTGTGTAATGCATGTGAGCTGAAAAATGTATTTCACGTGATGAGCATCGGATCATCCCTTTTTCCTCCTCTCTCGTAGGCGCTCCAGGCAGCCAGACAGTTCCTCCTCCAGCAGGCCTCTGGACTCAACTCCCCTGGCGGCAACGAGGTCAAACAGAGTCCCGTGCAGGTCAGAGCACACATGCATGCAGACACACACCTCAAGTGTTTCTCATGATTTGTATTTTATTAAACCATCGACCGCTCTGGTTTTTTTTTTTAGTTTTTTTTTTTTTTTTTTAACTATCCTGCCACGTCAACTGCACTGTATGATAAAGGGACATGTTTTTCTTTCCCTTTCTCACTCTCTGTCTGCATGTATCCACCTCTCTTCCTCTCTCTCTCTCTCTCTCTCTCCCTCTGAGCGGCGCAAGTGTGTGTGTGTGTGTGTGTGTGTGTGTGTGTGTGTGTGTGTGTGTGTGTGTGTGTGTGTGTGTGTGTGTGTGTGTGTGTGTGTGTGTGTGTGTGTGTGTGTTATTGTTAGGGTGTGAGTGAATGAGGCTTTTGTAGTTTCTGGGTAGCGAGCTGTTTTCAGAGTTGAATTCCACAGTAAGCAGAGAGAGTGGGGTTAGCTGGAGTGCAGGATCCCTACTGAAAAAAAAAAACTTGAGGAGGCTGCACACACACAGACACACACACACACACACAGACACACACAGGCGGGACGCATGCTCATGCTTCATCATTACTATTAGTCCATGTTGGCAGGTATCACACAAGACATCCCATCTGGCAGCTCCTCAGACTGATATAATATGTTGTCTATCTGCAGAGTTGTCATTTTTAGCTGGGTTTTGCATCAGTGCAGCAGGGTCGTGGGTCTGTTTTAGCAGCAAGTGGTCTGGTTATTGAATCACTTCTCTCATTAGCATGTCACATGATAAACAGCTGGATAACCACAGTGTGGGTCAGGAAGGCTGAAATGGAGGATTGTAAAATACAGATGTGAGACCAAATCAAGGATGATGGAGGATTGAATCTGCTGTGTCTGAAGCCAGTAAGGTGGTAAAACGTTGCAGATTTATGTAGGAGGCTACTAATTGTTTACAAATCTGATTGAGAGAGGAATCTTGTAACTTTTTACATGCAAAAAGAAAAAGAATCCTTGTTAACTGTGTCTGTTTTTATTTGTTCTCATAAATGTTAAGTGCTAAAGTATGTTTTTTTTTTCACATAAAAACTTTTACTTTTTCTTTTTTTGGAGCAGCAATATGCGGTTCCTGAGAATAATGAGGAAAAATGCATCAATCATGGACAGCAATGTGCTGTGTTTTAGTAAGAAAATGACATCAATGGAATTACATCACATAAAACTCAGACATCATCAATAAGTCTAAAGTCTAAAGTAAAAATAAAGGTTTTGAACTATCAGTCGCACAGTTTAATTGCCAAGTGACCTTTGAGAAGTGCAAAAATGCCACAGAATGAAACCACTCTTATTACTCACAAGGTCAAAAATGTAATGAGGTGATAAGCAATATTTTAATGGTTGCACTTCAGTAGAAACCTCAGCTGAAATTAGATTTATTTTATTTACTTTGTATAGAAATATTTGCAGAAATCAAATAAATTAGAAAGCGGTTCAGAGGTCTGCGTATTGTGGATGCCTTCCTGTTATTAAGATTACATTTGTACTGCAAATGCTGTACATGAGGAATACACTGGCAGCGTTTGGATGGCGAAAAGTTTACATCAGGGGGAGGCTTGTCTTGATAAGCGCAGTCACGTCTCTGCGAGCAAGCATTTACACATGAACGGGGCAAAAAGCAGGTCAAACATGCATTCAGTTGACCTGCTTCGTACTCACATCTCCACTGTGAAAGAAGTATAACCTTCCCCCTCTTTCTCTCTCTCAGACACACATACCAATCGCGCTCTACCCCTCCTTTACTCTCACCATCTATGTCTTGTTTGTCCTGTTTGTTGCTGCCTGACCTGACGATCCTCTCTGTACTCTCCAGGGCACCCATGCTGCATCTCTGTTGTCTGAGCTGTCAGCTCACTTGGCCCCAAGCATCCCACCAACACAAACGCGCAGGCACAGTTTGATTTAAATTTGTAGGAGTGTGTGCACGATCGCGCCTGGATCCTTGCCATCTCCAAAACACGCCAAAACCCACAGCGCGTAGTGGGAGGTGGTTGTTGTTTCGTGCATCTGGGAGTAGCATCGGCGCCTTAGTTGTTTACCAGACGTTACAGTGTGAACGCTACTAAGTAATAAGTTGACTGTATCTGTATAATTTCCAGCTTCATGATCACCTTTCAGTCGCAGCAACAAATGGGCCACGAGTGGGGGAAGATGGATGTTTAATGTGGTCCTTTCTAAAGGTGACAGTGAGCCGCTGCACAGTCCCTCATGTCAGGCGAAAGATGGCTGTCCTCAGGTTGCTTCCTGCTGGGCTGCTCTCACACATGCAAATGAGCCTGAGCCAATAATGAGATCTTTAGGAGCTTGATAATTAGATTTTTCCTTTCGCTCTGAGGGAGAACGGCAGAGGCAGACGGGGTGAATGGGAAGACTTCTCTCCATGCCCCGACTTCTCGGGAGAAACCTCAGTCAGCACTGACAAGCCCCCGCCTACCACTCAACACCCCCCCACCCCCCACCCCCCTCACCCTTCCTACATTTTCCCCTCCATCATATTTCTTTTCTTTATTTATAATAGAGGGGAGGATCTGAGCGGAGAGTAAAAGAAACTCTGAGATTTAATCTGCTTTTTGATTGGCTGTTCTGTGATGGTGTCTGTGTTTGGCTGGCTCCACGAGATGGTATCAGACTTCTCTGTGTGCATGCGCGTGCGTTTGTATGTGTCACATTGTCACATTGTCACATGACGTGTTCAGGAGAAACTCCACAGAGTCTCTTGACAAGCACTTGCAGGAAAAATTTATTGTGAGGGGGGGGGAAAAGTAGCCGAAGTGGCTGAAAGAAAATTTCTATTAAAGTGACTGTTTGGTCATCAGTAGTTAAGTGATAAAGTAAACTAAATAAACTACCACAGGTATGCAGGTGACACACAGATATATATTACAACGTCACCGGGAGACTGAGGCCCTGTACGGCATCTTGGGATATGCATTGAGGAGGTTAATGACTGGATGTGCCACAATTTTCTCAAACAAAAACAAAACTGAGGTAATTGTCTTTGGAGCCGAAGTGAAACGATCACAGGTCACCACAGAGCTTCAATCTATACAGCTAAAAACCACCAAGCAGGCCAGAAACCTGGGTGTAGTGATGGACTCAGACCTACATTTGGAAAAACACATAAAGGCGATAACAAAGTCAGCCGACTATCACCTCAAAAATATATCAAGGTTAAAAGATCTGATGTCTCAGCAGGACCTGGAAAAACTAGTCCCTGCATTCATCTTTAGATACTTGATTATTGTAACAGCATCTTTACAGGTCCACCTAAAACATCAGTCAGACAACTGCAGCTCCTTCAGAACTCTGCTGCTTCAGTCCTCACTGAGACCAGAAAAGTGGACCACATCAGTCCTGCTCTGAGGTCTTCACACTGGCTGCCTGTCCGTCAGAGGGCAGACTTAAAAGGTCTGATGCTGGTCTAAAAAGCTCTGAATGGTCCAGGACCAGAATACAGCAGTGACCTCCTGACCCAGTATGAACCTTCCAGACCCCTCAGGTCATCTGGATCCGGTTTTTTATCAGTTCCCAGAGTCACGACCAGACATGGAGAAGCTTCCTTCAGCTTCTCTGCTCCACATGTCTGGAACAAACTCCCAGAAAGACTCAGATCAGCTGAAACACTCAGTTTATTTAAATCCAGGATGAAGACTCACCTGTTCTCAGCTGCATTTGAATGAAGACACAAATCCAGACTGTTTTACTTACTTCAGCTTAAGTTTCAAAACTTGATTACATTTTAACCACTGATTTTATCTATTGTTCTTTTTCTTCTTTTGTTTACATTTCAAATCATGCTTTTTATTCATGTAATGTTTTAATGTCTCTGTAAAGCACCTTAATCACCTTGTTGAATTGTGCTGTACAAATAAACTTGCCTTGCCTGTGAAGAAAGTGAGAAATGGCATTTAAAAGTTAAAAACTGAAAAGATCCATTACTAACATTTTTGTGGTCTTGATGTTCTGTTGCAGGGACTTTATTTCTGTGTACGTTAGTTTTAATCCCTCTGCATGCAAGCTCTGCATACCCCCTCTACGCGAATAAGCCGGAAAGACATTTTACCTTCAGCTGAATTTGAATAATTCCAGTGGTAATTGTGGCAATCGACGGATTACCCAGCATGATACGTAGCGTGCCATATGTTCCCGACAATGGACACACTTGGCACACATTCATGCTCTGTGTGGGCACGAGCCGCCACATATGCAGCACTTGGCAGACGCGCGCCTGGCACACTTAACACATTGGCACTTGGCATGCTCACATACAGATTAAGGCACGTGCCTGGCTGTCGCCCATATGTATGTAATTGAATAGTGTACTGTCCTGTTTTCATGTATTATTGAAGAGCTCGTGTAATTAGGGGGAAAAAAATGAAAAGACTCATTAGAAATATGTTAATTAGCTTGGCTCCCTGCTCTCTAGAGAGGGCTGACACCAGCGCAGTGGGATGGAGGAAGAGAAGGAGCCAGGCGGGAGCGGTGGCAGGAGGAAACTCAGTCATGTCACGTTTTTTTTTATTCTTAAATTTATATATATATATATATCTAAAGAGAGAGGGGGAGACGTGATTTAAAGTCTTAAGTAATCAATAAAAGTATGGTTAAAGATGATGAGCATTCAGCCCTCTAGAGTCTGTGAAACTGAAGCTGTTCTTCTCTCGTTCTCTTTTATTTCCTTTTTAAGTGCATTCCCAAAGCAGTCCTTTTGTCCACTCAAAGAAAGTGCTTAGCTGGCAGCTTCTCTTATTTGATGTGGAGAGAATTGTGCCTATGTGTGCAGGTTAGTGTGTATGTGAGTGTGTTGGAGGAGGAGGGGGTAGTACGGGATCCTGACAGTTCGTGAAGGGTGTATGGGCACTGGCTGACCAGCCAATGAATTGGGTGGGGTTCTGCACTGAGGACTGGACAGACAGATGGAGAAGATGGAGAGGAAAGGTTTGGGTCTGGCCATTCAAGTGTGAAACTCTTATTTTGTGATTTCAAACATGAGTGAAATCAGTAACGAAATATGGTCGATAACGGCTTCTCGCACTTCCAAGTGAAGTGCAGTGATTGTGTGTCTGTCTGTGTCTTTCTTGAAATGTGTTGTCATTTTTTTTTTTTTTTTCCGAAGCACTGGGGCATCAGATGGAGGGAGGAGTACGGAAGGGGAAGGAGGGATTATCCACTTGAACTTTCTGGCCTTTCATTGTCCTCTCAAGTTGCTTTTGTTTGTTTTTGTTTTTTTTGTTTAGTTTTTTTTTATTTGTCTGTTCCCCGTCAGCAAAAGCTGTTTTTTAAGCTTCCACGTACATACTGTTTGTATGGTTCTGCATTTATGTTTAACTGGAGAGCACAAGACATCCCTGTTTCACTGGTTTCCCGGTGACTCTAGAAAACTCGCTGGACACATTCGTACAGCTAAAGATTTACGCCTGACGTCTTCATTCGTGACATCACAGGGCCACACAGACAGATCAGACCATGCGCTCCACATACTCAATCCTGCGACCAATTTAGAGTCTGTCGTCATCTGACCGTACTTGTTTTTTGGACTGCAGGAAGAAGCCGCAGTACCCAGAAAAAAAAAAGGAAAAAAAAACCTACACAGACTTGAGGAGAACGTGCAAACTCCTCGCAGAAAGACTGCAGACCGAGCGGTGATATTTGTGTGCTTGACACATGTGAGTTACATCACGCTGAAAGAGATACTATTGGCAACTCACCTCTAGAAGTTAATGATTACAAAAATGCTGTTGCATCGGATTAATGGGAAAGAGACAGGAGGTACTGAACTCCTTAACCCGTTAAAACCTGACATGAAAAATAAAAAAATCCCAAATGTCTTTTGCTACAAAGGTCTCAGAAATGCATGTAGAAAAAATGATACATCTGATCTGCATTATAGGGTTAATCATAATCAAATTCTAGTGAGAATTCAAGTATGGAAACAGACCTGTTGCTTTACGGATACACACTTGGCAGCAATGTGAAATATAGTTGGGGGTTTTTTATTTTTATTTTTTTTTATCCTGGTCACCGGGTCAGGAGGAAGTTAAAAGAGAAAAAAAATCTCTGAATTTTAACTTAAATTTCAAAATGTTAACATTTACAATTGTAGTTTAGAGACAAAAAAGTCAGTTGTTGACCCTGTTTGGGAACTTTTCCACTGCTTGTTTCCCAGTTTGTTTGAAAAAACATGAGCAGTTCAACAAGTGCTTCATCATTTTAACAGCTGGCACAGCTGGGTGACTGTGCCACGATCAGGAAATGAAAATGCTTCTACTGAGAGGAAAAAAGGCAGAAACCTTAAACGTAAATTATTCACTGTATATTATTTAACCACTTTGGTGGAAAGCATATTGTGCAAAACAAAAATGGGTAATTATGTGAGTAATTAGTGATGAAACGCGAGCAAGTACTTTGCAAATAAAAGGAAAATAATGTCATGTCATTGTGGTAAAATCTATAATTTATATATATTCATATATAAAATATGCAATTTATATTTATAAGCTAAGAAGAGTAAAACTGTGATTTGTTGGACACAAACATAACATGCAAATGCATTTTTATTTGACATTTCCCTTCATTTTTTACATTACAATAGTATCACTTCTGTCTGGGGATTATAAGTATTATTCAGTCCAATTAAATTCCGCTGTTCAATTTCATTACTAAAAACAAACCCATAAAAGACACTGAACAGGTCAGTTCACTGGAGAACTAAACAATTAAAACACTAATAAATATGCAGATTTAAGCTATTCGGAAAGTGTATTATAAAATGCAAACAATGACTGAGTAAAATTTAAAAAAAATTAAAAAAACATCTCTAGCAGACTGTGATTTGTACTCTTCAGCTGCTTTCACGAAAGCATCGTTCACAGACACAAACATGTCTAAGCAACACAGATTGGAAGTCTGAAGCTGTAAAATGCCCATATCATCCCCAGCTCCACCTGGCTTTGCCCTTCAGTTACCCCCAGAGTAATGTGGCCCCCGCGCCTCCTTCAGATCAGCTGGAGGAGGGGCACTCACCACACACAATGGAGCGCTTTTTTGCTCCCAGTGGAAGCCTGGCCCTGAGCACCAAACAGCACTCAGGACAGTGGGCACCCCTTCTTTTTCTCAGTTTTCCTCAAGTACTTTTCTCCTCTGCCTCTCCTTCTCCCCTTTTCATTTCCACCCCCCGACCACACCACGCCACCTGCTCCCCTCTCATACTGGGCATGATGAGCACAGACAGGCTGTTTGCCTGGAAAGATGGAATGGCCGATAGTGATGATAGCTTGTGAATAAACAAATCCCGAGCCAGCGAGAATCATTTACACATCAAGAAGCTGCGCATTGCTGACACAAAACCAACATGCAGTTGACGTGTGAGATGCCAAAAAAGCACAGAGTCCTGGACAGATTTCTGTATTATTATTCTTTATTTCCCCCAATGATGTGATGTGTCAAACTTTTACCACTGCAATCAGAAAAGGACGAAGATCTGTGATGCCTTTTGATAAAGATGCCACTTAAAACAAGCATGCTGCAAATGTACTGTCTTACGCAAGAGGATATTCCTGCGTAGAAGTCTGTGTGTCTCAGTGTGTGTGTGTGTGTGTGTGTGTGTGTGTGTGTGTGTGTGTGTGTGTGTGTGTGTGTGTGTGTGTGTGTGTGTGTGTGTGTGTGTGTGTGTGTGTGACAGGGAGGTAGACGAGGAGTCAGTCAGTTCTAGGGTGAGGTGGTAATGCTCAGTGACAAGGATAAACAGCACTGGGGTTTGCTCCTACCTCGAGAGGGGGTGAGCGGGAGGAGGACTGTGTCAGTCGTTCTCTTCCTCTGGCTCCCTCCTTGTCATTTTTTCAATTATCCCTCTCTCCTGTGTGTCCCTGTAGACCCCGAAGCAGAGGCTGCATCATTTAGACTGAGAGCCTGTTTAGATTCTGATCATAGCCTCCCTTCTTCTCACCACTCTCTGCCGTCACACACACGTGCTGGACACACACTTTTAAGCCAGCATGAAGTGAACAACCGCAGAAGTAAAAGATTTACCTGACTGACTGCTGCTTTTCATGACATGTCCCATTGACTTGAGCAAATTCAAATGTCGAGCTTTATATGCCATCTAGTTTTGTTTCAAATATAATGTTTTTTTTTTCATCCTCATATAAATAGATACAAATAAATGTGATCGTTAAGGGCAATCTGTAGTAATCAATCAGAAAGAAAGTGAAGTATGAAATCTAAGTTCTTGCATAAGTTGGAGATGATGCATGCACTTAAATGGTCCCTAAAGATGGTCCCGCGGCTGCTCTAGGACCGTTCGTCCCGGCTGCAGACGGCTTTAATATCATATAACAATCTGTCTTCCCTTCCTGAGGTTCCATCTGAAATGGAAAGTGGTGAAAGGCTTTCAACCTTGTTAGAGTGAGAAGTCATCAAGGGAGGAGAGAGGGATGGAGACTCATTGAAATGCAAGTTACATTGCCCTATTTCTCTCTCTTCTCTCCTGTGGGACCTCATGCCTTTCTCCTCCTTCTCCTTCCCATCTTCCGAGAGCTCCCCGGCTCCCTCTCTTCCTTTGTTAATCAGTTAAACTCCCTCTTCAAACAACCCCTCTAATTACTCCTCTGCTCCCTGTAAACGGCAGGGCTGTCTCCTTCTTATGTTCTCTTCCCTCCGTCCCTCCCTCAGCTCCCTCCATCCATGGCAGCGGTTGACCTCTGTCAGCCACTGAACCCTGAGAAGTGTGTTCCTACTAGTGTGCTGGTGGATTGGAAGTCTACTTGTGACTGATTCTTGCATGCTAATGATATGAATGACGTCTTAGGTTTTTTTTTGTTTTTTTTTATCTTGCCGTTATTAGTGACTGGGCTTCATACTTCTCTTTACCTGTACTTGAACATTTGCATATGACGCATCCTTTGCTTTGGGGGTCTGGCCCACATTTTCTCCCCCCAAAAACCCACTCGATTGGGTCCCTTTCTATTTCTGTGGGACAACTCACACACTTTCTTTGTTTTCCAACCATTCTTCCCAATTTCTACAACCTTCCTCGCCTTTCTTACACTACGTGAACACTTTTCCCCCTTCTGTCCTTTTCCTACTTGCATTTACACCCCCACCCCCCCACCCCCAACATCACCGCTCTCCCACTAATCTACCATGCATCTCTCTCTTTTAAATTAACATGCAACAGGAAAAAAAGGAAGGCAGCAGGAAAAGAAAAAAAAAATTTAAATGCATTTAATAAATGGCTGACTTCAAATCGCCCGGCTTTTCAGACTCTCCCTATTCAGAGTCCAATGAAAGGGGAGAAATCATTCACCAGGAGAGACAAAGCCGAATGAAAATATAATTCTGCATTGTGAGGTGCTTTTGTCCTGGCCCGTCAAATCGCTAATGGCGAGGCTTTTGTTTTGTGGCAGGGCTCTGAGGCTGGCGGTGTCGTATGGCGGTCGCAACGCGTGCCCCATAATCACCACGCTTTGTGATATTAGATTATAGGGGCAATTAATGGCGTCAAACCTTAACTACTCATCATTCAGCTTGCAACACACACACACATACAGTACAGCATACTTTATCTGCACTTGCACACAGGCACGCACATGTGGTTCTGGCATCAGAACGTCAGCCAACATAGAGAAAGGTGCTATAACTCCACTAATTATTACGCCTGTGACTTTAAAATGTCGATGGCGGTGTGTATAAAATAGAATGTATGAGTTGTCAGGGAGGAAGAATGGGATGCACAAGAGCAATTAATTATAGCTTTTCATTTTGCAGCTTAGACTGACAAGGCCTGGCGGCGGGGGCAAGCTGGCATGACGCCAAACGGCGCCCATCACCACCACCCCCATCTTACTCGCTTATTCCACCTCCTCCCTCATCTCCGTCTCCCGCTCCCTTACCAACTGCCACGACGCAACCCTTCCCCTTACTCGCCCTGCAGTGGCTCCATCTCTTCTTCATCTGCTTCATGCCTTCCAGTTCAAACACGCTCTCGCGCACCAGCGCGACAGCACGTTCGGATGTGCATCAAATCACACTTTCCTCTCCTTCTGCCCTAGCCCAGACTCACCTGCGACCCACCCTCACAGCTGCCTAGACTCCATCCCTTCGCGGTTACGTAAGACAGCAGGGAGACCTCAGAGAAGAGCGAGGAGGATGTTAGTATTTATAGATGATCCTGTTTACAAAGTCAAAATGGCTCTTTACAGATTTAATTTACCAGTGACGGCTCAACCCTCCCCTCTGCCATCCCCTCAGGTGGTGAGCAGATAGAGTGCTTTCAGCGAGCTATGCAGACACATCCGCGCACACACACACACACACACACACAGACACACAGATCCGTGTCTACAAATGGTTTCGCCACGAGAGATATTGACATTTCATATTTCAAGGAGTAAAAATAGATAAATGGCTTGCTTCACGGGGTGCAATGTGTTTCTCTGTGAGGTACAATCATCCTGGTGAGAAGTGATGCTTGTTTGTATTAAAAAAAACGACATAGTGTGATAGTTAACTGATGCACAGGCATTCAAGGGAGAGGTCGCAATCTTGCAGTGCATGAACAGATAAAGAATATCAGATCAATACCAAAATTAATCAAAGCCCCTTCCCCAAATGTAAATCGATGCTCTTTTTTTTTTCTGTATTTATTGACCTTTATTACTCCAACAGTTAATAATTACAAAAGTGCTTTGTCACAGGCATTGCTGCTGTGTTTGTCTCTTTATTGTGTCTGCATTTGCACTCGCTTTCAAATAGGTGTGGTAAGTTTGTCCTCGGTGTTGCAGTGTTTGTAATCAGATTACAATCTCACCCCTTCTCTGTGTACAATGCACGAACACGAAGAGTGCTTGCACAACACATCTGCAAAAATCACAACTCTGTCCCCTTCCTCACTCTGTTTCTTTAGCTGCCAGTAGCTTTATCTCATGAGATATTCATCTCATCTGATATCCGCTTTGTTGTTCTTTTACCTCTTAGCCAGGCCTGGCTGTGTGGAGAAAGAATTGGAAGCAGTCGTAATCATGTGTTTATAAACGCAGATAAGATTTTATATTTTATTGGAAGATTATGTATCTGCGCTGTTATCTCTGACTGCGGCCGCAGAAATTGACGGTATTTAATAGAACCGGGTTTGTGCAGGAAAGTGTCAACAAAATGAATATGTTCCAGTGTGTCTCTCTGTCATTTTATCTTCATCGTTCGCCAGCTTTTCTTAGCAGATTGACACCAGAGAATAAAAACTTAATAACAACACAGCTCTCTAACTTACCTGTACATGCCAGCACACTGCATAATCTCCCTGCACATTGTTTGTTTTGAGCAGAGCATTCAGTTGCAGGCACAGTCATGCTCAAGGCCCGCTGTGCTGACTGGGCCTTTTCACACAAAGCTTCACCTACTGACTGACTCCGTTCTCATAGTTTGCTGTCCTGATATCCAGCTTGGGAAGGAAGTTTAAAGACTTGTGTGTTACTGTTCTGTGTGCAGGTGCCTGTGTCCATGGCCATGATGAGTCCACAGATGATCACCCCTCAGCAGATGCAACAGATTTTGTCTCCACCTCAGCTGCAGGCCCTGCTGCAGCAACAGCAAGCTCTAATGCTACAACAGGTAATTCACACGCATTCTTTTGGACTCACTCTCAGGTGGGCGTGTTTGAGTCATACTGGGTGTGATTGCAAACTCATTCAGCGCTTAAGAGTCTGTCAAGAAAACCACAGGTCCAAATCTCCACTTATACATACATTGTTATGTGGGTCATCTCCTCTATTCTTGCTTTTTAGGACAATGGATACACACTTACACACACACACACACACCGATGCTCTTCAGCATCATCCAGTAAATCTTGGTGCTTCAGGAGAATGCATTTATGCCAGATCCTAGACAGAGGAGTTGTCACGTCAACACAAACCAATAAACATTCCTCATCTATAATAGATTTGTCAAATACTTGGCTACGTCAAGCCGTCACTTCCTACTTTCACAAGAAAAAGCACACATGCAGCCTTGTAAAGGCTGTGAATATGACTGTTAACAGTGTGGGGAAAGAGAAGTAATTGCATAGTAGGGGATGTCTAGAAAACCCGAACATGCACACTCAAGCGAACAAGAGAATACTGTAAATTTAATAAGAAGCCATAGCTTTAGGCAAGTATAAATTGCAGTGGGAAGATCTGACAAGATGTATCATAATGGAAATGTGAAATGTGCTGGCTTTCTGGAAACAGACATGCAGATGGCTAAGAAACTCTTTACCAGCTCTTCTTTTTTTTTTTTTCTGACGAGGAAAAAGGACATGGAGAGAAAGGGGGCTGATAATGCACTCTCACTCACTGCACCGCTAATAAAACCACTGAGTTTAACATTGCTCTCCCACTTAATTAACCACAGTATGGACTACACACTTAGTGTATATCTGCAAATCAGGCACTTTTACACACAGACACATACACACACAGAGAACAATCAACCAACCAACATATCACTCCCTGGAGCATTAAATT
>CM026203.1:13427667-13675167 GCA_014839995.1 Xenentodon cancila | reverse complement strand
ATCTGAGCTGAGGTACAGGAAAGCTTCAGAGGGTCAAAAAGGATCAAATCGTGGTACCACAAGAAGGATTTGAAGCGGTCAGACATCATATGCATGTACGTGTGTGTCTGATTATGTACATGTGGGCTTTGTGAGTGCTCAATAGCCCAAAATTTCCAAACGCGCAAAGGAGAAACACTTCAAGAGAAATACCTCATGAGACTTATCCAATAAACACACAAGAAGACACTTTCTGTCTTCCTCTTTCTCCGCTGCTCCAATCCTCTCTCCCAGTGGGAAGAGCTCCCACCCCACCCCACAGACTCTTCACTGACAGCGGTCAGCCAACTCAGCCGTGACCAAAGCAAACCAGTTGTGGTTGACTTGCATGTTGAGAGGGTGTCTGAATCGCTTTCTCTTTCTCCCCGCGCTCTGCCACTGTCCCAGTTTTCAGGTTGCTTGTCCTGTAACAATGAGACAAGTGCAAACACTGGTCATACAGCCACGCATACATGAAGGCAGAGAGGGAGAGGGAGAGACTTGATGTGCAACGGTTCACTGCACAAACGCATGCACCTGGGGGAATATGCCTCCCTACAGAGCTGGATACAACTGGTGTGGCTAAAACCCCCCCCCCAGCAGTCAGTGGATTTCAGTCGCTGCGAGGCATCAGTCACAACCAAAACACCTTTGTTGTCATTTCTGTCATTTCTCCTGGCCAACTGTAGTCGTGGTCAGATACTGAGACGAATGCTGTTCTGCTTTGAAAGGTGCAGGCTTTTTGCAGGGATCCACATATGCTCATAGCTGCAATGCCACAGTTTTAAAGTTGATTTAACTGTCAGAAAAAAATAAATAAATACTAGAGGACATGGACAAAACTGTGCAGGAAGGAGGGAGAGAAAAATACATTCCCTTCTTTCCATTATGGGGTGTTTGTGCACTAGTGGTTGGGGCTTCTTGACCTATCCTGTCTCTATTGCAATATTTTGCTTCTTTTTTTTTTTTTTTTCATTTTTATGTCTGCATGGAAGTGATGCATTGAAAGGGAAAGTACATCTGTGTGTGTTAAGAGCCGTATTCTGTGTGTCGTTGAAGCATTTCAGCCTGGTCAGGAGTCAGCTTAATGAAGTGACTTTGACCATTACAAGAGATGCGTGCTTGTGTGTGTGTGTGTCTTTGGGTGTCCATCTACAGTGCCACTGTGCATCCTTTATGTGTGTGTGTGTGTCTGTGTGTGTGGGTGGGTGTATGTGCACGAGTCCGTGTGACTGGCAGGCTCAGACAGTGTGTGATGTGCTCATAAATCACATTGACAGCCTGTTACTGCGCTAGCTTTGGTCATTCAGCCACAGCTAATGTAAACAGAACACAGGCACACACACACACACACACACACACACACACACACACACACACACACACGATGTATGTGTTTTAAAGAACCATAGACATATCTCAGGAGGGTATGGGAGACAGAAGAAGTGGAAGAAACCAAATGGACAGACAAGTTTGAAAAGGAGGCGGAGGGGGTCTGAAAAAAAGAGACAAAAGGAGGATGAAGCAGTTCAGCGGGGACATTCTGATCTTGATAAACAGTTTGTTTTTTTTAAACAACTGACATAAAGCCAATCCTTTTCCAAAACTGGTGGATGTCAATGTGTCCCAGATATGTTGCGGCTACCGAACACCTTCAAGTCTCTTTACACAACGAGAAATATAAATTGCCTCCTTTCTGAGGAATTCTATGCCATTCCTTTGCAAGGGCAGATAACTGAAAGGGGATCATTTTAGAGTTTCAGCTGTGATGTCATTCCGGAGCATCTAAACAATAGAAATTTCAAATATAATTATAGTCTTAGTGGGACTAAAAACAACTACAACAATGGAGGAAACCAAGTTGGTGGTTTGCTGTGTAAATAAAGTTTACGTCGATGATTGAGAGAGCAGCAGTTCTTTGTCCGGCCGCTTATTTGATGCTGGTTTCTAAAAACGCTGCTTGATCTGGGTCTAATCAAATAGCTTCGAGGCCTGCTCAGCTGCTTTTCTTGGCTACTGTGTCTACATCAGAGTTAGCACTTTGTCCTCCACCTAAACGCAGCCCTGAAAAATGGACTACGGGTTTAAGAAGCGGCGCCGGGGTGTGGGCTGCCTTTAAAAAGGCCCGTTGCATCCTTCGGTGGAAAAAGTTATGTTCATGTTTACAGATGAGATAACCTGTGACTGCCTTGTTCTTTGTAGCTTCATCTGTGTTTGGTAGTGTAGATAAGAGTTCTGGATTCTTGGTCTTGAAATTGTCTCTGTCGTTAAGTTTTTCCTTTTTCTTAACAATATCCTCATGTATTTAGTGTGCATTAATACATACTGGGATAAGTGAGTATGACGACTACGATTTGCAACACAATGATAACTGATTTAACTTGTGCAAGCAAGAAGTGTTTACAAAGTGCCGTAGATGTGCAACAAATACTATAGCCTATTTTTCCTGAACCACTGCATCCTCTCCAGGCACCAAATCTGAAAGGAAATGACCTATTTGCCCTTCCTGTGAGTTCTTCTCCGTTCAAAGAGTTCCAGGTTGCCACTCTCTTTCACACGCCCATGCACACTTGTACACACAATGAGGAGTGCTATTTATTTATTTTTCCACACCACCAGTTATCTGCAAGAGATAAAGTCGACGTCTCTCAGGGGCTGATTGTGCGAGGTTGGGCTGAGGAGGGGGCTTCGTGCAGCACGGCCCAGTCTAGGTCTGCTGCAGACTGGGACGACAGGAAAAGGGACATTTATCTCTGTAACACACTCAGACATTATCGCCACATGCTTTGGAGTCCTTTCCACTGTCCCTTTAACCTCCCTTAATTCCTTCACCCCTTCTCTACATCCCCAGGGTCCTTGCAGTTTGGTATCAGGGTCCATTTTTGTTCATTTCTATATCTTGAATGACTCATTTTTGTCTTTCAGCCATAGACAATTAACTTTTACCTCATCCATGTTTTTATTCTACATGTATATTGACTCTGTACTTAAGTATGTTGAACTAAGTGAAGTAATAGGATAAACAGACCAATGAAAATATTTACGTGAAATCAAAGCTTCTGCTCGAGGGGGATATTTTCATACTTCCTTCCACATGGGTCGAATTTTTTTTTTTTTCCTTTTTTCATCAGACCTTCTAATTTCTCCGTTCTCTTTATGTTTCCCCGTCTCTCCTTTGACTAACAGCAGTTAGGCAGCAAGCAGCTGGCCTTCCAGCAGCAGCTAATCCAGATGCAGCAGCTTCAGCAGCAGCACATTCTCAATCTCCAGAGACAAGGCCTGGTTCCACTGCAGCCCACCGCCGCCATGCAGAGTCTGCAGCAAGGTACGCGCACGCACATGCATCCATGAAAGGGGCCTAAACCATGCAACACATCCTGGCAAACACTGCCATAACCACACACACACACACACACACACACACACACACACACACACACACACACACACACACACAGAAACAGAGGCCTGTGCCCAGTACTGCCTGTGATGCCTGTTAAGTTAATCAGCCTATGAAAGATAAAAGGGAATGTGATTGGTGGGTTTGTGGAAAGTACTCATTTGGATAATAGCTAAAATATGCCACTAAGCCCCCTGCTTATAGATGTGTGCGTGTCTGTGTGTTTGTACTTGAGATTAGCCAGACGCAAGAACATCATCGTTTTGCTGTAGCGGTTCTTGCTTGATTTTTATTTTTTTCTTTCCCTATGTGTAACTTCTCCCATGTCTCTTAAATTTGTCAGCAGAGGTTTAGAACGATAAATGTTGGCCATTGTTGGCCTGCCTTTAGTGACTGTGTGTGCGTGTAAGTGTGTGTGTGTGTGTGTGTGTGTGTGTGTGTGTGTGTGTGTGTGTGCGGTGTCTGTACGCCTTCTATTGTCTGTGCACTTACACAGCGATGTTTAACACACACTCTCTCACACACACACATGCTATCTCACTCACAGAGAATGCCTTAGGGGCTCTAAAGTGCCCGTAACATTGCTAAAGCGCTGACTGAGTTGACCAAACAGACCAGTTTCCTTCCCTCTCCCTCTTCCATCTCTAATCGCCCCTTTTTTTTTTTCCCTCCTCATGCATACCCACATGCAGTCACACACACTCCATTATATACTCAGTCAAAATAATAACAAGTTGGAAAAGCTCTTTAAAGCTCTTTCAAAAAGTTTTAGAACACATGCCGTGTTATCAATTTACAGAAAGAGTGAAAAAAAAAAAAAGACAGGGGGAACGTTCGGGGACGGGGTTGTGTTAAGAGAAGGTCGTTTTTTCGGACGGATTTGGTTTTGGCGTCTCCCTCTCTTTCGTTTTCTCCGTCTGTATCAGACTGGAATTTCCCTGCAGTGTGAAAGAGCTGGTCCATTGTGACGGCTCAGCCAGGCGTGAGCCAGAGCATTCCTCTGACCAGCCATGCCACGCAAACACACAAACACCCATGCATAAACACTCGTACCAATGCACACCAACACACACACACATGCACACACCATTGCCCCGCCTCAAAGGGCCGTGGCGTTTCTGTGTCGGTGGTAGAGGGTGGCATGAGGGGTCCTGCGAGGAGTTTTGTTTATTCCTGAGACTGATGGACGCACTCTATCGCTCCCTCACTCTCTGATAAAGCCGCTCAGACCAAAACTGAAAGAGTGTTTAACAAATTATGTTGACACTTTTTTTTGTTCTTTGCATAACTTTATTACAAATTAATTTGCTTGAATGGGCTAAAAATAACACGCTCAGATACACAGGTAACTTCTGAGGACGTTCAGTTTCCTGATAGGCATCACTGATAATAAAAAATTAGATAGTTACATATATATATATATATATGTATATATATATATATATATATATATTTTTTTTTTTTTTTTTTTTTTTTTTTAATGAGCTGCTAAACATAACAATGTTAAACCACTTTACAGTTTCACTTTTTGATCGCGTCCACAGATCGGTTGGATTTCATGGAAAATGCGCGCACATGAACGCTCGGGCTCGGAAATCTGTGCACACACACCACCTCATTCTTCCAGAGTGAGAACTTTTGTTTTGGCCGGGCTGCAGAAGAATGCAGACAAAGCAGACATAATATTTGGATTGCTGCGAGGTCTCAGTATTTGTGTGTGCAGGTGTGTGTGTGTGTGTGTGTGTGTGTGTGTGTGTGTGTGTGTGTGTGTGTGTGTGTGTGTGTGTGTGTGTGTGTGTGTCTGCGCTTGTTAAGATCCATTGGAGTAGACTGCGGTATTTAGGCATTTCTCTCTCAGTATGAAATCGAACCAGAAATAACAAAGTTGTGACTAGATGGAGCTCAGAGTGTGCCCACATTCTTCACACTAACAGTGTTACTGATAAAGTCCATAAACGCGAGTCTCACCCCCTCTGTAGCCGACTCTGTAATGCCCCTAGGGTCATATTCTGGGTTAATAAGTCCAAGTCAAATGTTAAATGAATCGAGAAATGCCATTAAACTCTCTGGGACTGAGATGATCAGTGATGCTGATGGACAGAAGAAATTGAGAAACTGACAAACAAACCACGTGATTCTTATTGATGTAGCAACTAAATCAAAGTTATGTTATTTCAACTTCTACCCTAATTACGTTATCTTTTTTTTTTTTAGTTTTTTTACAGATAAGGATGCTGTAATTAGTTGCAGCTACTGTATCTACAATATCAGTTTATTCGTAGTCTGAATCTGATTCATAGTTAACCATATTTCTTCTTAACTTTATTTGCATTGGCTTGATTTAAACACTCAATCACCGCTGACGTGGAACATGTGCCAGTGATAATAAGTTACATGAAATTGTTATTTAATGCAACTTTGCACCCTTCTCTGCAGCGATGTGTCCGTCAGACCTCCAGCAGCTGTGGAAAGAGGTGTCAGGGGTGCAGAGTAGTGAGGAGGCCCTAAAACAGGCCGAGGGCCTGGACTTGAGCACCAACAGCTCCAATTCTACCTCAGCCTTCCCCAAAGCTGCCAGTGCTCACATTCCTCTACACAGCCTACCCAACGGACAGAACCACACCCCAAAGAGAGACAGGTACAGTGAGTTTTACCAGAACATTAAAAAGGCTGCGTTCCTAAATAAACACGTTATGATGGTGTGTCTGTTGTCTGCCTCGTCTCTACTTTCTCTTTCCCATTCAAACAATCTTACTCGGTCCTTTCGGGGGGGGATTTTAACTTGGAAGCAAACTGAAGTTGACACAGTTGAAAAACATGCACGCGCTGCGTATCACACATCACCAGGGTGTAGACGTCTCACTACTCATTTTATAGGAGGTGCGCTGGGTTCAGTATACTCTGCAAGTCTGCCATCAACCACATGTTGACATATCAGCCTGGTGTGGAGGAGATGTGAAGAGAGCAGTGGAGTGGATGGTGGTTTCAGGGCGAGAAGTAGACATTCTGGTACTAGAGATGCACGTTGCCGGTGTGTTTTGTCCCATGGCTGTGTTGGCTGCTCACGGCCTTGTCTCCGTCTTTAAGAGCCCGACTGTTTGAGTGGATATCCTCCTTCACCAAGGCAGACAGCGCAGATGACCATGTCCCACTTTACTCCAAAGGCAGCCAACCTCCCAGCAGCCAGTGAGTAGCACGCACGTCCACGCACACAAACACGCATGTGGACGAAACCCTCCCGGGGGGGGTGGGGGGGCCAGCTCTCTGTTACTGTTTTGCTGCTTGCACCAGGAGCATTGTTGACCCTGACTTCTGACCCCATTTCAGAGGGGGTCAGAGCGAATGGACAAGTGTTAATTAAAAGAGGGTCTATCAGTTGAATGGAGATGTCACTCACTGTCATACTCCGAGCTCAGTGCGCGGCTGCTGCTCCAGCAGGGACGCCTTCAAGGGATTAGCATTACTGGGTTAGCCTGCTGAGCTAATGCACGGCTTCTGTGGAGGAGAATGTGGTTGCCAGCAGTTTGTCATGTCTGCCGTCTGAGCCGCTTCTCAGTTGACTCAACCGCAGCCAGCACGCGCGCGCACGTGCACGCCCGTGCACAGGACATTCACTCCAGCGTACACATCTGATCAGGAAGAGTCGAAAAGAGAGACAGAGAGACATGTTTCCATCTGCGAGACAAATGGTTTTTGTTAGACAACCTTCTGATGTTGATTTGGGAGAATCCCAATCCCAGTCACACACTCACACACTCAGGCACACGTACACACCTACAAATACACACATATGTAGCCATGTAAATATATATGGAGACAGCAACTGCCGGCAGCGCTCCAGGTCGGAACCACATCTGCTACTGGACCTGCCACACACACATGCAGAGTTTTTGAACCCCGGGTCCAAACCAAACTTGGCCTAGTCTTTCATCGTCACACTCGCATTGAAATACACACGCACTATAAATATGAATTGATATACGCACAAAAACACACAGATAGGCTCACCACAAAAGAACAACCAGCACATGACGGCAACCGCCACCAATCAGTCACGGCCGGTTGGTCCTGTGCCCGCTTTGTGTCAACTCCTGAAACAGAAGAACACACACCACAAGTAATACACGTACGCACATGCAAGGCGCACAGCAAGAACCGAAAGATAGGTCATGGACTTCAAAATGTGACTCTGAGGTTGTTGGACCAAGTCCCTTGTTTGCCTGGCTTCTGTAACTGACCCCACTCTGCTCTATCCTCCTTTCTCTGCACTTGGCTCCACAACTGCACAAACTAATCACAGCTAACCACACTCAGATGGCTGTATTAATGCTGCTGCTGTTGAGTTGAGGGTCGTTTTTTTTTTTATTGTTGTTGTGTTTTTTTTTTTTTTTTTGTTTTGCATGTGTGTGTTTGGAAGTGCGGCATATTCAAACTCCGCCTTTTTGTCCGAAGAATGTGTCTAACTTCAATTGCTGTAAATT
This sequence comes from Xenentodon cancila, assembly GCA_014839995.1. Lineage (NCBI taxonomy): Eukaryota > Metazoa > Chordata > Actinopteri > Beloniformes > Belonidae > Xenentodon > Xenentodon cancila. The sequence continues at coordinate 13,667,268 of CM026203.1, read as the reverse complement.
TCTTGCCGTTTGTACAACGTCTCTTGTGCAATCTGTTATCACTTCTTGTGTGTGTGTGTGTCTCTGCCAACAGTCACGAGGAGCAAGTTGGCTCTCACCCTCTCTACGGCCATGGAGAGTGCAAGTGGCCTGGTTGTGAAGCACTGTGTGAGGACATGGGACAGTTCATCAAGTGAGTCCACTGCCACAGACTATGACGTGGAGATCGCAAACAGAGCAGGAGCCGTTTAATAGTTTGACTGCTATTAAAATGTTGTGTCCCCGAATGACATTCTCAGGGCTGCAGTTAGAAAAAAGACACAGAAGCTGAAGTTTATTTGAGATTTGCAATTGTAGCTGTACACACTCTTAGAAGGGCTTTTGAGGGATGTGTTTGGCAGGTCATAGGGAATGCATTTGCAGGCTTGTGCCCAAATCTATATTTTAAAACCATATACAAATGAAATAATGATGATTAAAGTCTTTTGATGCATTTTTGATTACAGTGCCTTTTCTTTGTTTCCAGTTTTGAGCGTAAATGTATAATGTTCCCAGCTGCAATCTCAAGAATCTTCCAACAGATCTCTTCACTTTACTTTGCTCATATTAAGTAAAAGCTGCGTTTCAAACCAAATGCAAACCTCGGTTTTATCACTAGTTGGTAATAAACAACACCTTGTGTGTCATGAGGCTTAACTGTGCCGGACCAAAGTGAAGTTGTTGGAAATGGAAACAAAAGAGCGTTACTACTTTGGATAACATGTGCAAACAAAGATGAAGAAAGCAAACTGAAGCTTTGTTAGTAGTACATGTTAGTTACTACAGTTGAGCTTTTTTTATTTTTTATTTCCTAATTCATCCTTTGCAATCTGTTGCATCACATTTTCTCCGAGGCACTCACATGCATGCACACAAGTACAAACACACCGGTGCACACATTCACTTGTCATATATGTGAATTCTTTGGTTTTGAAAGTGTGTTTGAGTATCTTGTAACAATTTTAAGTTGAGGTGCTTCAACCAAGTCATTCTTATAGATATATATTTTTACCAGTTTTTTATTTTTTTATTCTAAAGCAGCTTGTTTTTCTCCTTCCTTTCAACCTCCGTGCCTCCCTTTTGCACTGTTTTGTTTGCCAGTAAGTAGCCATTGTGTGATGCTGAAGTAATATTTGGCCTTGACATTCTCCTGCCTCCTCCTCCTCTGTCACACTAGGTAGTGTGGACTTCCCCCGTGGCAGCAAAGGCTTCTAACGAAGGCTTCACAAGCCCCCCTAATGATGCTCTAAACAAGCTCACACTCATTATCAATGTGGAGCTCTTAGCTATTTGAACAGGGGAGATATTAATAAGCCAGGGTGATGAAATGCATATCCACATGCGCGCGCACATAATCACAGGAGTGTGCGCGGTGATCGTGATGGCATCGGACATTCAGATCAAAGCTTGCGGGCAGGCTGGGAAAGTTTGGAGAGGAAAGCTGTTGTTTGGTGTCTTATTTCACTTAGCCCCAGGGCAGATGGAAGGAAAGCAAGCTCTAGAGTGAAAAGGCGTGAGTGTGTGTGTGTGTGTGTGTGTGTGTGTGTGTGCGTGTGTGTGTGTGTGTGTGTGTGTGTGTGTGTGTGTGTAAGTAAGGGGGAGCTGAAAAAAAAAAAAAAGAGGCAGCAGCAACAGATAATGCCGTCACTCCAACAGCGCGCTCCCTCCCAGTGAGCCTTAGTCATCGCCCCGGGAGGGGAAAAGGGTAGAGCAGAAGAACAGAGGAGGGAGACACTCCACTATTTCAGGTCTTTCTTCTCTTCTCTTTCCTCTGCCCACCTCCCCTCCCTCCTTCCCTCCTCCTCCTCCTCGCTGTCCTCTGGTATAATACTCTGGCTGTGGTTGCCGAAGCTGGGTGTAATGTGGGTTAAAGCCTTGTCTGCCAGCACTTAGAGGAGTAAACAGAGCCTCATTGTCGGGACACTCTGAAAAAAAGATTAAAAAAAAAAACCCTGCTACTGTTTATGGCCCAGCTAGAGAGAGAGGGGCGGGTGCTGGGGGCAGATTCGGTTGGAATAAGTGTGAATCACAGTCATTTGGGGAGCTGCAGGGGCAGAAGAGTGGGAAGGGGAGAGTGGACACAAGTGTAAGTAATGAAGAGAGAGAGAGAGGGAGGGAGCTCAGCGGAGAGTAAGTTATAGAAAAAGAGTAGGGGTGAGATCATGTTTTTGTTATTATTATCATGCACTTGTGTTGAGCCATCTATCTGCCTTGATTCTCTGTCATGACATCATTGTTTTTGTTTCATTTCTCATCCTCGCCTCATGTTGCCTGCATTTTTTTCTCTCTCTAACACACAGAGATACATTCTGTTTCCCTGAGTAACACACATCCACACTTTTTCACAATGTACAAGGCAGGGAAGTGGTAATGGCGATTCCACGCACACACAAGCGATCTGACAGCAGGATAAGCACACACTAATACACACTGTTCAGGCAGCGGCGGCAACCTGTGAATAACCTTGGCGAAGACAGAGGGGAGACAGGGAGGGGTGCACTGGGAAAGATCAGAAGGTCCCAGGTCCTCCCATGTTTGAGGAAACAAACAGCGCCACCATTTCCACGTGCACACGCATCCACACACATACACACACACACACACACACACACACACACACACATGACACTCCAGTGTTAATAAGTGGAATGAAGTTTAGGTAACAGAGAGTCTTAAGATAAGGCTTTGTTCGATTAAACATGAGCTCATATCCAGGTGGTGTTCTTGGATCATGGCTCACTGAGCACCAGTGAAGTATACACACACTAAACACAGCTGCTACGTCCTTCACTAGACAAAATGAACTTCCAAGATTAGGATTTATTTTTGTAGCACTGAAACAGCTCATAACTCAGTCTAAATAAAAGTCGAACAGCTGAGATTTGTCACAGCTTCATTCAGAACCAGCGTGCTGATAAACCAATTATCCTGCTCGACTCACAGATCTTCGCTGAGTTGCAGCACCTGCTTTAATTCTGACGCCTTTTGTTTGCAGGCAGCAACTAAGTGACTTCCTAGAAATAACCCAGTCCACTTTTCCATCTAGGCACTTGAACAATGAGCACGCCCTGGATGACCGCAGCACTGCACAGTGCAGAGTCCAGATGCAGGTGGTGCAGCAGCTTGAGATACAGGTGAGTCTCGCGGGCCAACATGCACACATGTTGTGCGCACTTTTAATTTCCCTTCGCCCACAAACAAAGTCGTGAAGACTGTTTCACCCTCTCAGTGGCAGTAACTTGTCTGAGGCGGGGCAGAGTTTATGGAGAGCAGTGGAGCTTGTAATTTAAAAGGAGAAGTCAGCAGGGAAGCTGCCATCGCTGCTCCAATTATAAAGCTTCTCTGGTCACCAGCATCGGGGGGGAGAGAGAAGGGGGGGGGGGGGGGGGGGGGGGGGGCAGCACAAGCTACAGAGCAGGGTACCAGGCTGCAAGGAGTCTCTGGTTTTTCAAAGTGGTACACGCATGCAGCGCTCCCGGAACATCTGAATGCTCTGGCAGAAGCGAAGTAACTTTGAGTGAGACGTGAAAAGCTGCTCTCGAGCAAACTGGGGTGTACTTTGGAAAGTTCCAGACAAAGTGATGCTAATACAGTCTTCACACGGCTGTTCCTGGGAACGGGGGGAGGATGGTTCAGTGTTAGGGTTAGCGTTTGTGTTTGGCAGTGGTGGTAAACATCGTTTAGCTGAGCCCCTGAAGCCACCGCCAGTGAACGCAAAGTGACAGAGAGGCAGCTGGTGTCACATCACATCAGGGCAGCCGTCTCTCTCTTCTTGACATTTCACTTCATCCCTCAGCAGTCTGCAGGAAGCCCGCTGCTCTGCACAACACCACACAGCACACATGCAGTAAAGGCACTTTAAGTATTTATACAGTGACACATATTGGTGTAGTGTTTTAGTGTGTTAATAGTGATGCTTTGGTGTGGATCTGTATTTATTTCTTTGGTTGCGTGCATCTTTGTACGCTTGCAATCCTGCACAAACACACCGGATTTGCCATTGTTACAGTACAGTCTGGAGAAGAACCCTTTGAACAGCAGCTAACAGTTAAATAGGGATGAGTGTGCACAGGCTCGCGGAGGTGTGTGACAGTGAGCCTGGGGTGTAAATGACTCTGTAATTCTATGTCAATACTGCATTTGGTCAGCCTAATGGTTGTGAAACGAGGTACACTTTATAGATGTCCAACTTTGGTGTGTTCTGCAGCTGGCGAAGGAGAGCGAGCGGCTTCAGGCGATGATGACACACCTGCACATGCGCCCCTCAGAGCCAAAGCCTTTTAACCAACCTGTGAGTACACACTTGCACACATTTACCATCTGACCCCAAACGTTCGCTTTTACCTCTTTTTAACCCACAAGCTCATCTCAGTTGATCAGTTCCTGCCATTCCAGATTTCCCGGTCATCTGTTACTCTACAGCTTGATGGCTGTGCCCCCTATTGACCAATGAGGGTTAAATGTGTTGTTTCAAAATCATAAAGGCTTGTTTCCTGTCTGTCTTGTACTTTTCCATGCTCCATGTATTTGTCTTTCTCTCTTGTTTCCTTAACTGTTTTTCCCCTGTCTAAAACTTTCCATGATTTGATATATTTAATTTCCCAGAAGCTATAGCTTCATCATGTCCTCAGGCAGAGTCATGAACTGGAACTTTTTACACTTTTAAACTCTTCTCAAGTTGAATTTTAGTTTTCTTTATCTAAGCTTGGCCATGAGAAGAAAAAAAAAGCAGTCAGAAAAGACTCACCTTTTTATTTCTCTGTTTTTTTGAGAGAGTGAACACTTATCTGTCTGGGTGTGTTTGAGTGTGTGTGTCTGTGTGCAACGCCACACGTGTGTATGCACACACTAAATGTTGAGGTTGTTGTAGAGAATCTAATGAATATTTCATTATTCAGATTGACAAGGAGTCTTATTAAAATATGAAGATGTTGAAATTAATTGTCAATTAGAGGTAGAGTATCTTAATTTGAGGATATAAATGTGTGCAGCTGAGTGTCGGTGTGTGTGTGTGTGTGTGTGTGTGTGTGTGTGTGTGTGTGTGTGTGTGTGTGTGTGTGTGTGTGTGTGTGTGTGTGTGTGTGTGTGTGTCTTTCTTTCTGGGCATACGCGTGTATCTGGCTGATGTGTTGATCGCAGGGGGATCAGCTGCCATTATCATCTAATGGGAAATCAGGAAGAGGCGTGTTCTGTCACCACTGGAGACGAGCCTCAGGGTTAGGGATTGGAGAAGGAGGGGCAGAGGAGGAGCATCAAGAATGGAAACAAAGCTTGGCCTCAATTAACAGTGTTCAACTGTTGCCTTGGAGATGGGGAAGGGTTGCAGCTTTAATGAAGTACCTGTTAAACATCCCCGCCCCCTCCAGTAAGCTTAAATGGTACAGAGAAGGGTCAGAGTGAAGACGGGGAGAGTCACACATTTTACATACATCTAGACATCACACACACACACACATACACACACACAGTAGTTTTAATTAGTCCTTAACTATCAGCCCCTATAACCGCTCTCCCAGAGAGACTGGGAGTGCTGGTTGTGTGTGTGCACGTGCATGTGTGCAAAGCTCTGCCTAATTGGGCCGAATTGGTCCGTGAAGACTTCGCCACCGCAGAGTGCATGTGTGTGCTCCCTTCTTACAAACATGCTGTCGTGTGGTTTTGTTTTTGTAAGCCGAGGGTTAATTGCAGCCAGTGCTGTGCGTATAAATACATGTTTATGTTCAGAGTGTGCGAGTGTGTGTGGTTCAGTGCAAATGACAGGACCGTATATTCATAAGAGGCGCTGAAGGCCTCACTTTCTGTCTGATTTGTGCTTTAATGTATCTCCTACTGCAGCGTGACATTAAATAACCCACTTTTAATGGTTGGAATAAGTCTCCGTTCTTGACGGATGTCGGTCTGCTGGTCTGTGTGCTTAAACAATTCTGCGCTCCACGAATGCTCACTTTCCTGATGAAACCTCAGAATGACTATTCCTTCAACAGTCCGGTTTGTTCCGAATTGCTTTTCTGTCAGAGATGCCAGAGACGTGTGTTTGAGAAGTTTTCACTAATGCACTAATTTCATCTGATTCAGACCAACTTCGTTCCTAACACATGGTGCAATGACAGCGTCAGTAGTTGAAGGACTGTATAATTCATGTGCAAGCATCTTACCTTTCAAGACTTCATCATGGAACATATCTGCGTAGAAAATAAGCTGCACTGGGTATTTTAAGAGGATAAAATTGTAAAAAATGATTAAATCTCTGTATGTATGTGTCTCTTCCTAGCTGAACCTGGCTTCCAGTGGCTCTCTGTTAAAACGAGACAGCGAGGCCTACCCAGAGGGTTTACCCCACCCCCCCACCTCAGCTGCCACCCCAATCACCCCGCTGCGCCAGGGACCCTCCGTCATCAGCTCTTCCAGCCTGCACTCACACTCCCACTCCCACACGCATGCTGTTGGGCCCATACGTAGGCGCAACTCTGACAAGTACTGCACCCCTATCGCCTCAGGTAGACTGCAGCATGCATCTTCACTTTGCTGTGATTGATTTATGTCTTCATTATGTGTCATCTGTTTGCTCAGTTACAATTCATTGGTTGATGTACTCTGCTTATTTGGATCCCTGGCAGCTGTCCCTAAGGTTGCATGTGCTGCTTTCCCAGGGAGCCTGTAAATGTTCATGTATGTGTGTTGGTAACAAGGTGTAAACAGATGCTTCAGATTTTTAGAGCAGTTGCTGCGCTTTTCATGTTTGATTTTACAGATTTCTAGCACAAAATAAAATCAATAAATGTGTTTTTAATGCAACATTTTTTTCAGATGTGTGTTCAGATGAATGTCTCAACCATCACTGCTGCAAAAGTCTGCAAAAGTTCACATCGTCTAATTGAAAACACTTTTCTTTTATCAGAGCTCGCTCAAAACTGTGAGTTCTACAAGAACGCTGATGTCAGGCCTCCCTTTACCTATGCCTCTCTCATACGTCACGTAAGTCTCGCCGGCGATCGCTCTCACCATCCCTCCAGCTAAATCCTCCTCTAACTTGTGTCTTACATTCCTCAGGCCATCCTGGAGTCCCCAGACAGACAGCTGACTCTCAATGAGATCTACAACTGGTTTACACGAAAGTTTGCCTACTTCAGAAGAAATACAGCCACGTGGAAGGTAAAGCTACATCTTATAACACTTCGTCCCACTTCACCCTCAAAAAAGGTGAATTGATTTCATTCCCAGTCTTCACTGCACGTCTTCAGGAAGCTGCGTTTCTTTTTTTTGATTGTCTTTATGAAAAATATCTTAGGCTCATGTCTTGATACTAGATTATTATGTGGTATAAACTAAGAACCGATCTGAAAAATGTAAAATTAGTCAATAACAAACTTCTCTAGAGTGTGTTTAATAAACGGAGTCGTATCTAGAAAGCGGAAAAGTAAACTGCAGCCTGTTGACAAAAAAATTTTGTCCAAAAACAACCTAAAATGCTGCACTCCGCTCTGAACGCCGAAGACAGCATGCACAGGCAGGATTAGTGGTGATTGCACACTTTCACTGAAATACGTGCGCTGTAATTAAAAACATATGTATGAGCTGACCATCGTTTGCCTTTTCTTCCCTTAATATGAGCCACTATTGCTGTATTCCTCCTTTGCTTGCTCATGCCTCTCACTCTCAGGACCAGGCATTTCTCACTTCAAACACACCACACAGAGTTTCGGGTTCACCAAAGCCACATCTAGAAGCTGCATTGCCTCATTACAGAGAAGCACACGCAGAGCTGGGGCACCTTGTTTATGATCACATACTCATTTGTCTCTTTGTCCCCCTCCATCCTTTTCTCTAACGCAATCAGACCAATCCTGCCATTTCAGGTGCTGACTAATCTTTGCAGAAGCCTCACGTTTAGTAAAGTGGAAGTGAACGAATGAGAAAAGGAGACGTGGCATGACAACGGACTCCTTTTAATAGCGCTAACCAAGAAGGGATGAGGATGATGATGATGATGATGATGATGATGATGATGATGATGATGATGATGATGATGATGATGATGATGGAGGGACGGGTGATGCTGTGAAGGTTAAGAGACAGGGCTGGAGGAATATCTTTACCTCCTCATCTGACTTTTATGAATTTTAACTATTAATGTCTGGTGTCTGCGTCCAAAGCCATTCAAATAAAAGACCTTTAAATATAGCTCGGCATGAAATTATGTATTTATATAGCAGCTCCGTGAGTCAAATAGGGCCGTAGAGATGTATGTCCTTTAATAAGCCGTTATATTTCATGAGAAGAGCAACAGTGTCAAGGAGTGGAAGTCATTGATCAGAGATACAGAGAGGTCTAAAAGAGCGAGAGGCGAAGGAGAGACAAAGAATGATTGAGAGAGGAATGTTAAACGCTAACATGCAGCATGATGGGTTCAGGTTCATTTTCAACAATCTACTTTTTTTCCGAGCTGAACTTATATTTAAACACTATAACTAAATTAAATGGATGAAATAATTCAGACATGTTAAGACGTTTGGCTTTGCCTCCAGGCCTGGAAGAAAGTTTTTCTATAATTCCTGTGTTTTTGTACAAATGTCAGGCACGAAAGTTGCTCCTGGGGACTACCTTTTCAGCATTTTTTTATTTCATTCTTTTTAACTATATTATCACCTGCTGCTTAAAAGAAAAATGTTGAATACAGCTTGCTCCATCCTTCCATTTTCTGTACCCACTGATTTCGACGTACAGCTCGCTCCATTACAGCTAATTTACAGCCACGGTTACCAGTTATTTTACAGTCCAGATGAGGATCAGATCTGATGAATTCTAACCACCTAAATCACTTAAACATTGAAATTCTGCTTAGCCGTAAAATATCTGTAATCATAATGGGATTCGTATGAAACCCAACAGCGTTATATTCAAAGGGGGCTTTTTTTTCCTTCCATACAAGTATTCTGCTTTTGATGTTCTAACAATACTCGTATGTACTTTTACTCAAGCGGGGATTTGAATGCAGTATTTTCACAGTAGCGCTGTTCCTTCAGAAATATGAATTTTCTTTCTTCTTCTGTTCAACATAAATCTGATTGAAAGCTCTCAGAAACATGCTTGCTCACTTCTGCTCGCATGTCCATAGTTGATCCCCGAATGCGTTTGCATAGTAAGACAATACCACCTGTTACAGTAAATATAGTCCCTTTTTTTATGGTGTGCAAAACTGAATTTTCCAAACATTCTGTTGCCCCCACCCACCCCATCATCCCGTCCCCTTCCCCCTCCCCTCAGCCAGAGGGAGTGGAGATGAGTGGCACATGTGCTGTGACCCACTGTAAATGACTGCTAATGTTTTAACTGGGAGAATTAGGCTTTCATCACGGAGTCGAATGCAAATAGAGCCGCAATAGCGCCGGTGTCTGGTGCGTGTGTGTGTTGCATGTGTGTGTGAGCGCGTGTTTGCAATGTCAGGGTGGCGGGCGGGAGATTGGGGTCAGACTCATTTACAAAACTTAGCATCACGGCTCGGGGGTTGAGGGGGATGCGGGGGGGAAAAAAAAGGGTTCCTCTACTGATTATTGCTTGTGTAATTACGTGTGTGTGTTTGCACATGCGTGCGTATGTCTGTGTGTATCTGTGTGTGTAATTACGGCAAAGAGTGATGCATGTCTGGCCTGTCCCTCCCTCTCGGCTTAGAACAGCGTGTCAGAGAGAATATGCAGGATTTAATTATAGACGAATTAAAATTGGTAATGAAATTGGGCATGAACAAACTACAAATAGCAGATGAAAAGGGAGGCCTGTCCCTGGGGGGCTGAGACGAAGATAGCGGTGTGCCTGCCTGCTTGGCTGTCTGAGTGCCTGTGGATGTGTGTGTGTGTGTGTGTGTGTGTGTGTGTGTGTGTGTGTGTGTGTGTGTTTGTGTGTGTAAGCTGATGATGACTGATTAGAAACATTCTGAGATAAAACAACGCTGCTAGAAAACGGCCGCTTTATATTAGTGCTGTGCAGGGAGCTACGGCGAAGAGTAAAGAGATGGGTAAAAAAAAAGTAAAGTTACGGTTAAAGACGGACTATTCGCTGGTCACATTACTTTTTAAACTTGTAACGCAAAGTAATGCATGCAGCAAACATACAATAAGTGAACTCCCCTGTTTTCCCAGAATGCCGTTCGCCACAACCTGAGTCTGCACAAGTGCTTTGTTCGTGTGGAGAACGTGAAGGGGGCCGTGTGGACTGTGGATGAAGTCGAATACCAAAAGAGGAGACCACCAAAGATGACCGGGTAAGTGGGCACACCCAGGCACGGCCGAGGGTGATGAAAGTGTGAGTTTACAAGCTCTGGGACTGCTTAACTGTATAAGCTGTTATTACTGAGAGGCCAGCTCACAAATTATTTAAATTATGTACAATATAGGCGCTGTATGTGCACGTGTGTGTTTTTCCTTGTTTGTCGACACCATTAGCAAGCAGCTGTGTGAGATGCATGACAGAAAAAGACCTTGTTAGCGTGTGTAAACAGATGTTCTTTCCAACCACCAGGGATAATTACGCACACACACCTGCACACCAGATTATCAGGCGCTTTCATATGTGGGTTCCAGCAGCTGTTTACCGTCTGTGGATGTTTCTGTCCGTAAGATATATGCGAGATTCGTTATAGAGCTTTGATTGAGGGGACATCTTTTCACATATGTGCACAATCTGTACTCAATCCAATCTCACTTCTTCAACTTACCTTTTTTTTTTTTTTTTTTTGTCTTTTTTTTTCCTTTTTCCGTGTTTGTACGTGCACGCCGACGTGTGTAGAAGTCCAACTCTGGTGAAAAACATGATTTCAGGCCTGGGCTTTGGATCACTGAATGCCAGTTACCAGGTAAGACAAGGCCCTCTCTGTTTTTTATTTACTCATTTTCTTCTCTCATCCACACACACACACACACACACACACACACACACACACACACTAACAGTCATAATCCAGGACACCAATATCAATTCCCTCTTATAATTAGCCGATTCCCTGACGACGTTCAAACCACCCTCCTCACCACCACATCAACACCAACTTTCACGTCCCACCTGCACTTCCTCACACGCCCCACCACCTCATAGACAAACATTCACACGCACAAACACACAGCACAGACCAGTCCCATCACTTCACTTCAGTGCACACACACCAAATGCACTTTAGTGACTGAGATGATTTATGGCATCAAGTACTTGTCAATTAAGGTTACTGCATAAAATTATTGCCTGCCCTAGAAAATCCACCTCTGAGCCGGTGAGAATTCCTTTTGTCTTTTCGTTTTTTCTTTTTCTTTCTGTGTATAAAAGGGGAGGTGGGACATATTTTGGAGTACATCCTGTCTCATCCAGCATTTGAACGGGAACGTTCGGTTAAGCAGCAGAAGCTGCTGAGTTGTTGCACTGATGGCTCCGTTGTTTTGTTTTTTTTTTGTAACACTCCTGTTGAGACATTTGTGTGATCACGCACACTTTTGACGGGGTCTTAAATGTAGAACAGCTCTTGAGGTGCAAAGTACTGTACAGTATATAAGTGCCCCCTAGTGGTTGTCATGACGTTTACTCTGGTACATTAGAGGAAACAAATGTGCCCCATATGGACGCGCTCCCGTCAGTGGCTTTTATCATTCTGTTAGGTTCTGGTTTAGATCTAGATTTGGTATGAGATATAAAATAAAACAAAGTTAAGTAGTATACGATGTTTCAACATGTCATATTGAGGATGACAGATTGACATCATGGTGTCGTCACATCCGACTGGCAAAATGATTTGCTATTTTCATATGTCTCATATAGTAAAATCAGAATGATCCTTTTAAACAAATTCACTTTGCATCTCTGTTTCGTGTAGGCGGCCCTGGCAGAAAGCAGTCTGTCCCTGCTGAATAGCCCCCCCTTGGTGACCCCTCCATCTGCTGCCAGCCTCAACATGCTCCATGTGGGCCACGATGATGTCAGCTCCACTGTGGAGCAGGTCAACAGTAACGGTAGCTGCAGCCCCACGCTGAGCCCTCAACAGTACAGGTACGCAGAGCACGGTGCAAGGAGACAAGACCGAATTGAGATCGTGCTTCTGCACTCAGCTCGTTCCCATTTACATGGGTTTGTTTATGAGGTCAACTGAGTCATCAATAAAACTGTTCTCCTTAATGAGCATAAAAGCTCAGTTTAGTTTAGTTTGAGAGTTTTAAGTTCAGGTAACAACGAATGTGTTTTGTTTTTTTTTTTCCTTTCAGTTTTGGCTACAGTTTGAATATACTGAAATGTATACTGGCTATACAAGGCAAAATTGAACAAGTAATAAATGGTTTCCTATACTATTTGCAAGTATTGAACGTAAAAGTGTCATTTTTGCATTTTGGTTACCGTAAATAATACATGCATACATACTAAGAACAGAAATATATTACCCTGAAAAAGCCAGCCGTCCCCTCACTGGCTGCTCTCTGCCCTCTCCAGCAGCCACCCGGTGCATGTGAAGGAGGAGCCCACTGAGGTGGAGGAGGACAGTCGGCCAATATCCCTCCTGGCCGGCGTCACACACAGTCTGCCATTGCCGAGTGATGAACGCGACCTGGAAGAGGATCTTCCCACCGAGGAGCTGGAGTAGGACAGATCCAGAGCAGGCCCGAGGGTAGAACTGACACAGATTAACCCCTGAGCCCTCACAGCGGCGTGAAGAGGCAACGATCGCAACAGTACATTCAAGAGAAAAGAGAGAAGAGAGAAAAAAAAGAAATAGTTTTTTTGTTTGTTTTAAAGAAAATCCATGCAACCAAGGACTGCTTTGAGAAACTTAAAACAGGGTTTGATAAATTTTGTTACTTTCAGACGCAAAAAACAAAACTGTGGAGCACTGCTTTACTGCCGCGTGTTGCGTTCACAACACTTGGCTCAGAGGTGTAACACCACTTAACGCATACACACTCACACAAAACGTGTGCACACACAAACTACTCACTGACCTGCCAAATCGTGTCTCGTTGCGCTCCCTGGAAAAGTCACCCACTTTATAGACACCCCCAAGAGGCGTGGACACGCACTCTGTCTTCATCATCCCGCCACCTTGCACACACCATCCTCTCTGAAATGGCTAGCCATTTTATCCCAGCTGAGAAGACACACCCTTGTGTGTACTGAAAAGAAAGTGACAGGTGCACACAGGATCATGTGTATATAGATTTGGAGCAGTCACCAGAGGTAGGATGTCTCCCTTCCTTCCCCTCGCTGAATCAGTCAGTTGCTTTTTCATTTTCTTTGATTTGATAAAAATGAAACTGATGGGCTTCAAGATGAAGCGGAAGGAAGAGTGCTTCAAAGATTACCTCCAAAACTTGTGCAGAGCAGGCTTCTGCAGGCGTCTGCACACGGCAAGACTGACCCGAACAGAGGTGGTGTAGCCCCGCTACCTGCCCAAAACCTCTGCCAGCAGCTTCACGAGGGACCGAGGGACATCTTTTAAACGTGTTTGCTTTTAAGTAGTGTAAAAGAAGACGTTTTCTTACCCAACTTGCATACCACAGTGATCCCCCAGAAGACTGCAGGACTAGGATGAGTTGGTGCTGTCCCTCTTCTTTCCTCCGTCTACGCATGGAGGAATGAACACTTGGGAGAAAAAGAAGAAAAGAGGGAAAGCAGTGAGGAAGCATCTACAGAAACATTGTGACTAAAAAAGAAAACTGTTGATGATTATGGAATATAACAAGAAAAAAATGTGTGGTAGCTTTTGTCATTTCATTTTTTTTTTTCTTTAATTTGTTTTTCCCATTGTTTATTTTTGAGGATCAATATTTCAAAGGTGGAGTTCTGTTTTTTGACATACCTTTTCTAAGGATGCTGTTTTCTTTTTTTTTTTCTTTTTTTTTTGTATTTGTGTTGTGACATGTTTGTATACTTTGGTTGTTAACACCATTCCAAATAAGTGTTGGCCAAAAAAAAAAACTAGAAAAAAAAAAACATGACAAAAAGCGCAGTATTGCCCCAACTTATCTGAGCCCTACTCCCGCCTCTCACCCTTCCTCGCTCCCTTTCTGTCCCAATTGTAGCAGGCATCAAAATTGGAAATAGCACTTAAAGTCACCATTATCCAGACAGATTATTTAACAGCTGAATCGTTTTCTTTTCTCTCTTACTCTCATTTTTTTTTTTTTTTTTGGGAGGTTGTGTATTTAGTTGAGAAATATCTGTAATGCTTTAAAAATATATATATATAGATATATATTATTACTGCAGTCAGAGAATACCTCATCCCACAAAGGTTCTGCCCAGAACTGTGTCCAAATCCCTAAAAAGGAGTAGGGGGAATTCTTTCTGTGGGACACCAAATGTGGCAACTCTGCTCAGCTTCTGTTCAAATCTCTATGATTATGATGGTTACTGTGTAGAAGCTATGTTCAATTCACTGTGTGAGTTTGTGTTAAAGGAAGAGCATGTGAGATTTGTTTCCTTGTTTTCCTCTGTGAGCATCAAAGCATTACTTTTCTCTACAGTGCCATACCAAATTTAACATTTATTTTAATCTATTATCTGCTTATTCCCATTTTATTTTTGTTACAGGTAACCAAAGAAATACGTAGAAAAACCAAAAACCCTGTAGTTTATTTTGCGTTTTGTGTTTCTTTTTTTTTTTTTTCTTTTTTTTTTTAATATCCTACTTAACTGGCCAAAAGACAACAAACCAGGAGTTTGAATTCTTATAGTTGTATTCTTGTACCTATTGTGTTGGAAATGATTTAAGGTATTGACCATTCCAAAAACCAAAGGACGTAAAGCAAACTAGGCATTGGGAGAAGGATATGAATGATTTAAAATTAGGTGTAAGGCCAAAAAAGAAAAACTAGCATTAATGAACCTCGCACAGTTCCTCTGAAAAACAAAAGACAGAGAACAGAAGAGAAGAGAAAAAAAAAAGCACTTAAAGGTGAAACCATGTCTCTCCTGGAACCAGACTCAACTGTGTTTGAAACACACCTCTGGGACCGGCCCCACTACACTCTAAATATGCTGAACATTTAAGGCATTTAAAATACCTTTATGAATCTACCATTTTGAGATGCCAACAAAATAAAGGGCAACGTTTATATCTTGCCTTTCTTCGACCACCTGGCATTACAAGGTACTTTTTCTGAGGTTTTTAGTAATGGACACTTGGCATTCTTGAATCCAGAGGAAAATAAAATGAACAGAAATGGCATCTTGAACTCTATGTGCTGTTCGCGAGAACAGAAAGTGTACTGTAACGGGCTTAAACGAAGTCACATCTTTGGACAGGAAGTTGTCATATTTCAAGCATCTGTTAATTACACAATAAAGAGGGAAATCCTGAAAACAATGAAAATTTTACGATGTAAGAGGAAAACCACCAAGGGACATCATGTAAATTGAGTTTGGGTTCATGTTTTTGTCAAACTGTCTCTTGCACTTCAGATCTTCTTTTTTTTTTTTTTCTTATTTAATGAAAGAATATTTCCAAAAACTTTGTTTTCAAACAGGACTGTTTTCCTGTCACTTTAAAAAACTGGTTGTCTTACAGAGTACTAAAGTACAAAAGTGAGAGACAAACATGTTGAAACAAGATAAAACCAAAAATAACACTACCTCCTTTTCAAAACTGTTCAACACATAGCCAGTGGGAGACTGAACTTTCTTAGATATTTTTTCCAACTCTTCCTCATTGTTAATAACAAATGCCAAAATGTTGTGTTACACTCACTCTATGACCAACAAAAACAAACAAATCTGGACTCCCTTACGTATCCGCTCGAGCCCAAAAACATAGAGACATTTCACTTTCCAAATAATTTAAAATGACTACCTCTCCTTAAACCACACCTGAAGCACTCTCAGCGTCTCAGAATGTGTTGTGAAGTGCCCAAAATACATTTAAAAAAAAACAAAAAAAGGTTTTCTATTAGCTGTGTGACACTGGCCACCTAATTAGCACTGATCTCCATGAACCGTCTCTCAGCTGTTTGTGTGCAAAGTCATGATCAGGTGTCGCTCTCCCGAAGCCGGCCCTTAATAGCCGTCTGTTGTTGTGTTGAGCCGCTTGTCAAAGTTCATGATTGGTCAAATGTGTCAGTGCCACAACGCGGCAGGGCTGTATTTTCATCCGAGCAGAGGCTCTGACCAGTTATCCAAAGACCCTCGATACAGCATCACCCCACCGCGCCACCCAGCCACCCCCGGCCCCCTTCACCAGAACACTCGCAGGGACGCTGAGAGGACGAACATGCTCGATAAAACTAGTCACTACAACTACTATAAGATCCAAACCAAGAGGAACTGCTGCAGCCAGAACATAAATGATTTCTGACTCGTGCTTTAAGGTACACCTGTAAACAGAACTGTTTTATAAAGATGTAGATTGTTCACAGGTCACCATGTAACACTTCTGTTGTTTCTTCAGCTTGGCATAGCATGATGTATTCTTGTATATTACTGCTTGGCTTATCTCTCCAGGGCTTTCTCTCTCACGTTGTCCTTCCCTTTGCTTTTTTTTTTTTTCTTTTCTCTGCACCTGTTAAGCTCCTGTAAAGCTTTCAGTTCAGACTCCTATACTGTTCTGCTAATGCTGAGTATATGTATTTATCATATTACGTGCTGCAGGTATCTTGGTTTAATAGTTGTTTTGTTTTGTTTCTTTGTTTGTTTCCATTTTTCAGTTCTTCATAAAACGTCTGGGACGCTTTTTCTTTTTTTTTTTTTTTTTTCTAGGTGTACTATCAAAAAAATGAAAATAATTAAAGTTAGATCAATGGTTTAGGTAACACCTGTTTGTATATTTATCTTAGCTAGGTCTATTTTGATACCTTCTTTTTTTTTGTCTCTGTACTGCATTTATGCATTTTTAAGGAAAGAAAAACAACAAATGGAAAACAAAGTAAAAAGATTCTTCATTATGTATTGATACCTCAGAAGGACTTTTCCTCAAAGACAGGACCAAAACCTTTGAAAAGAAAAAGAGAACAAGGAAAAAAAAATGTAAGAATATGTAGCCCCTCTCTTGCTTTAAAAACGTGGAGCTCTAGAAAAGTATTGCTGTTGGTCATTTCAGGTGCCGATATGTGTCCCTGCTCCCTGTGACCCCTCCCTTTGACCCCTGACCCCCCGTTATTCCTGTAAAGAACTCTGACCCACAGAGCTGTCAATCATCTGCAGGTGCTAGGGGGCTGTCACTGAGTCAGTCGCCTGGCAGGTGGCGCCTAGACACAAACCTCGTCCCTCATCCCCCAGAGGAAGATCAAAGACTGACGCTCCTGCATTTTTGATAACTCCTCCTCTTCATATTCTCAATACCAAAACATAAGAAAAGGTCTCAGAGATGTGCAGCTCGTTCTCTGATTACCAAAGGCACCGAGAGCCAACATTGCTAAGTCCAAACTCCTGAACTGTAACCAAACTGTAACCAAACCAATGCCACAACCTAAACCAACCAAAAACCAAGCTACTTCCAAAACTGTCCATCGACGTCACCGATCACATTTACTGATTATCCTTCGTACATCCACATAGCAGTGTTGTAGGAGCAGCCTAAAGCCCGTTGGCCGGGGAACCAAATCCTGATGTGTGATTGGACAGTTCTGAGGCGTCATGAGAGGGGGAAGGGACTCTCAAAGCGAAGCATTGCCTGATGGTATTATCAAATAGACAGCCAGAATTTGATGGAACTACCACTTTAGTTCTCCTCTGGTTAAACCTTAGGAATGTGTGTACATTTTCAGCAGTGACTCTCTTTATTGATTTTTAGTTTGGGTTACCTGTTTACCTCTCTTTATCCTTTGATTTTTGTTATGTGTCTTGATTTTTGAAAGTGTGACCTGAGGAAGAGGTGGGAACAGGGACTGGGTGGCGGCTTTGGACAGACAGTGGAGCCCAGGCCTCTGACCCTTCACCCTCGGGGTAGCCATGTAATGCCAGTCACTGCCCTTTCCTTCATGCTGTATAAAAACACACACATATATCTGTGTATTTGTAACCTGAATCTTCTTGTGTCTGTCCATGCAGACAATAAAAAAAAAACTGTACAGTAGGTCTAGTTGCATGTAATCTGTACTAATTATTGACAATGGCATTATAAAATGCAATAAAATACTTATTACACTGTCCTATGTCCTGTGTCCTTGACTCTTTTCCAGTTGCAATGAGTCTTACACATGCACAGTTAGGCAAATTTAATCTCATTTTCACCTATTTCTTCAAATTGCATTATAAACTCAATGGCCCTCCTTTTACCTCAGGATGATAACACTTTCTGTCCCACACAAATACAAGGTAAAAAATAAAATCCCGCAGTGTCATACTTGCAGAAATATCTATATATATTCATTTATATTTATTAAATGAAGCTTTAGCAAATAAATGTCTTCCTACATGATTGCTGACATCCTAACAGTCAAAGAAAAACAAAAACAGCTACTAGTAATGATGGAAATTGAAATTTTTTTTGGAAAAGGGAAAAACATTATTGTTCTGGTGAGTTTTTAACTGCATTTGTGGACTTTGTCATTGATCATGTTATTTATATACTGAGGAGGCTTTTATGAGAAGCAGTGATGAGCTCATATCCAGAAAACAAAACACATAAAACTGCTAAAGCATTTATCAAAACAACTAACTAGTTTAGTGGTTATTTCAGAACACTTTAGATTAGATAAAAGCTGTTACAGTTGGAAACTTTTTGGATATTGGTGCCGCATCAGGCCTTAAGGCCTTCAGAAAGGTCAGCAAGTGTTGTGATGCAGAGAGTGGCCACCAGGAGGAGTAAACAAACCAGACAATAAAAGCTGCATCTCACAAACACAGGACCCAGCCACAAACATGACCGGACTCCACTGACATGGTATGACCAACAGGGTGGGCCAGAGAGCACTGAACAAACACAAAGTGGGCTGTTTGTATCACGTGTGACGAGGGAAAGGACAGGAATACAGGTCTATGTAGTAAAAACAAAACAGAAGAAAATTTTTAAATCGTGTCTCCTGTGACCTGCCTGCTAAATTCCTCACACTCTCTCTTTTCCTTCTCCCACTACCTGTGCCTGTCTCCCTCACAGGTGTGCCACATGCCCTACAGCTCATCTTCAAACCTCAGCTCTGCACCATGGATGTGTTGCCACAGGGAAGAACATAAAAAAGTGGTTGAATGGCTTTTGGAAAGTTGAAACTTTGTTTAATCTTGTGCTTTTAGAGAACTTCTCAGTTAGTCCACAGGGAGGAAGTTTTACTCTTGACACTTAAATTCCTGTGACATTTGGTTCTGGGAGAGCTCCCGTTCTCTAAGCCTGTTATAGACACACTCACTGTCACACATGCATTATGAATGCTGAGCAGAAACTTAGAACAATATACTTGTACAAGGTGAGCCAGAGTGCAGAGCAAAGCACAAAGGGGTTATTCTTGGCTTGGCAAAGTAGGGCTTGGCGCAAAATCGAGACTGAACTTATTTCTTAATACTCATCTGGACATAATAAGCACTAGGTGTGTGCATGTGAGCGTGGATTGGAGGTTTGCTCCTCTGTTGGTTGATTTTTACACCAATTCGTCTGCTTGTCCCTCCACATGCATGGACTTGCAACGCTAAATCAATATGTATGTTTGCGTTATTGGGTGTGCAAGTGGGTGTGAAAGGCTGCGAGTCCCAACAGCATGGAGAGCACTGAGGTCCAGGCAGACCTTATGAGTCACAAAGCGAATTCAGTGAGAGTCATGCTCACATCTCTCTGTCTCTCTCCCGTTGCCTCGCACCATCGTCCCTTTCTTTTCTTCGCCTGTATGCCTGCGGCTGAAGCAGCAGGTCATCCTGCTGGCAGAATACTGACTCACTGAAAACAACACAGCTGGTGCGTCTTCGCTGCTGCTGTTGCATGCACCCACATGGATTTGCCTTCTTAACTTTGTCGACCTTTAAATATAATTCAGCGATTGTATGATTTGACTTCATGTTTGGATTCAATGAGAAGAACAGGACACACTGTCTGTGACGTAACAAAAAACTTATGTTCGCTTAACACATGCTATCCTATGATACTAACGATCATGAAATTACATTCATTGTGATTGCAACTTAAACAATATTTCAAGCGTATATCAGTAGCAGCTTCTCATTGTCCCTCTGACTTGCTCGTGCATTAGACTCCTCCATCTGTTTCAAAATAGAGCAAGCCAACACCGACACAGACCCCCTTCCAGCTGGAGCTGCGAGCATCTGGCCACCTTCGCCCTTGGGCCTTGCTTAGTTGACCTAGAACTGGTTGCAGTGCACCGCCAGCAATAACATGCACAAGATGGGGGGGCCTGCTGGTAGCTCACCAGGGAGTGGCCCCGTCTGGGTCAGATGGGTCTGTCTTATGGGTCTGTCTTGCTCCGAGGGCGATCCCTACGCTGCTGAGTTGATTTGTCCAAGCAGAAATGAGAATGACAATTATCATGCTTGGTTGATTCGCACCTCTCAAGGAAAGTTCACCAACAGTACCAAGTTGTCAAAGAGATGACAGCATGCCGCTCGACGCCACAGACGGCAATGCAACTGTCAGTGAAAAAAAAAAGCAATTATGCACAAATATGTGGTTTTACATTCTTCTAACTAATGAGGTACATCAAATTCACTCCCCCATCCCTCCATACAGTTGGTTCATGGCTATAAAATCTAGCTGTAGAGACCAAAACTGTTTTTTGTACCAGGCTGTAAGTAAGTTTATTTCTAGCTGGAGCTAGAGCTGCCTGTTTTTAACCTTCTGGGTTGGGCTAATTGTTCCACAGCTTGACTTTAAATACACACTACCCACTGAACATTATTAATCGTAGGATGAAAAAAAAGAAGAAATCTATTTAGTCTTAAAATACAGTGACTGTATATATATATATATATATATATATATATACATTTAAAGTGCTTGCAATTCCATGATGATACCTTACACTTTGTTGTGTTTGGCTTTATCACTTTTTTTGGTTATGTATCTGTAAACATAATAATATTAGCAATAAAAAAAAATATCATATTATCATATTGTACATAACAATGTTTAGCCTAGACCAGATGAACTGAAGTAACCTCAGCGTATTTGCACTCTAGGCACCAGCCATGATGAGTGCATGACTTAATCCACTTTTTTTCTTACCAGAGACCAACATTATGCTCCCTGGCATATTGAAATATTTTCTGTGTTCCATTAACCTCACTGATAAGTGATTAACTTAAGGCTACTCAACTTAGTCTCACTATCTTGAATTTAATTTGCAATGTGTATTTGGAAGTGCTCTTACTATCACTAATAAACATGCAGATCAATAATTTGATCCATCTGAAATGGAGTAACCTCATATTTTCTGACTAAAGGGGTTTTTAGAAGCTACATGATGAAAAAGTGTGGGTTCAGTTCGGTTTATTTAACACATAAACATATTCCACAAAACCCTTTCCGTATGAAAATTAACTCAAATAATATTTTTTAATTTCCAAATATAGTAAGAGATTTTATGATAATTCTTTTGATGATCTCTATTACACAATATCCATCAGTTAATTTGTAATTTGTGTTATTTAGTGTTTTAGTGTTTTTGAGAAGACAAAGACAAATCTTTTTTTGGGCCATCAAAATCCTAGGGCCGGCCCTGGATGCAAGACACAGTAATGAGTTTACTGGCATTCAATGGCAGAATGAGAATGTATAACTTCACACAGCGTGTTTGAATGTCATTTTAATCTTTAAATAACCAATACCCTGATTTCAGTTTCTCACAGGTTAGCCTATGTTTTATTTTTTTCTCCCGGGACAGGGAGAGGCATCGGGTCTGACGGGAAACTGGATGAAGCTCTAGGACTCCATGTGTGGCAGAAAGAGGTAGAGAGAAGGAGAGATAGAGAGAATGAGAGACAGAGAGAGAGCGGGCCCCAGCCACAGAACAAAAGCATCTTTGTGAGTGATTGGAACCATATTTCACCCTCCCGTTTCTTTCTCTCACTAACATTCTCGTTCTCTCTCTCTCGACCAGTCAACACAGAGTTCAAAAACGCATAAGAATGAAAAGTTTAAAACAACACTCAGAGATCAGCACTGTGTGTGAGGTTTCAATTTTACGTCCCTGGAGGCACACCTCAACAGACACGAACGCGTGTGCGTGCGCGCATGTATGCGTCAACATTTTCTGCATCTATCCACAACATGAGAACTCGTGTATTTTGGTCAGAAATCTTTGAAGACGTGGAGAAGTGCTCATCTCAGTCCTGCAGCAACCTGCTCTTTTTCTGCTGATTATTTGAGGACTGGAAAGCCTCTGAAGCCTCAGAGGCTTTAGTCAAACAAAATGAGGTATGACAAGAAGATTGCTGTTGGAAAATTTGCCCTTGATTCTGCTTAAAACAGAAACCATAACTCCCCGTTATATATGGGTATTTAGATGTAGGCGCTCAGCTAAAAATGTACCTCACTGGCATCCTAAATATCAACTAAGCTACTTTAGGTTATGCACAGAATATTGTCACAAGATTCACAATGACTGCTGAGATATGAAATACTGAATTATTTTTCATACCAATTTCAAACTGTAGTTCAAACTTTAGGAAATATTATCCAGATATAACAATAACAGTACAAAGCAAAGACCTTCGAATGATTGCCTTAAATACTTACATACTGTTCAGATCAAACTTGACTTGTTATGACACCCTAAGCAAATACACCCTGAAAAACTTTTTTTTTTTTTTAACCCAAGATTTGATTTCTTTTCCTAAAGTGACACAAACTGTGGAAAAGGAAAATATTTTGGAACAGTTTTCTTGCAATCAGTATTGTTGCTGTTAAATTTGTACAGAATCACTGAAAGGAGGAAAAAAATCTGGTGATCCATTTTCTAAACCTGTCAAAATTGACCCCCTCGACTTTAAGATCCACTGTTGCCAAGCATCCCTCACGTGAATGGACAGATGTGGAGGTCCAAACACAACCCAGCACAATCCAAAAATGAGAAATTGCTCATTCTTGCAAGTGGGTTTAAATTTCTCCATGTAATCTAAAGGCAGAATATACTTACTTTGGAGAACGCCGGTAGCGTTGCATTGATAACAATCAACATTACAGTTAACTTCACATGGACTGTTTGTTATAGATTATAGTCAGTTGGCGGGGGTTACAACTCTTAGTAATCCAATTACTTCTGTCACCACTGTTATTTTTGCATTCCACTTTCCTGCGTATTGTTAATTATACTAATATTTTTTACTGGCCAAACACTCCAAAGCTGTTTTGTTTGTTTTTTTTAACCCTTCCTCAAAGTAAAACGTAGGATCTGACTTGATTCTCTCTTTTGCACGCTATTGCAAACATGAGGTTGGAAGGCTATTAAAACCACCTTGACACGCTCGGCTAAAGGCCACAGGAACCTCACTAAGAGTAGTTTATTGTCTTATAGTCTTATTGGCCACAGAAAATGACTGAAAACCGCATTACACATCTATAACAATCAAAGTCTATTAAAAACATAGGTGTAGCTTTGATTTTGATTACAAGCCTACTAAACTAATGACCTAACTGACAAATGTGGAGACTCATGACAGTTTGCGCTCATCAGCATGAAGAGTTCATGGTCCAGACTGCCTCCCCTGCTGTTTCATTAATACACTTAAACCAAAAGTTAGACACGACAGTCATGTTCCATGACTGGCTAAACTACATTGGAGTGCATGAATAGGAAGAAAACGATGAATCATTTTGATTCTATTGAGAAAAAGGTTTACTGATTCCAGGGTCCAGGCCTTGGACTGTACTGAAAACAACTTAACATCATGAAAACAAAAGAACTCACTACACATTGCAGGATAAAAGTGGGGAGACTCTGTAGGTCCAAATCTCCAGACACACGCATATAATACGAACTCACATGGACATGTGAGATCACACTGTGTGGTTATAAAAAGCACAACAGTGACTATGCTTTCTGAGAACACTCAGAAAAGTCAGTAGAAACAGCTTCCGGGGTTCTTATCCATGAAGGCTTCCAGAAGGCATCTTACTTCTTCTAGCACCTGCATCCACCTGTGCAACACCTGTTTGACTTTCTCCCCTCGGGGAAGTGCCACATGTCCATCAGGCCACACACCACAACACTGTCAAACAGCTTCTATCTGTAACGCATTACCACACGGACCTCAACACTGAACAATAATTATAGTTTTGTGGAATGTGTATTCATTGTTTACCTATTTATTACTCATCACCTTCAAAAAAGTGCACTGATTTTAATGATCTGGATTTTAGAGTGGTACAAAGGAACTTTTGCAACTTTTACCTCAGTCGGTTCTCCATCTAAAGGAAGGAGACAACAGAAAATGGAGTCCGATGTTACTTTTTTTGAAACAAATATTGCCTCAAATTAAATTGGAGCCAATATTTTAACATGAAAAAGTGCCCTTCTCCTGCTTTAATACGCATATTTGTACAATTTCATGTTTGAGCATTGTTTATGTTGAAAGGGTTATAGATGTCTGTGTTGTGTCCTTTTATTTATTTTCCTATAAGTATCATTTCAGCATGTGCTTTTGTTGCAGGAAAATGCAATTACAATAAGAGCATCTTGTGAAGTCTTATCTTACATGCTCTCATGAACAGAAAAGGTTTTTTTGGGGTTTTTCTTTTTCTTTCTTCAATGCCTAGAAGGCCGTTTTACACATATGTTCAACTGTTGTTCAGAAATGCACAAAATAGATAAAGGAAAATATTTCTGCGTACATCATAAGTAGCATCTTTAATAGTTGGAAGCTGATTGGCACTGTTGGAGGTGAGGAATGTGGACAGGAATGTGGAGGGGCAGTGCCATATTCATCTGCATGACTGACTTGTGCCAGAATGACCTAAGGTGACCTCTTCATAAAACTCTCATTAAATCAAGAAATGAGGCAGTCAAACACGGTATTACTTGTAAGTTCCTGAAGAGAACTAACCATTTTCAATCATTTAAATATAATGTAAGTAATATACATTAAAGCCGGTTCACAGTAAGGTGGTGTAAATGAGGATGTTCGGTGTGAGTCATGAATGGAGATAAGGTAGATTATACAGAGAGCATACGATTTCCTGGAAGCTGATAGCAACAAAAGATGACTAACTGTCACACCTTTTAAGTAAGCAAATTGATCACTGATTTCAGTATATCATTATTCACAGATGTCATTTGAGTGTAGCTGTAAGATTATGTCATCCTAACATGTGCCACTCATATTTTTAAATTAGATATTGAG
The DNA here is from genome assembly GCA_014839995.1 of Xenentodon cancila. NCBI lineage: Eukaryota > Metazoa > Chordata > Actinopteri > Beloniformes > Belonidae > Xenentodon > Xenentodon cancila. The sequence continues at coordinate 13,642,011 of CM026203.1, read as the reverse complement.
ATTTGTCCTTGTTGTGATGTTTATGATGATGGAGAGTTTCTGATTTTTCCACTTGAAGTTATTTTCCAAAGTTATAAGATCTCTGTGAAACAGCTTTAAATAAAACTGTAACCAGGAGATGTCAATGGCACATAATATAGGACTCAGCATTCAATGGTTTATTATAATCAGTCTTTAGCACACAACTACCATAATGAGGATGAATCACTGACTGAAAAAAAGGCCTAATTTGGTCTTTAAATGCCTCTGTGCACCAGATGAGTGAAAAAACTTCCCACAGTGAGTCACAACAGCAAGGAACTAAAAACAGTGACACAATAGAGCAAAGATTCAGTCAGCTCATTTCATACATAACACTTCATTATCACACATAAAGCACTTAAGAATGAAAAAAAAAATCTCTGCATCACTTTTTATAATCACAGCAAGTAACGTTTTTCTTCAATACAGATAGAAACAAATAAAATATTAATAACTTACAAAAAAAAAGCAAATGAACAATGTTTTCCTGCAAATTCTTGGTATCTTTTGTGTGAGGGAATTCGCTACAAGTGTCCTACTAAAATAACTGACACAAACAATAAAGCCATTGCAGTTATATAGTGGATTTTGTTTTTAACATATAGAGTCCAGATTGTCAATAAAAGTGTTAATTGTCAGTGACAAACCTGATCATTTCTGGCAACTTAATTCCTGATGAAAGCTCGTCTATGTTAGTGATGTGTCTGGTTCGGGTTAAGGGGGCAATTATATGACAGTGGAGCTCAGCCCAACTACTTTATAGCCCGGAGGAAGAACAATCACTGCTAACTTTAGTTTCCTGTCCAATGGCAGCAGCACATACTGTAAGTTTGAGACAAGTAGATTGGGTGTGAGAGGAGAGGCAAAGCAGAACTCACAATGCACATGCAGAGCCCTTTTTGAACATTTAAACAAGTTTGGCAAGGTTGCGTATTTTGGACTTTGGCAGCAGAAGCACTGCAGAAGGTGGGGAAACCTGCAGCGCGGACAAAGAGATTTCACCGAGCTGTCTGCAAACTTCCCAACATCTGGTCCGCTGGAGGACGGGGCGAGCCGGAGGGAGACTTCTTTGGAGGCGGAGAGAGAACTATCTCTGCCGGAGAAAAATGCGTTTGGATCTGCAGTTTCTGTCACCTGCATGAGACAAAGAGAGATTTAGTGGTCGTGTGAAGAAACAAGCGTGGGGAGAAACAGGTTTATAGCCATCGTAAAAGGGCTTGAGGTCCACCTTAGGTGATATGAGATGAAATAGTAAAAAAAAAAAACATCTTGGCTGCTCACAGTTCCAGCCAGAGAGAAGGTAAGACTTTGTTTACTGCTATGTTATTTTTTAATTATTTGTTTGTTATTTGTAGATGAAACCTCTTCTGTAAAAATAGATTCAAGTTGAGAAAAAGGAGCCGAGCTGAAGCTGAGGTCGGCCTGAACATGCAGGGACTCGTTATAAATAAGAGGAACGCAGACGTGCAATAAAGGTAGACGAAATACAGTCCGCCCGTTATTTCTGTATATCATTTTCATTTCGTGTACCAATATTCCAAACTTTAATAACGCCAACACTGGATGAACTAGACTTGTAACCCGTTAGTGAGTGTGCAGTGCGGTGGCTTTTTTTTTTCTTTTCCCGAAACTTCTTTAAAACTTTTACCGTTTCAGAAGTTTAGACTTGTTCGTATTCGGGTGTCTTAGGCACGGACAATTGTTTGTCAAACCAGCGTGACCACAGTAAACACGCTCTTGTGAAGTATTTTCTCTAAACTTCGCTTTGGGTTGTCAACAGTTTTGAGGTGCAGCGAGTGCAGAGCGAGCGGCCGCGGGAGCGCGCGAACAGCTGCCCAGCTGGGTTGTTTGGCAGCAGGGCGCGAGCAGAGCGAAGCTTGCACGTGAGGAAGAGTCGGACGCGACTCTGACATGAACTCGCCTCGTCGTTCGGAGTCGCGGAACGTGCACACGGATCGCTGGTCGTCGGCGAGGCGTCGCGAAAGCACACCTGAGTGGCTCTGAGACGAGCTCCTTTAAGTCGTCCTGTTTCTAGGCACCGTCACGTCAAAGCTGGACTTCCTGCGCGTCCTAATAGGTGCATGTCATTTGACTCGGCCTATAATTCTCTTTCTACTTAACTAAAATAAAACCCTGCTCATACGAGTACAAAGGCATAGTTTCAAAAGTTTTTACATAAAAGGACGCTATTCGCTCAGTTTCCCTGGGAAATTCGCACAAATATTCAAATATATATTCTCAAAGTCAGCACAAGAAACTAGCCTTTTTTTTTTAATTTATCACGAAGTGACTATATTACCATCTTTATCAATTGCAGTTTACAGACTTCTTCTATAAAAAGGAAGACTATTATATTTCTACTCTGTCAGCAATTTCACAAAAGCAGTTTGTCAGCTCTTTTAGAGATTTTAGATGATCCCTTCCTGTAAATATTGTACAAACATGGGATCATAGAAATACATACAGATCAGATTTTCTATTAGTCTTTGCATGTGTAGGAAAGTTTGTTAAAGGAATATACATGTTAAAAAGTACATCCTTTCAGGATCAAGATCGTCGGTGACGATCCATGATTCAATAGCTTGTATTTACAGAATAACAATTTAACGTAATCATACAGAATGATTGTCTGTCTTTCTCATTAGGAACTTTAGTTGACTCTTCTTTACAGCTTTGATTCACTTCATTGTGGTTTAAAAAGCCGTTTCAATGTCCCAACTTTAGTGAGATTGAGGTCTGGAGTTTGAGTGTGCCATTGCAATACATTAATTTGTTCCTTTTTTACCATTTCGGATACTTTTGCTGGTCATCATCTTGTAACATGACCCTATTTCAGTTACGCTTTATCTGTTAAGAGTGACTCAATGACTGCAATGTATCCTGTGGTTACGAACAAAACAAAACGCCTCATCATCACTTCTCTGTCACTGTGGGGTTTTTTTTGTTTTTTTTTTGTGCATTATGGCTAAACATCTGTACTTTGATCTTGGCTGTTCAAAAACACTCACAGAAGTCTTGTGGTTCGTTGAAAGGACTTCTCCTTAAAATCTTTACAAATAAACTGTGCAAGTTCAGTTTTTTTCTAATTGTGCTGTTATATATTTTGATAGTTAACATGTTAATGAGGCAAAGATGTATTGCTTGGAATTTTTTGTATTCCTTTTTATCTCCCTTTTTAACATTGTCTGAACTGAACTTACCTGGATGGTCTCTCCTGGGAATATTTAAAACAATCTTGTGTTTTTTTTTCCTCTTGTGAAAAAATCGTATGTCACTGTTGAACTCAAGTTCTCCAGTTTCAGATTGATGTGTAGCAAGTTGGCAACAACTACTTATATGAGATCATCGCTGATGTCTTTCCTCACCAGCATTGTGTTGTCATACATAATATTTCACACCAACAAGCTCCCTCACACAGTGTCTGTATTTTGTCATATATTTTGATGAATGACACAATATTGTGGTGTTGTTGTTCATCTGACCGACAGAACTGAAATACGCTGTACTTTCTTTGTCCGCATAACTGCAGGCGCAATATCCTTATTGCCAGTCTGTTTCAGTGCCAACAGTAACAACAGTTCAAATGTCATCAAATGTGATGTGCCTCAAACGAAATGTCGGTGGTATATCTTTCATGTTGCCCATGCATGGATTTCCTCTCATTGCTTCAGGCTTATTCACCTCCCTCAAGATAAGCCAGGCCTACGCCCATGGATGAGGAGAGGAATGATGCTGCTATCTCCCCTGAGCCACCTGATGATAGAGACCCTGGTCTACCAACTCCAAGTTCACATACAGCCTCAGCAAACAGCTGTCCAAACCCAAACCCCTGTCCTTGTGAAGGTAAGTTACAAGTCTAAAAGAGCATACACAAACACGCAGCAATGGGTAGTTATTCGAGTTCCGGTGTAAATGTGTGTGTGTGTGTAGGTGTCTTTATGTATTTTGGAAGAAGTGCAGAATATGGTGCGTTGTGGTAGACAGGACCTGCTTTAAGCAGCTTGCATTCAGTGCTCTGTGACTCACCAGGCCGTGTTCAGGGCCCGTGAAGCTCGTTGCAGCAGAAGGTTTATCAGTATGTGTGAACACAGCGCAGCTGTGTGTACTTCGTATTTTTTCTGTCTTCACAAGTCATGCAAGCTCATGGGTTCATTGCGATCCATAGATCAGAATGCACTGTCAGTGACAGATGCAGCAGCTGTGCATTCAGGTGACAGGTTGCTTTTGGGGTCGAGACCAGTTCGGCCCAACAGACCACAGCATTATGGCTCCTGAGAATTTGGGAAGGAATCCATGACCCTTTTTGTCTTGATGAGATTTGGTCGTGGTAAGAACTTACTGACATGGGGTGGGAATGGGAGTTATGGGAGGATGTAGACTCAGTTCGAGGCTGTTATGTGCCTGAATGACTCATGCGGAATCAGCCAGATATGATTCAAGTTCCCTCAAGTTTCACTGAGTGAAAACAACAGTGCTGACTGTAGATCAGAGTGTAGGTCTTATGGGGTAATTAGTGTAGGTGTGGTTAACAGTTAGGGTAGTGTGCAGAGATTTAAGTGGCTTGTTGCCATGGGAAGCTGCCACAAAAATGTTTGACGCTTTGTGTGCTTCTTTTATTAGATTTTATTTTTGTTTTCTTTCTTTTTTTAAGACAACGAACAGTCCATCTGCTATAATTATTATGTTGAATTTTTATTTCACACTGACTTCTCTCTTTTTAGGTGGTTTACAAATATAACTACTAATAGTGTAGAAGTTAATGATATTTCCTTAGGGATTTTACTGTTATTACACAGGAGCGACGTGCCCGAACACGTCCTCCTGGCTGTGCTGACTTACCTGTCCTTGCTTCACAAAAAGCATCACAAAGTGTAGATTCTCCAACAACACAGATGCTTTGGGTATTGGTGAATGTGTGCATGGTGAGGGAATGTAAGTGAGTTTGGTCAGACTTCCTCTGAGGGCAACATGGCCCCGCTTTCAGCACGTTCAACACTATACTCACAATCACTACTACTGATATAAGGATATGATGGCTATGTTTTCAGTTTATCTTATAAGAGATGAATGTATTACCCACTGTCTTCCCAGCTTTGACTGATTAAGTGATGCTCTCGTTCTCAGTAGTACGTGGACAGGAACCCAGATGTCTTGAACTGTGTTTTTGTCTGATTGCTTGCAACAGAAAGTTGTGTCGTTATTAAATGTTTCTGCCTACAAAATATTAATACAGCGTGGAGAAAAAAAAGCACCTTGTATTCTGCTCAAGGTGTCAGTTCAAATAGTCAACAAGCATTTCTTTATAAACTGTGTACGGAGAAAATACTTTCTGAACCACAGTACATTTTTTGCATCATAATATTTGGTTATGAAGGCTGGAAAATGGGCAATTATTTATTTCCAGTTCTGTAAATGATGCTATTACCGCTGTAAATAGATGGTGTCCTTACATCACAGGGGCTTGCACGTCTAAATAATTTAACACATTGGTTTTGCTTGTAAGTCTTTTGCTTTAGATTGATTGAGATTGTGTCTGTGGCTAATTTTGGAACAAGCCAGGTAATCACAACGTACCGCAGTTGTTCAGAGAATCTTTAAACCCGTCCTTAAACACTTTAAGTCCCCTGATTCCTTGATAGCATTTTTTTTTTCCATAGCAGAATAAAGCTCTGCCCAGTCATCACAAGGCCAACATAGAATGGTGTGTGCGCGCTGATAGATGTGTGCTTCTTCTTGTCGCGAGTGTTGCTCCAACTAAGGCATGAAGGTGCGGTGAGGCTGTTTATAGTGCAGGAGCCTTTTGCCACCACATGCTAGACAGCTCTCCAACACCACCAGCAGTTTTCTGACTCTTTCTTTCTTTCTTGGGTTATTTTCATAAATAAAATACTTTTGTAAAATATCTGTTGATTTATTCGGGGTGCCTTTTTTTTGAGCTGGAAAACGCACTCATGCTTTCTTTCTGAGTGTTAGCTGAGAAGGTTGACATCACTCTTGTGTTTAACAGTTTGAAATGTTAAATCAACAAACTGCTCCATGAGATCTTGACTATTTGAAGAGCGAGGGTGTAATTGCTACTGCTGCTAAGAAAAATGCATCCGTATTGGGGCCCACTTCGATCAGACAAGTAAGATATTTGGCTGTTCCTGAAAACACTTATTCCATGAAAGTAAGTAGGAAGTACGAGTCACGCGCTTATCCACCAGGCTTTCAACACCATCTTTGTACCAGCCAGTGATATCCTGGGGGGAATTTTATAGACAGAGAGTAATTGTAAAACTTTTACTTATCTGCCCTGTAGCTTCTGTATATAGATTTAGATGTATGGTATACTTTGTATCTCCTCTGTGGTATTTACCCTTTGTGACATTAATCCTCTATTTATATTACAGTCTAATCTGCGCTCATTTAAAACACCTTCCTGCACTTCCATTTCATTTTCATCCCAGTATTTGCTTCAGTGTATAAAAGCAGCTATTTTTTTTTAACTTGTCTCTTTTCTGTGTCTGAGGTTTGCTCAAGCTGGTGTCTAATTTGGTTTCTCGTAGAGATGAAAATAAACCAGGAACAGTTTGAGGCATTTTTTTTGCAGCACATATGAACGACAAAAACGAGCATGCACTATGTTCCTTTACCACTTGCAAACATCTGAGAATCTGCTGCTGCTCTGGTGGCCTGTACTCTTTCTTTTTCTCCCAGAAGTGGCCTAGATGAGTACTCTCTCTAAACATTACAGCTTTTGCCATCACAACCTAAAGTCCAGATTCATATAAAAAAAAAAAAAAACCAAGCATCTAAAAATGCCCTTCTCAAAACTTCAAATCTTCAAAGCCCACCTCATATATATATATATATATATATATATATATATATATATATATATATATATATATATATATATATATATATATATCTGATCTAAAAGGCTATGGTATGGCCAAACAACTGACATGACCACAATGTGAATTTTTTTCATTGATTAAGATGATGATGATGATGATGATATGTGTACAGAATGGAAAATCAGTACTCAGTAAATACATAAGCCTTAAAGACCTTAAAGAGATGAAATGCCAAGCTTTTAATTTACCAGTCCATCTATACTCCAACCTTTAACTATGGTCGGCATCTGTGGGCAGCGCCTGAATTAATGAGGTCTCAAATTTAAGCGGTAGAAAGGAGCTTTCTTCACAGGGTTTCTGAACTCAGCGTGAGGATTCCAACCATTTGGGATGGCTTCAGATAGACAGTTTGGGCATCTGGTCATGATGCCTTCCACACACCTTTTGGACTGGAAGATGGTCTTAGGGCAGGCACAGAACTTGTTGGAGAAGTCATATCTCTGGATTGGCTTGGAAATGCCACACTGTCTTCACTAGAGCCAGTTTCCATCATGAGGGACGAGGGACAGGGTGTAAAAGGCAGGAGACAACCATTCCCAGCCAATCCTAGAGAACTTCAACCTCAACACAATATGATCCATACTTTTAGGGATGAACGAGAATGATAAGACTAGAATGGTAAGACGAGGACACTAGTCTCACCAGATAGACGCCAGTGATGTATATATGAGGGTGCATTTATTTTTTTGTTTTTTTCCACTGTATTTTTCTTTTTTTTTTCTGATAGTTAGGCAGTCCTTTCAAAGCGTGATGGAGGAAACATTGCTGCTTGATACCATCCTGTCATATAGTGTTGTTGTATCGTATAGCTCTCTGTGGCAAAGCAGTCGTACTATTTTCTCATGGCCCATAAGAATCTCAGACACAAAGTAACACAATCAAATTACCCTTAATCCTTCTCAAATGCTGACAGTTTTTGTCTTTAATGAGCTTAGACTTTTTCATTCTCCCACGGCAACTATAATCTCTTGTTTTGGACATATTCCAATACAGCACTTAGTAGTGCTGCGTGAGTGTTGAGGGGTGTCTTTTGGCAGGAACGCAGTTCAAAAGTTGCCTTTTCTTTCCTTGTCATATTTTTTCATGTCCGTAGTTGTTCATGGGAAGAGATAAAATTGACATCATTGCTGTAGTTGGGTGCTAATTTTTTCTTTTTTCTTTATGCTCGTCTTCATTGGATTTCCAGCGGTTGTGTGTGTTTTCTCTTAGTTTAAGTTGTAAAAATTGCTTAAAAGGTACTATGGCTGTTTCTTCTCTACCTTCTTTTGGCTGACATTATTCTTCTTAGTTGCTTATCACTTTATCTCTTGAGAAGTGTACAAGTCAGCTACATGTTATCCACTATATTATGAAGGTTCCCCCCTTTTTACCAAACCCGTTGTACTTGTGCCTGTCTGTTTCCTTCCGTCACTGGCAGGAAAATGCATATATAGTATGTACCGAGCCTTCATTCTGCGAACAGACTGAAGGTCCTGAAAGGTCAAAGCTGTTGAAAGTGGCTCGAGGTAGTTCGTATTGAAAAAGAAAACTCCTCTGAGCTCTCTCAATGGTTCTCTGTGATCCAGCAGCCCAATCCAAACTCATAGCCACAGGAACGGCAGGCTGCGCTCTCCTGCAGGTGATACAGGATATGTCACGTCATTTGCCTTCTCATAAAAATAGTGAGTGTTTTTGGTATGTGCTTATGTGTTTATGGTGGTCTTTGTCCTATGTGATCCATATGTTCTTGCTTTAATGGTTAACCGGTTACCAGGCGGATGCCATTCCTCTGATGCTCCTAGAAGGCCAGTAACATGTGTAATTCATAAAACTACAAGTACACATGAACACAGACGCACAGAGTCAAGCGTTCATAAACACTTACACATGTTTACCCCAACATGTAAACACGCAACAAGTTCTCTTTAGCAGCTCTTGATTGCTCTGGTCTGACTTTGATTAGAGGCTCATCTTTCTCAAATTTCAGAAATGGCTCTGAGTTTGAGCAGTTTGGTGGTTTGATGCCGACGCCAACACACAATTGGTTGAAGACTTGCTTGGATGGCACTGTGGCTTTGGTGGGAATGTGTTTAGATCCAACAATTGTGGTTTTGAACATTTACAGAGGGAAAGCTAGTTAAATCACAAAATCCATGTACTTTTAACAAATGGTACCCCACTGGCAACACAAGTATATGCAGAAGAAACTATTGCTCTGAAACATAGAGGGGTTCATGACGTAAGATAATTGAACTTATACTTAGTAATAATATGTAGCCGTGCCAGATATGGATGCTTATTGCAGATATTGCTCTGCTTTTTTTGCTTTTCAAGATTATTTTGAAGCCTTTTTGCTTTTATTTGATTGCTGCAGCTGAAACAAAGAGAAATATGAGAAAAATAAAGCAAGGGGATGCTTGCAGAGTAGTTCTGTCCAACCGTTTCATTGTCACATTACAAAACTTACAAAACGTGACTTTTACACAATAAAGGTATGTGAAAAAGAAAGGATTAACTCTTTGGTTTTAAAATTGTACATGCTGGCACAGAGGCCTGGAGGGGTTATTCCAGCAAAGAAGTGAACCAAATAAAATTCTGTTTTTATGATGACCTTTTCCTGTGTCTTATAGCAAAGGTCATGTTTTATTTTGATGTGGCAACAACTGAAAAAGAAATGTAAAAATACAATTTACTCAAAATGGTAAGAATTTCCTTTTAATCATGATTTCATTCGGAGTTTGGCGTTTAAAAAAAAGTAAAATAAAAAACTCTGATAATGGATCAGTCGTTGGCCTGTTTTAGTTTGTTTGTTTTGTTTTGTTGTTGTTTTTTGTTGTTTTTTCAATTAGGAAGAAGCCAGAGGGCCATAAAGGCATCAAATGGCACATTGGTTGGCAGCAGTTGTTGTGCCAACATGTTCTGCGTACTCATAGTGATCTGCATGGTGCAGAGTTTAACATATATTGTGTTTTTTAAAGCAAAAAACATAAGTTTACTTCTTACTATGAGTTTGTTTAAACAAGTAAGTGATAAACGTTTTCTGGAACACCCCCCAGCTCCTAAGATTGGGTTAGTTAACCCTGAATTGAATAACAACACATGACATTTAAGCTGTGTTATTGTTTATCGATCAAAAACAAAGCCAAAAATGTAAAAGAAGTAGTGTGTGTAAAACAAGTTATAATTTAATGGCTTTTTGTTTATCCACTTTTTTTCTTTTTTTTTTAATCCACTTGTACTGTTTCAATCAGGTTGACAGCTACAATTTGACTGGGTCATTCCAGCATCTTGATTAGTTGCTTTTTCACCTCTTCTGTTGCAGATTTGCTGGTCTGCTTACCGTCACTGGCCTGTAACATGACCCAGCTTCAGCCAAGCTTTAGCTCTTAGACAGATGACCTCATGCTTCGCAGTGGACTATTTTGCAAAATTGAAGAGTGCATGTTCAACTCAATGACCTCTTGTTGTCTAGGTCCTGTGACTGCAAAATTAGGTCAAATAATAATTCCCCCACCACCATGCATGAGAGTTGGTATGAGGCATTTGTGCTGACATGCTGTGTTTGTTTTCTTTGCCTCATGCAGCACTTTGCACCATGGACAAACATCTGCACTTTGGGCTTGTCTGTTCAAAGGATATGCATTTAAAAAAAAATCCTGTGGTTTGTTCAGTTGTTAAAAAAAAAACAAAACAAAAAAACAAAGCTGTGATGCAGTTATGGTTTTAGAGACAAAATGCATTCACCTGGTAACGAGCCGTACTTGCCCAGTGTTTTCTTAGTTTTCGGATTGTGAACTTTAACATACCAACTAAGACCTGCAGAGCCTGAGTCGTGGGCTTTTTGCAATCTCCTTGAACATTGCACAGTCTGACCTTTGGTTAGACTTGGAGAGACATCTGTTACTGGGAAGATTAGGAACTATGAATGTTTTTTGCTTCCAAATATTTTTTCCCCCCACTTTAGTATAATGAGTTGCATTTTCCATAGCAAATTGACGTATTGCCATTCTCAGATTGATGCACTGCAAGAATTGCTTCACCAAGATTGTTGCTGATGTCTTTGTCTGTGGCTTTATGTTAACACAAATCTGAAAACCCCAGACCAGGAAAAAGACACTTCACACTGTACTAGTGTACTTACTTTTTCATACACAGCCTCTGCATTTTGAATTTGATTCATAACAAATAGGACAATGTTATGTCATGTGTCAGGTCGTATGTCATCACACTTATTATATCCTGATGCTTATAACCATGGATCAAAAGAAGGCACGCTTTTTTCACATTACTATATTTCTATAACTATTTCAATAATGTCTCTTACTTTTTTTTTTTTGTCAGTCAATAAAATTATGTTTTTGTTTGCTTGTTCTTTGAGACCATATAAAGAAGCACAACTAAGAAAAAGAGAAATAAAAAAGTGCTCAATGAAATGTAGGCCACCACAATGGAGGCATGTTGAGTCGTGCAGTCTTGTAGTGCACAAAGACATTAAGCAGACTAATAATCCCGGGCTCTAAAGTTATCAGCATTACCAACCACACGTAGTGTACTTCATGCTTACAAAAGAGTAGTTCAAGCCCTGCTGATTATTATGTTGGTTTAATTTTTTTTTTTTAGCACGTAGTAGTGTTTCAGGCAAAGAAAATGCACACAGCATCATTACCTGGATTATAAATAAACAAATGTTGTTAAAGCTTTTATGAGATATATAGTTACAGTTCAATGCTTAAATTCAAAGCATTTATAAAGAAGGGTTTAGTGAATGGATTGAATAATGTAGCTATCTACACACAGCTTTCGTGTATCTCTATACCAGAGTTTATGTGTGGATTTTCACTAGTGACAGTCATGAAACCAGCATGATGGCGTATAACAGATACATCGCGGGCCTGAGAAATGACTTCCACATGCAGGAGACAATAGCTTTTGTGATTAGAGTTGGCACTAGAAATAGTAACGCATATGAGTAAGTGTTGCATGTTTGTGTGTTTACAGATTTTAATGGTTTAGTTTAGTGAACCACTCTCAGGACAGCAGAGCAGGACGTACTTCCTATCCCAGGTCCTGTTTACGTCTTCTCCCACCAGATGCACACACACACACACACACACACACACACACACACACACACACACACACACACGCGTGTGCTCATGAGAGTGAAGTCTGAGAGTGTTGAGCAACTATTCCCAAAGAATGTCATCAATTAGTACATAGTTATTTGTACCTTTTTTCTGCATTTGAAGTAGATATTTGACTTACATTTTGATATGGATGGATGGATGGATGGATGGATGGATGGATGGATGGATGGATGGATGGATGGATGGATGGATGGATGGATGGATGGATGGATGGATGGATGGATGGATGGATGGATGGATGGATGATTGATTGACAATTACCACATCACAAATTTCTGATGTGGAATCTTTAGTTTAAATTTAATTTTGTTTAAACGTTTTCACTTTATTTTGTAATCTTCAGAAAATTGGTCATATTTGAATTTTACGCAGTATTAACATGAATTTTACTAATGCAAATATTTAAACATAGCTTTGAACAAAATATTCAAAATATCTTTTTATTTTAGAAGGGTACATCTTTTTATGATTACCTTCAAAAATATATCATCAAACATATCAATATAGTAATTTTAAAGGATAAAACCAAACCTTATATTGTGTCAGCTATTCACTTCTTCCTTGAACATCTATTTATTTTTGGTTTGGACTTGGTCACTACGCTTCTTTTCTTTAGCGACATTCATTTTACGTAACAGACCGTAGTCATGGATTATCACAGCCTGAGATGGACTTTGTAGAGAAATTACTTTTGTCCCTGAAAAGTGGGTTAATCTATAGAATTTGGTCAAATGTGCAAAGGAATATGAACTGGAGACGAAACGTGTGAGAGCCAGGGGACAGGAAAGAGGAGACAGAGAAGTATAGGAGAGCAGATAAAGTAAATAAACATAGCCGGGAAGTGCTGAGTCCATGCACAGGACGTGGTTTGGCTTGTGTGTGTGTGTGTGTGTTTATCAAGCCCAGCTGGCTCCCATTTGCCCTGGAATGAGTCTGCACCTCTCAGAGGCCCGCGCCTGCCATGCTTTGAAGGCCTCTGTGTTGTGTGTGTGTGTGTGTGTGTGTGTGTGTGTGTGTGTGTGTGTGTGTGTGTGTGTGTGTGTGTGTGTGTGTGTGTGTGTGTGTGTGTGTGTGTTTGCATAATAGCAGCTTCACCAGAGGACTGTGTGGCATCTTTGAACACATAAAACAACTCTACATTACTGCGTGTATATTACATGTACGTCCTCTCGTGAGTTCAATTTTAAGCAGACATCTACAGAAACAGACACCCAGGCACGCACACACGGACCCACACAGATTTCAGGTTTCACAAGCGTTCACATAGACCCCTGAACAGTCACAAGGGCTTGGATTTAACTGCTTCCAGATGAAAGTTTAGGACAGAGCACACACCAACACACAGACAAAATCTTGCTTTGTTTAAGTCAGCAGAAGTACTCTCTTCAAATTAATTAAGTGTTAGTGGATGGGAAATGACAGGGGAGTTTACTACAAGTGTGGAAATAGCTTAGCTCCCGATTTCTGATAATAGGAAAGAAAACAGGGACTCTAAATGAGCACACTCGTCTACTCAGCTCATAACACAGATATAAAACATTATGGTCTGTTTTAATGGTTTTACCGCCTGTGTGTACCTGTTTGCATGTTTGCTTTGCAGATGTGGCCTACACCTACACTGAACCCCTCATATTGAGGGTAAATGGCACTCCAGAAAAGCTGCTAGGCGATGAAGATGGAGACAGTTGCAATCACAGCACCAGCCTCTCACATTCGGCGCTCACGACACCCAGCAAGAGTATTACATGTGAGTAAATTCAGACTCGTCCACACACACACTCATTCGCACATTCACACACTGAGACGCCTGCAGAGTGAAAGATTGATGAAAGGTTGTTTTTTTCCATCGCCATTCTCTGGACAGATGAGTCACATTGTCCTGACCTTTAGCAAATACATTTGCACACCCTGAAGAAAGAAAAAAAAAATAGCTCCGGTAGTCATACTCACAAACAGAAATATCCAATATCTGCAGGCTACACCCACAGAACCTGTGGGCCATTTGCTGTAAATTCTCACATGTTAATACACTAGTTTGGACAAAAGCGGCTTTCATTTTAAAACATCATCCAGTCTTATATTACTCTACTAGAGTTTTGGCTTTTACTGACTTTGTCATTTACAGTACAACTTGTTTCTTGCCTCACTGGCCATCAGGTTCACTTTGCTTAAATGCACCACAACAACCAGCTTCAGCTTCTTGTGCTCTCATAAATTTGCATGCTTTTGAATCACACACAAAATTGCAGAATAAGAGTCTTTTGAAACCAATCTAAAACAAACCCAAATAAGGGTTCTGTTTATCAGAGTCCATCTGTGATGCTCTGGGTTTAGATAGACGCGAGTGTTGGGGGTGGTGTTCACAGTTGCATGGAAAGTCAATGGAGAGTTGTGATGAAATGTAAACGGAGGAGCGACGAGCTTTTATCACTATTTGTTCATAGCTTCGTATTCGCTTTTCACATGACGCAGAGTGAAGCCAAAAACTCTGAATCCAAAGTAAAAATTATAAAACTGAAAAAAAAAAATCTGTTTTTACTTTAACTTTTATTTCACTGGACACAGTCTTAACTTTATTTCATATTTCATCTTCTTAACACCATTTACTTTGCTTATAGTCGTTTTTGCTTTTCAGTCCTGCAAAACTTTCCCAAAAAATGTTTTTTTTTACCACTTTTGTAGTGTTGTCATTCCTTCCCCCAACACTTGCAATGAACTCTGACGGTCCCATTCTTCATTAACTTGTGCAACAGAACAAGATCATTACTGTATTTTTTTCCCAAAATTCCCCACACCAGTCCAGTACCCGTACCCTTCTCTTCCTCAGACATGCCTTTGTAATATGTGCACAGTTTAATGTTGCAGGATCTTATTGGCAAACGCGTGGACGTGAAATTTTATGCATCAAAGCTGCCATCAGAGAAGTGTTAATAAAGTTTGCTGAGGACGCTCGTACAACCATGTGCCATCACAGAGCCTGAATTTTAGACTCGTTGCTGATAACAGTCTGGATAGTAGACAAATGCCACCTCTCCTATAGGAATTAATGTTTGCACTGAAATTGAATAGTCTGCCTCTATTTTGTTGTAATTTATAAAGGTTTTGATGAGTGATGCCACGTCCATCTGGTTTTATCAATCATTGATAAATCTCTTGGGCTTACCACCTTTGCCCTTAATGCACTAAAATGATCATCTTCTTCTTAATCCTGGAACAATGTCTGAATCACACCACAAAATATTTAGGATTCTACTATCTACATTATTACAAAAGTTATGTTATTTTGAATGCGTCCTATTTCACTCTGTGAAACGCCCTTTTATGTGCACGTTTTTATTTCTGTGAAACTAGCTTTTATAAAATGAACTCGTCTTTTGGTAGTGTGACTGTGGAAAGAGAACTGCAGGAGAGGAGTTCCCTGTCTCTTATTGTTTATGCTTTATTTACAGTCCATGAAGAAGAAGTGCTTTGTCTCACATCACCGATGAGCAGCATCAAAAGGCATACAACAGAAGGTTTCTTTGCAGTAAAAGCCATGTTCAAAACCCCGTCTAGTGTTACAAGTTTTAGTCTGAAACGTACTCTCCCTCGCTCGCCTTTTTTTGATTCAGAACCCAAAGGTGACATAAGAAAAAAAAATTCCACCGGATTGTCAGCGTGGTTTTGTTTTGACTGACGCCCACGAAAATGTAGAAAAGCTGTCTGGATGTTAAAGCGTTCACTAAATAGCATAGTAAAAACGAATAAACAAACGTAAACGTACCACAGAGACACAACTACTGTCAATGGCAGCAAAGCAAGAATTGTGTAAAAGAATAAAGGATCGCTGAATGGAGCTGTGAGAAAAGGGCCGTTCAAGCTGACATCTAAGTATTTGTTAGACAACTATGAGATTTTTTTTTTTTTTTTCTTCAGGAATCCAAGGCGGGGTGACAAAAGCTAGTTTGTGGTAACTAAAAAACGTGCTCTTTCAGACAGGAAGTGGATTTGTGCATAAGCAGGTGAATGTAGTGTGTTTGAACTGAGTCGTCTGCTGCCCGACTGCTCTGCCGCTACCTGTCCTCTTTGCTGTGTGTGTGTGTGTGTCTGTCTGTCTGTCTGTCTGTCTGTCTGTCTGTCTGTCTGTCTGTTTAAACACCCTGGCTGGAAGACTGAGAAGTCGGGGGGCTGGCTTTCTCTCTTCCTCTCTTCCTTTTTCTCTGCTTTATTTTATATCCCAGTAAAACCCGTGAAACCCACCAGCTCCATATGCAGTGCACGGAGGGTTATGCAACTACCGTGGACTTGAACAAAATGTACTGCCATGAACACCAGTCTTTGTTGGCTTTGGTTTTGCCTTCATTTGCCTCCTCCCTTCATCCATAACTTTATCCCTCCGCAGCTTAACCAGTCTCACGTGATCACAAGTCGGTCCACAAAGTTTCTGAACTTTTTAGCCGTCTCAAGTGAATGCTGAGAACTTCTGCCTGCCTGTGTGCTCAATCGCAAGCCTGACTCTTTGCCTTTTGTGTTGTTATTTTTTGTTTTGTCTGTGCGAGTTGGTTCATACGCCTTGTGAAAGCCTCTTTAAATGGGCTCTGTGTCATTTGCAGCCAATAAATCAATCATTTGCGCGCCTTATATTGAGTGTGTAGACGTTATAAAATAGACCTGACTCAGGCATCTGGTGAGATCATGACCCTGTGACATCTGTGAATGTGTGCACGGAGGTGTTTGTGAGCGAGTGAGGAAACAGAAGCACAAACACGAAATTCCAGTATGTTCTGTCTCGCTGTCGATGTCGATGACATCACAGCCGCAGTATGCGTCTGGCTCTGAGCCTGTGACGAGCTGTCTGAGAACAATGCGCCAACGTATGCCGGAGCGTGTTATGACACACTCACGCACACATATGCAGACGCGCGCGTGGAAACACACATGGCAGAGTGATGTCATTGAAACAGTTTCGTCTTTGACGTCACAGTCACAGCAGGATACACATGTTCACAGATGTTTTACTGCTCACGCTCGGAAAGGAAAACAGTGAGACACATGTGGTAAATTATTAACTGATCAAAGTAGCATTTACTTTACAAAAAAAAACGTTGTGTGTCTTTATAGGCATTCCCGTTTGTTGCTGGATGAATTCAACATAGACGGGAAATGCAACAGTTCCTTTGTGCATGTGCAAATCAGAGCGAGCGCGTGTAACGGAAATGTTGTTTGTTATTATCTTGTCATCGAGGAGGAAGACTTCGGTGCAGTCGGGAAGTCAAGCGGGAGTGCAGCAACGCTCCTTATTAGAGACCAGTACCTGAGATCTCTCCTGTATTCCTTTAACTTACTTTTGCTTCAGTTTCTCTCTTCTTAGTTTTTCCATCACAATTCTCTGAATTTGCACTCGATCATATCTAGACAAACTTTACGTTTCCAGAGAAGCAACATAACATAAAACTGCATTTACCTCCGGCTTAGCTCCACCAGCCCTGCACCGGTGGAGCGGTTGGTTGAGTCCGATCTGTCATTAAACTCAATGTACATGATTTCAGTTTTGCATGTTTCTTCATAATTATGCCTAAATATTTGCACACTATTTCCATTCATTAATCAGTTGAAACTGAAACAAATGTAATATTCATTAGATGTGAAATTATAAAAAGAAGAAGAAGAAGAGTTTCTCCACATCTTAATCGCACAAATTGAAAAACTGACGTTGGAAAACCATCTGTTTTTTACAACTTATCTATTAACGTTTAGTTAATAGAAAAGTTGCTTTTGGTCTCATAGTTGGCATCAGTTAACAAACAGAAAAGAATAACAATGTTTGCCAAATTATAAATCGAGACAGATGGTTCATGTACATTGGAAGGAGGAACTGTTTTTATTTGCTTATTTTCTGTCTCTGAAAAACCCAGATGAGATAAGAGAAAATTCAACTTTATTGATTCTACAGGAGGCAAATTCAGAATAGGGGTTAAACAATATACAAGTAGAAAAAAATAGTTTAATTAGCAGTAAAATGCAGGTTATAAACACAGCATATTATTTACTTGGGGCCAACTTATCAACTGACTTGCATCCTTCCAAAACATAGGGGAGGTTGTTGTTTTCACACTAAAATATTAGTTCATTGATTCATTCCCAGCACTTGAACTGCATTTGGAATCACCTGCAAAGTCTTTTAAATCTTAAGGAGCTGGTCTAACTCAATAAACGTTTGTACATATTGGAGGCAAAAATGTCTGCATGTAAATGTCACGATGGACCACTTCGCCCAGCTTTAACCTGTAATGACTGTGGTGATTAAATATTTTGGGTTTTTGGTGGGTTTTATTATAGTTCCTTTTAATGACATACATTTCTTATTTGTTTATAGTGTGTGTGCTGTGATATTTCTGATCTTGGCATGTACCCCTGATACATTAAATAACATTTTTAATGAGGGTTAATGAGCTGCTTTGCCTGTTGGAACAGATGATAACAAAGATCCTCTGGCTGTTATTGTTATTGTTATAGTTATAGTTATGTCCCCCTTCATATTTATTTACTGTCGACAGACGAGTGCGTTCTGCTTTTACAGACGCTAAACACAAACAGAATCCCTCAACAATGAAATGCACTTCTATCATCCTGGTGTTACACAGTAAACACAGGAGCTGGTCAGTTGCTCCGACTAGTGTTAGCCACATTCCTGTAAAAGATGTTCGCCACCAAATCAAGGTTGCATAATGTTTGAGAAACCTAACGCCGTTCTCAGCCGTCCAAAGCTTAAAAACGTAATGAAAGTCAAAGTTCAAGTAGAATAAAATTGAACCATGATTGCATCCCAAAGGGAATGTTTGCACTTGAACATAACAGCTCCATGAGTCTGTGCACTAACCTGCAGCATTCGAACGTGCACGAGGGCGACAGCCTCTGCATGTGGTGTTCCCGCTCAACACACTGAGCTCTCCGGGGCCCCCTAATATCTCGTTTTTATTGTCCCTATGAGTTGCATCTGACGGGACTCTGTCCTCATGGGATGTTTTCGTTGTACTTTAGAGGACTGGCTCAACAAAACAAGGTTCATTAACGCTGGCATGTTGGACAGACTTTTTGAAAACTATTTTAGCTCCTGCACATTGTTTGACCTTTTTTTTTTACAGTATTAGTTCCTGTCAGGTAAAACAGTGCAATTCTGCCAGAAAAGCCTTTCTAATGTCGGATCTGGGGGAAATGAAAACACATATCAGATTATTTGGAGAGGATTTCCAAGACTGAACTGTTTTAATGCCAGCCAAGCATAGAATAGAATTATGAGTAAAGGCATCACCTCTCCTTTTTACTTGTTATATATTGAATAGGTGGAACTTAGGATGACATTTTTCTCTGATGAAAATATAGTTTTTTTTAAATTGACTGGTTTTACTTCCATATCTGTAGTTCAACGCTCATGCCAACATAGACAAACTGCGGAGGAGACAGTTGGGTAAGGCAGCTGGAGCAGAGACAGACGGACAGAGTCATGACTCATTACAGCGAGGGATAAGTAGAGAAAGAGCTATTCTCCGTTCTGGGAGGGAGGTGTTTAAGTACAGGGTAGCTGGGAATCAGGAAAGGAGTCAGAGATGGCGGGCGTGTGCTGCTACACGGAAATCACGGTGACACAGTCACTTCCCTGATGGCTAAACATGTCTGCAAACATTTACATAAATGCTTCACACTAGAAGATGCAGGATCCCAAATGGCCCGCAACTACCGTAACTACACACACGTGCGAACACATTCACACAGACATACACACCCACATACGCGCGCTGCCGTTTCCCCGTCTCATCATTTTAATTCCACAATCATTTATTTGCAGTTATTTTTAAGCAGCTCGTTCTGCTGATTCTTTGTGTTTGTGAGTCACACCCATGCATCTTCCTTCTCCAAAGCCTTGCCAACACCAAGTCTTCTTCAGGTTTTTTTTTTCCCCTCTTTCTCCCTTGCTTTCTTAATCACAGACAAAAGGGCCTTGTTTTTTTTTTTTTTTTGTGTGTATGTGTGTGTGCTTGTGTAGTGTGTGTCCACGTGTGATCTTGCATACATTTGTTTGTGTGCTTGAGTGGGCCTAACCTCAAACTGTGTTCAGAGACAATCGTGACTCGTCGTCTCCCTCCCTCTCGTCTGTCTGCCTGCCAGATCCGCCTATGTACTGTGTTGTCTCACTCACATTCTCACACACACACACACACACACACACACACACACACACACACACACACACACACACACACAGTTCTCAGCAGCTCAAAGTACCCCTTATGATAAGTCAAAACTAAAAAGGAAGAGTGAAAAAGTATGCATGACATCCCCCCTTTTTCTAATCCCCTTCTTCTCTTACTGTACCAGGACTTGGCCAGTTGAGAATTTCAAAACATTACTTTTTTTTACGCAAAAGACAAAGAGACAGAAACTACAAAGAGAAAAAAAAGGAGAAAGGGAAGACATACCACAGGAGAGCAGCAGGTATTGACTTTTATATAAACTTCAAAAGCAGAAAGTATGGTTTATTCTTCTAACTCTGTCCATGCATGCACATCTATGCACTCATGCACACACATGCACACGCTGCCTGCAGGCCTGCAGCCTGCCAAACATCTGGAGCAGAGTTAAAAAACGCTGAATGAAAGAATCTTAAATAACACTGGATTGTTGTGTCACCACGACCACCAAGCAGTCAAACTGGGCCTACGTGGGTTATCTGTCTCTGATGTACATTTTTATTGCTTTTCGTGGTCAGAGGTTGAAATCAGGAGAAAACACTATCTGCCTCTCAGTGTAACTATGTGCATGCATCTGTTTCTCTTACAATTTGTGGGCCTTTTTTACACAACAATTGCCCGACAAGTTTTGCCACTTTCAAAAACTTTAGGGCCCCTAAAAGGGTGATATGAAATACTACCATAATATATAAGAAGCAGGCGTGTGTTTTAGTTGGCAGAAGAGGTGAGCTTTTCTGCCCTCCTGGCTTAAGTTGAGATGTTAACACTCGGTGGCGCTTGGAGGTTGAATATACAGTACAATGAGCCACGATCAGCACGTTCAAGGGGGTTTGTTTGTAGACACAGTATGTCTTGAGTCCAAACTGTGTTATCAGAAAATATCAGTGAATGAAGAGAAAAGTTTTCCTGGAGACAAAAGCTGTTCTCCTTTGGGGACCTGAGACAGGTATTATTACGGGTCACGTCAGTAAACGCACACAGCAGGTCCGCCTGTGTGCTACTGCGTTCAGGGTGAGCGTTATAATTGGACTCAGTTTCCCAGCGTCCATCATTCCTTGACGGTTTGCATTCACATAGAAAGGTTCTTTTTTTTTTTCACCTTAGTTTATTGTCATCAGTCTGTATCAGTTGTAAATGCACGTACTTTTTGTCATCCCCAGCTCAACCGGCGGCCAGGTCCACGCCCGCTCACCACACTCAGCCATGTCGGTCGCAGCCCAGCAGCCAGCTGCGCGCTGGAACCAAGGGCCACGAAAACAGTCACTCCCTTCACACGCACTGTCCGCATCAAACGCACGCACCTCATCTGCAGGCGCTCCAGTCCAACGTCATCAGGAACGGAGGCTCTCACAGGCATCCCAAGCTGGGCTCTCTCCCGAAAGGTGGCTCATCCACCTCTTCGTCCTCTTCGGCAGCACCCAAACACTCCAAGAAACTGCAGTCCAACCCCTCCATCACCTCCCAGAGCAGCAAGAGGAGCAAGAGCAGCTCCAAGAGCAACAGCTCCCAGATTCCCACAGAGGCACAGGACGGTGAGATACAGACACTGATACGGATGCTGATGGAGAGATGTTTAGCAGGAGGAGAGAAAGGGATAGATAGCCAGGTTTAACATCAACGTTTTTTTAATTGTCTGGTCAGAGCGCAATAGCTGGACTTATTTTCTTCCAGCTGACCTGATAACCCAAAAGATTATTTAAATAAAAGAAAGATCAGTCATTTTGCCTCTCTTTGCTTTAATCCCTGCAAATGAATATACCTATAGTCAGTGTAATAATCCCACCAGAAGTCTGGCTTTGTTTAATATAGCTTTAAGTACAAATGGGAAAATAAGAATAGCTATGTAATACATGAATTATGAGAGGTTGCTATTAGGAAACTCACTTTATCTGCCTCTTTTTATCCAGACTGCTGCGTTCACTGTATTCTGGCCTGCCTCTTTTGCGAGTTCCTAACTCTCTGCAACATTGTGCTGGACTGCGCCACCTGCGGCTCCTGCGCGGGAGACGATTCGTGTTTCTGTTGCTGCTGTGCGTCGGAGGAATGTGGTGACTGTGACTTGCCGTGCGACATGGACTGTGGCATCATTGATGCCTGCTGTGAATCTGCAGACTGCCTGGAGATCTGCATGGAGTGCTGCAGCCTTTGCTTCTCGTCCTGAGGCCTGTAGCCATCGCCACCGAGTGTGCGGTGCACAAGTCTCCACTGTGCTGTGCAGAATGAGCAGCTGTGCAAGCAGCTATTATCACAATGGAGCCCTTAGTGCCGTCTGAATAACTGGAGTTCTCCAAGCATGAAAAACGACCTTCTAAAGGCAAATGAGAAAGTGGCTCCATTTAACTGGATTTTAGTGTTTCTGTAGATAAGAGCAGCTGCATAATGGGAAAATGGACACTCAGATCTCAGTAGAAGCATAGCCTGTCCTCCTCCTGTCCTTGGCAAGGTCAGATTTTTCCAGTTTTATTGCTTACGGTGGCTTTTAAAAAAAAAATACACAGCCCTAATGAGAGATGCTGAATCTTCGTTGTCCTTGTTACATTGTACAAAATAGAGAAAACGATAATGGTGGCTTGT
Source organism: Xenentodon cancila (assembly GCA_014839995.1). Taxonomy (NCBI): domain Eukaryota; kingdom Metazoa; phylum Chordata; class Actinopteri; order Beloniformes; family Belonidae; genus Xenentodon; species Xenentodon cancila. The sequence goes on along the minus strand of CM026203.1, from coordinate 13,619,160 downwards.
GGCAATATTACACACAGATTTATGTGTCTTTTCTTAATGGAATTGTTCAGAAAAGAGACATGAGAGTGTCGTGCATCCGCCTGGACACAGACCCTACTAAATGAATACTGTACGTCGCGGACATCCAAGGATGAATGGTTGATAGCCTCTGTACTGGACACATTTTCTAGTATTAACATGTGAAGGGAGAGTTTTCCTACACACACAAAAAAAATCTCTCCTCCTTTAATGCTTCACATTTTGTTTACGTTCATATTTCACAAAGGACTTTGACTGTGTTCAGTGAATTCGTCATCATCCCAAAAAGAACTGGAAGGAATAATCTCTTTATTTTTTATTTTTTATACTATTTCATAATTTCTTTTTTTCTCGCCACGTGAACAAAGTGCCTCAGCGTAGCTTAAGTCCAGAATTTTCAAGCGGGTTCCTCCGCCATCCCAAATCTCTGTTAATCCTTGATTTGTAGATTTCAGTTAAGATATTTCCGTTCCTCCACTAATGTGAAAAAAAAAATCACATTTCTGTGTTATCGGGTTTTACCGAACGTTTTCTAAAGCAGACGTTGCTCAACACCAAATTTGATTCCTTGAGTGAAAATCTGATGACATTATGCTAAGCTTGATCCACGTGCTTGTAGAGTGAATGGTACAGTTTTGATAGCGGGCCTGCCGTCTCGTATGCTGTGGCGCATGCTTTCTCCAACCCAATACCTCTTGAGATGTCACGTAGATCAGTTAACTTGATACGAATCTCATTCCTCTGATAAAGTTCTCTCAAAGAAGGCTTTTATTATTGGAAAGTGTAAAGAGTTGACTCTTTCTTGACCTGAGTTTCTAGACCTTTAATTACTTATATGCAGAAGTATTCTTGTTCTGTGACAATGTGGCCGAGTTTGATGATGAAAAATATATATTTTAAGGATTTAAATCTTTCACTGAGATTAAAAGTATGCTATGGTCGTACTCCGCTTGGGAGCTCCAATGCAAAAGAGAAAAAAAAGAAAAGAAAAAATATTGCAAGATGCATTTTGTAGCTTGCTTTTTCTAATCTGAGTTAAACTGGATGTGTTTCAGATTTTGGGGCACCCTCAGACTCAGCTCTGTCAAAGCCTGGAAAGACCTGGAAACTATGCAAATTTGACATTCGTTTTATGAAGGGAGAACTGATTATACAGTGTAGTGATGTGTACAGAAGGGAATAAAATGGTAATTATTTTTATTTACAAAACATTCCATGTGCAAATTATGATTATAGTGCTTCTTAGGGTCTGTTCTCTGTCACCCGACCAGGAGTACATTAAGATAAATATATCTGGTGTGTGCAAGTTTCTCTCATATGCATGTGAAACCAAAATAAAATCCCTGACAACACTGGTTACTTAACAACAAATGGCAAATGATTAGAACTATTTTTGTACCACTGGATCATAGTTGAGACACGTACGTACAGTACGATCTCTCTCCAGATAAGCTGTATACATGTACGTCCACATTTAATTCACAAATTCTACGAGTTAACATACGTCTGATGTGATATGTCTGTCTGACCCATAGGTCCAACCTCATCTTCACAACACAAAATAAATCATAAATCAGTTGAAACAATATTTTCATAAAATCCGGGTATATAAACCCTTTACAAAGTTTACCTGGTCTGGTGATGGAGAACGTTGTCTGGACGTAAAAAAGGCTCCTACGTGGGCTCAGATCAGTTCACAGTGCTATGGCTGAATGTATCCCGTACGTTTGGTGAGTTTTATAGTGATACTGTAAGAAACAAGTTTAATCTGTACGATTTCCATATTCAGTATTATAAGTTTGTTTTTTTTGTTTTGTTTTTTTACATTGACTATAAAAAGATCTGTCTCTTGACATTTATGGATTTATTTTCTTATTGTGAGACAGAATTTGGATACTGATTCTTTAAAGGGCTGGCTGCTTCTGCGTAGTTTTTGCTGGACTCTAGTCCACTATGATGTAATGTGGTTTACATCAACCCGGTTTAAAGTCATTGTCAGTCGTTCTGGACGTTCAGTTAACATCTCTTCATTTCATACTGAATAAACAATGTGAACCCCACCCCCCAACTACCTATGTCAGTCATTCTTTCTCTGCATATGACATTACACATTATGTTACACTATGTTTTTCAGAAGGTCTCTTTTCTTAGACACATGCACACACGCACACACACACACACACACACACACACACACACAAGCAATCCTCTCAGAAACTGGTTGGCACAATTGCTTATTCTTTTTTTTTTTTTTTTTTGCTAATTTTATTATGATAACTGAATTTAATTAGCATTTTCCTTCATCAGTCTGCATTTTGATGTATTTATTTATTTATTTATTTATGTATCGCGTAAACTTGGGCATATTTAGTAAGCGAACTATGACACATAATTTGTAAATAATACTTGCTCTTCAACTCTGTCCTGTACCTTCAGAGTATAATTTAGATTTGTTTTTTTTGTTTTTTTCTGTTTTTCGTCTAATACAGAGTTAAAAAGCCTAAGGTGAACAGGAAAAGGGAATTATCTTCCCACAGAACACACTGCTCCTGAACTCCTTAAAATGTCCAGGCTGGATAGGGGAACTCCAGAAGGGGGGAAAAAAACTATCTAAACTATTAACATTATAAGAAAAAGGAAATTATGTGTTTTTTAAAGCTTGAAAACACATTTTTGAATATATTATATAACGTACTTTTAAACCAAACCTTTAATACTGTTTCCCTGCTGTGGCCTATTGTTTTTCCTGCTGTTATTGTTTTAACTTCAACTGCACCCACTCTGAGCACCTAGCAGACAGAAACTGGAGAAAAGGGACAACGTGGAGCTACATGAAGCTACATGCAGAATAGAGCCCTTCAATGTGTTCCTCTTTCCTTTTTTTTTTCATTCTCTACTTATTATAACTTTTGTGGCCTGTAGTTACTATATGTCTCATGACAGCATAGTTTAGTGTGTGCTGTCCACAGGGTCTGAGATGTTAGCCAGTCCCTGTTTTATAAAGACTCTGGGTAGAGTTCACTCATAAGAAGCTCAAAACTTGGCCCCGAGGCTAGTGCCTATAATGGGGTCAGCTACTGTTTCTAATGTGTGTGGGAGACAGAGAGGAGAAAAGAGTGTGTATAAGGGAGGCATTTCAAATGACTCAGGTCAAACAGAGAAGCAATTCAAGTCTTCCAGTGGGAGTAGTGGCACAGAGAACATCTCTGGACATCTGCAACTGTTTTGCAGAGACCCATTTTGCTGGCGACCCTTATTTCCTTTTCCATGAACACACACACACATATATAAACACATACACAAACTGAACGAATCAAAAATGATTTGCACCGCCCTTCAGACATTTTGCATGCACTAAGCAGACACAGGGGACAAGTGGCTATTGAATATTAACCATGAAATTACAAAGGCTGCATTTTAATGGAGGTGATGAGGTCAGAAGCTGGGATAGAAATCATAAATTAATACCCCTGACATGACAAGACACTCGCCCTTGGCTCTTGCCAAACCTTTCTCCACTGAAGTCAAAAAGACACCTAAAGAAGGAAATACTCAATTTATTATTAATAGTGGGTCAAAGGAATGCCACAACAGACATGGAACTCATACAAAATGCCTGATACTTTTCTGATGTGATTATTGTATGCAACGACAATCGCATAACCTTCATGTGTGGCTGCATCTGTAGGGGTTATTGTTCAATGTTTTTCCAGGACCTCTATTACACAGTCGGTTATTATGCATTCCTTTTCAGTCTGTTCAGTTCTGTACCTTCAATATGCGCAACATTTTGGCAGCTTACTTTGGGATGATTCAGTGCAACTTACTGGAGCAACAAAGGAACTTTTTGTCACTCGCAACAGTGACAGATTTGTAAAAAATAGATTCTATTACAAACTCAAATTTAATTCTACCTTCTATCATTTTAGTCGTGCAAACAAATCATCAAACCATCAACTAAATATGCTGTTTAAAAAAAGTGTCATTATTTTACTGTGTCTTTGCCAATCAGATAATAATCATAATCAAATTAGTGAATACTGGTACTTGGTACATGGATTATTTTCCTAAGAATTTCAAAGGAAACAATGTGTCCACCATAATTTTCTATGAGTGTTGTTGGTGATAAATGCCACCTGTAAATTGTTATATACAGGTGACTCAGTTTTGCCGGGGAAAGACCACTTTGCTTTGTGGGGTAAATGTAAAGAGCTTTGAGTGACATATTGAAAACAATATATAAAAGCAGCTTATTAACCATTCAGTAAAACTGTGGTTTATTAAGCTTTGTTGCCTTCTGTTGGGATTCTGTCCATTTTTACTAGCGTTTTGCCATTATGAGAACTATTGAATGGAGACCACTCTATAGTTTAAACATGAAAGTAATGGAAATGGACCATTTAGACATTCTAATCATATTAAACAGAGGCATAAAACTACTACTCCTACAGGCTGGGTGACTTTTCATTCATATATATATATATATATATATATATATATATATATATATATATATATATACATATATATATATATATATATATATATATATATATATATATATATATATATACATATATATTGTCTAATTAATATATTGTCTAATTAAAGTAATAATATATTGTCTAATATAAATTAGACAATATAAACTAATATATTGTCTAATTAAAGTTTTTCAGTCAGGGTTTTTGAATGCATCATGGCACAAAAACAGCACTGGTTCAAGTCAAAAGAATTATCTACTTATGGCCTGAGATAATGGATTAGTGTCCATTCACACAGTATTATTTTTTTTTTTTTTTTCATTGTCAGTATGTACACACGCTGTATGTAAGATGCACACCGAAATTAGTCTCTGCTTTTAACCCATCAACTAGTTTCACTAGTGAGCAGTGGGGCTGCTAGCAGGGCTGCGCCCCGGGGAGCAATTGGGAGTTAAGGGCCTTGCTCAGGGGCCCCCAGTGATTTACCATTGTGGGCAGCCCTGGGCTTGAACCTGGGTCCTCCACACCCAAGCCCACCACTGTAACCACTAGGCCACCACTCCCAATATTTCACAATATTTTCAGTATTTCACTGCAGAGTATCATACTATATAGTATGTTGTTGGGATTAAAGAGACAGCTGTTTAAATATGATCTATCTCATAGATTCCAGGTTATTCATGTTCATGAGGTTTCTTCAGTACAGATGAGAGTCTGCTATGGTGTCCTGCAGGGTTCAGTGCTAGAGCCAGTCTTGTTCAGTTTATACATGCAGCCATTGGGAAGTATTATTCAGAACCACAGCATTCATTTTCATGGCTATGCTGATGATACGCAGCTGTATTAGTCTATGAAGTCAGATGAAACAGAATCATTAGCAAAACTTCAAGCATTAAGGACATTAAGGACTGAATGCTCACAAATTTTTTGCTTCTAAATTCAGATAAAACAGAGGTTGTTGTTTGTGGTCCCAAACACCTTAGGAAGGGATTAGATGGTGTTGCGATGGCCTCCAGTACAACTGTGTGAAACCTTGGTGTTATTTTTGATCAAGATTTGTCATTAAAACAGCATATTAATCAGGTCTGTAAGACTGCGTTTTTCCATCTTCGTAATATCGCAAAGATTAGGAGCATCCTCTCCCAGAGTGATGCCGAAAAACCAATTCATGCATTTGTATTTTCTTTACTGCAATGTATTATTAGCAGGATGTCCAAGTAATTCTCTGATTTACCCTCCATTTGATCCAAAATGCAGCAGTGCGAATGCTGACAAGAATCAACAAGAGAGACCACGTCTCTCCTGTGTTGACCTCCCTTCATTGGCTCCACTAAAAGTAAATAAACTAATAAAAATTTTATTACTTATCCAATATGGCCTAGTGCTGCGATATTTCAAGACCTGATAGAACCATATGTTCCTAAAAGAGCCCTCCGTTCTCAGAGTGCAGGTTTACTCGTCAAATGTAGATTTGGAGGACGGGCTTTCTGCTATCAGGAACCATCAATATGGAACCAACTTCTAATCCGGGTTAAGCAGGCTGACCCCACCTCCACCTTTAAAACCAAACTTAAAACATTTATGTTTAGTAAAACATATAGTTAGTGTAAACTTTAGTGTGTTAGGGCCAGTGAGTCCCAGCTGCAGCTGCAGGACCAGACTAGAGCAGACTCCCACCCCTGACCATCCCAGTGTTTACCTCCACCTGTCTGTATAGACGTCTCTGTTGGATACCTGCCGACATCCTGACCTGCAGTCCCACCCTCTGACCACCTCAGTGTCTGCTGTCTACACCTGTTTATATAGTCGTCTCTGTAGATCACCAAATAACATGTATCAGTCATATATACATGGAAGTCTTAGTTGTGCTGCTGACGGATAGTTATACTTATGTATCTTGTCTTTTCTAACTTTGACGGTGTGTCTTTGTCTCTCCTCTCTCTGTTCATTCTCTCTTTCTGGTCTCCCTTCTCCTGCTCTACCCAACAAGCCTTCAGCAGGAGGGTCCCTCCTTATGGTCCAGGTCCTGCTCAATGTTTTTTCCCTCCTAAAGGGGAGTTTTTCCTTGCCATTATTTGAATGAAGGTTTTTCTCCCACTAGGGGAGTTTTTACCTGCCATTATTTATGTTATAATTGCCCAAGGGTCATGTTCTGGGTCTCTGGATAGCCTTGCCAGAAATTGAGGAACCAGAAACCTTCATGCTGTAAGGAAGCAGTGCTAACCACTGAGCCACCATGCTACCCAAGCTGCAAGTTGATAGTCGTATTTCTGAAGATCTATGCAGTAAAGATAATTAAGATATGAAAGTATCTAAACATCTTGACAACCTAACTTTTCTCATAAGCCTCAGAATTTTTTAAATAGCCCCAAATTGGTGTTTAGTAAATTTAAATAAAATTGTAAAACTAGCTAGATCAATTTCCGCTCTATTTCACCAATAATGTATTGACTTTGCCATGTATGTCTAATCCAAAGTTTCTAGTACAATTCTTGCTATCGTAACGGATGAATGAAACCTTTTTTTACTCAATGCCATATTGCCACCAACTTCACTCTGATTGAGTTTTATTAGTAACAGGATGCGGTGGCGCACTTCAGTTCTGCAACATGCACTATTGATATGATGAGTATTGAGTAGTCAAACATGTTTGGAAGTGTTTGACAGAGGAGGTCCTTGATATCATTAATACCTGCTTTCATTCTGGAACCTTGTCATTGTGTGTGAAACATTCTGTTGTAACACCAATCTTAAAAAAGATCAATCTTGATCCATTTACTCAGGATTTCTTGCAAAAAAAACAACAAAAAAAATCTTTAAAAGACTGTTTACAAATAATTATATCTGCATCGTTCTAGTATCATTTGGTTTAGGTTTACCAATCTGGTTTTAAAGCCAACCATAGTATCAAAACTGCCCTGAGTAGGGTTGTTAATTATCTTAAAATCAGCACAGGCTATCATAATCCCTCCATTCTGGTACGCCTTTACCTTTCAATTCTGCTTCAATTCTGTTAAAACATCTTCTTCCAAGCATTGTTCTTAACTGGTTTTGTTATTGCATAACTGAAAACTCCTTCTTTGTGTCTATTGATGATTATGAATCAGATAGGAATGACACTTCATATGAGTCCCTCAGGGGTCGGTTTTAGATCCTCTGTTACCAAAGTGGACATAGAAAAAATAGAATCAAAAAAGTAACAAATTCTCACTTCTGATATGAATCAAAGTTTCTCTGAGTGTGATTCATGTCCTGACACTAGCATATTTTATATTTAAACTAACACACCTAATTATTTTATTAAGGAACACTTATACTGGTAAATCTTGGAAAGGACTGATCCATGCTGTATAAATACATGTTCTAAAGTAACGCAAAACAATTATTCTCATTTACGCTGATCTGTGCGAACCAAAGCATAGGTCCAAATTTTTTATGTATATTTGTGGGTAGAGTTTTGTCTAAATGTAAGCAGCCCTTGGCATGCCTTTTTGATCCACAGCTTGTGTTGTGTCCTTAAGCAAGTCACGGAAACCCACCTTGCACTTAATGTGCTCATCATTGTGTGTGTATGCACTTTTTACGTTAAAAATGCTGTATGACTGCATACGTGAAAAGGTAAATGTGGGTCAGAGTGGAAAGTTCTTTGAGTAGTCGACATGACTAGAAAACACTGTATAAATGCAGCCCAATTAACTTTAAAGAGTTCTAGGCATCACACTTGGACAATGGACTGAAAGTATGAGTTGATAGCAAGTAGAATAATCACTGGCTGTAAATTACAGGGGAAGTGAGCTCTTTATCAGCAGATGTTTGAGTCAATAGAACATTTACCAACAAGTTCATACAAAGCAGCCTTTTTTCTACAGAAAAGTCATTGGGCGGTGACATGGTAAAAGATGGCATTAAAGAGAAAAGACTTTATAATACAAGATTTGGAAAAGATTGTGGTGATTAGCTGGTGAAAAATGACATTTTCAGAAAAAAAAACAGCTAAACTATTATTTGAGGCCATTAAAATACTGGAATAAAGGCAAATCCACCAATAAATCAATGTCATAGTCAATAGCATGCTGCAACATATTCGTTAGATGCTGATTGCATTTTCTTCTCTTTCACAGTACTCAGTAGTGTTGTACAACAAGTTGAACTGAACTGAAAATCATAGCAGGAAGACAAGTTTGGATCAGCAACAAAAATGTGTGTGTACTGTATCGGGTTACGACCACTGCAGAACTATTGAGGGAACCACAACTCAATCAGCTTCCATGAAATACACACTCTCTCATACACATATACTTGCACAAAAACATGCAGTACTGGCTTGATTGAGGCATTCATTTCTGTTCCTGTCTCAGAGACACAGAAGCAACAGCAGAGCAGGAGGCCTGTGCAGTGGGAAGGAGGAAGAGTGGGATAAGGATAGATGGTCATTAGTATGCGTGCGACTTTTAACAAAAATGTCCCAGACCAACTGATATGTGTTTTCATCTGAGCACAGCGACCAAGGTGGGACAATGAAAAGCTTTCCATACTAGGTGAAGCAGGAGAAGGACTCTCAAATGGAGAACCTATTCGTTCTCCATTTGAGAGAACATATAGGCTGAAAACATATAGGAACCCATAGGTTCCTATGTTTTCTGTGAAGAGAAGATCACTATAGATCCCAACTCTGTGGTTGGAGTGATGCTCTCATTACAAATGTCTACGTCCAGTGCCACCACAAACCCACCCCCTTACTTTATCTCTGCTCTGCTGAACAATGACCATATATCTTTCTTATGAGACAATGACAGATTGATTAATGGAGTGAGCTGGACCCCTCTGCTGTGCCAGCATCCCTTGGATAATGAATCACTGATGAATCACCTCAAAGATTTTGCTCTAAGACAGCATAAAGTCATTTTCTTTAATGACTGTATGTACGTGGCGTGGACCTGGAATTTTTTGATCAATCTGATATGGTGATCTGGGTTCCGTTTCCCTGAAGAGACATGGGTTGAGTTTCCTCCACGGACTAGCTGGATTTTCCCTTAGAGATAGGGAGAGAGGTTTAGTCATCCAGGACTCGGAATAGAGTCACTTCTTCAAATTAAGCAGAGTCAGCTGAGGTGGTTTGCAGCTCTGGTTAGTATGCCTCCTGGAAACCTCCCTTGGGAGGTCTTCTGGACATGCTGAAGCGGGAGGAGGCCCTAGGCAAACGTAGGACACATCGGAGACACTATATCTCCCCAGTGATGTTTTTGGCTTATATGTCCCAGTATCTTTTCCTCAACAAAGCAGCCTGGTTTCATGACACAGCATAACACAAAAAGAGTACAGCAGCAAATCATGTGTCTTGTTTACTGTATGTCATTTTATGACGTGTACACATAAGGAATAACACACCTTCCCTGAATGCTTATATCCTAACCACCTTTACTTAACCCTGTAGGCGACACTTATGTTGGTACTGTGGAGTGTGTCAAAATGTGTGCTTTTTACTTATAAGGACATCATATCACAGAAGGAAAAAAGCAATAAAGACTACATTGTTCTGCATTTTCCTCTACAAATAAAGGTCATATGTGTCCACTGGTTTCCTAACATCATCAACAGTAAGTTATGGAAAACCAGGCTATTACAAGTTGAATGAAAGAGACTCCACAGTGCCGAGCAAAGACAATGCACATGACTGAATTGCTGGATTTGAGGTTAAAAAACAAAAAAAAAAAAAAAAACCCTTCCCACCCTGCTGGCCACGATTGCTCTAGCTAATTCCAACCACAACTGTAACTTTACCCTCGCCTCAACTCAAATGCAAGTTTAAAGCAAATCAGGTGGGGATGATTAAAATGCTTTATCCACCCCAGCTGCTTGTGAATTCAGCATGAAGAGAGAGGAAGGCAAATGATAAAAAAAAGGGAGAAATTGAAAGACGGAGGAGCGTTACCAAATGCATACGTGCACATGCATTAGCTCCTTCACAGCTTTTGGCCCTCCTTATGCAGAGCAAAGCTCCTGTGTCAGACAGGGGAGGTGCACTCAGAGTAGACATTGCCACTTAAGAGTTGGCTTTCATCTGTGTGGGTGGGAGATGCCAGAAATTCAGCGCTGGCACAAATGCAATAAAATACTGCCTAAATGTTGGCTCTTAGTTAGCTAGGAGTATTCCTACTGTTTAGTTGCTGTACGTTTTGTGTTTTCGGTCTGATGATGACTCACCCATGGCCCTATGAAAACATTCAAGCCCACGCAGCTGACATTATAATTTATTTAAAAATATCATGATTAATCTGTGTTAATTTCCTCAGCTTGTTTTTACATTGAATTAAATAGCCAAGGGTAGCCAAAAGCCAAATTCCTGGGGTGACACATTGGAGCAAAAAGGAGTCATTTAGGGCTCATATGCTTACTGTGTGTACTTGAGGTAAAGAAACATGCCAAAAGTCAATCTGAAAAGACAAATATACATATATATATATATATATATATATATATATATATATATATATATATATATATATATATATGGTTAGCACTGTTGCCTCACAGCAAGAAGGTTCCTGGTTCGATTCCCGGCCCAGTGGGTCTTTCTGTGTGGAGTTTGCATGTTCCACCCGTGCTTGCGTGGGTTCTCTCCGGATACTCCGGATACTCTGGCTTCCTCCCACAGTCCAAAAACATGCATACTAGGATAATTGATACTTATAAATTGGCTGTAGGTGTGAATTGGTTGTCTATATAAAAATAAATAAATATATATATATATATATATATATATATATATATATATATATATATAGCTACAGCAACAAAAGTATTTGATTCCCAGGAAAGACTATTATATTTTAATGTTTTTTTCTTTGTCTTTTTTTTTCATGCAGGTGTAGAAAACTTTGCCCTATGATGGCATGGTAATCTGTTTAGGGATGGATGGATGGATGGATGGATGGATGGATGGATGGATGGATGGATGGATGGATGGATGGATGGATGGATGGATGAATGGGTGGATGGATGAATGGATGGATGGATGGATGGATGAATGGATGGGTATTTTGTCCATACTCTCAACCCTGACCTCATTTGTATCTGCTAAACACATACTTCTTAAAATACCGGTCAGTAATATCCTGCTTTAGTTTCCAGAAGCCTTGGAAATCACTAAATACATCTGGTTCCTGATTATTTTAACAAATTCTTACTAAATCAGGAGTAAATTGTGTATCTGTGTATGTTTTCATATCCGGGAACATGTATTTACAGAAGCAATTATACATGAGTGTGACAGAAAGACTATAATCATGTCATCAAGAGAAGATCATGAGCTGTGGTGACAAAAATTAAGAAAAGTAGAGAAGGAAAAGCATGGTACCCTACTGGTTTCATTATGCAACATCTGGCTTTTGCTCAAACCCCTCCAGCTTCTCATAAACACATCAGCTTTAGTCTAAGGAACATGTGGAACAAAGAGACATGGAGACTCAACCTTCTTTATTTTTATTTTTTTTTAGATTTTTTGTCTTTCTTTGTGGCACTAGTGGCCTTTATTTAGAAAGTGCCTAGACAGGAAAAGTGGGTAGAGAGAACGGGGAAGACACACAGTAAAGATCCACAGGAACTGGTGCAGCCTGGACGGCCATCGTCTGTATGTGGTACTCCCACTCAACCAACCGAGCTATCAGGGCGCCCAGACTCACCCTTCTAACACATTTATATCCTCCCATCCTTAATACCGAACCAATTTTTCCCAAGTTTTTCTCTCAACTTACCCTAACACTCAAAGTGCCCTGTCTTACTACAACTTGGATCAACCAACCTATCGTATAATCTCATACCATTTTGTCTAATGCTAAATATGGGCTTTACAATAAAACATTTATGTGCAGAAGTTAGTGGACCATCTTTTAATCCAATGACCTTTGGTGTCTGTGTATAAAACGATTATCAAAAAAAACATTAAAACTGATCATATGGTCTCTTTGTATAAAGCAAGCTCAACCTCAGACATATCAAAACCATTTTTTTAATAATTCAGATGGAGATTTACTGGCGTGCTTTGAATAATTGTGGTGTGCCATGAACCAGTTTCAACCAGCATCTAGATCTCAGACAAATGGCCTCACACTCGCATCTATATACAGAGGAGTTGATGGACTGTAAGGTGTTCAGGTCCTGTGGGTGCTAAACCCCAAATAATCATCCCTCCCCCTTCATGTTTGAAAGTGGGTATTAGGTGGTTCAGCTAAAATCTGTGTTTGGTTCTTGCTAAAAGCAGCACCAGGCATTATAACCAAGTGTCTCCACTTCAGTCTCAGATTGTCACTGGACATTGTTCCAGACGTTTTTTGGTTTGTTAACACTTGCAAACTTCAGTATGCTTCCATATTCGTTGTAGACTGCAGATTCCTGGCAACAACTCTAATTTATGTGTGTGGTCTTCTCATATATGTACAGTTGTCGACTTCAGTATTTAACATGCTCAATGCAATGTACAGATAAGGGTGGTGTGGTTCCTTTTGTTTGTTCGTTTATTTGTTCTCCTCCATCCTTCTGAAGTTGTTCTGAACTTGAAGTACATTTTTCCTGGGATGTCCACTTCTGAATAATCTTTCTGTCGATCCCTCTTTGCATTGTGTTAACGAACACTGATTACTACACACATCCAAATTGGCAGAATATCTGCATTTGTATAGGTCTCCACACCTGCTAAGGCCTGATGAGTAGTAACACCTGGTTTCAAATTACCCACTTAAATCCTATGGAAGCAGCAGTACTTAATATTATCCAAAACATTTTTTTCCTTAATTATTTTCTGAAGAATGGTAATGTATAAAGCTGTATGTTTTTGTCATTCTGGCCTTTGCCTAATACTAAGACCTAGTATGATCTGATGATTGGCTTTACCATGTTTTTACACAGACACAAAAAAAAAAAGGATTAAAATATGGGTTAGAAAGTTTTTTGCAAGACTGTTTGAAAGGTCTGATCTCATAGTGTTGATGTGAGCAGAAACTGTTTACTTATTATTTAGTTTGGTGGATATTTGATCTCAGAAAAATGACTGAAGCTGAAAAGTGAACACTGGGTGGATGGAGAGATGAGAGGTTTTGCTTGAATCCAATCGTGCTTTGCTGCCAAGTGTGTGTGTGTGTGTGTGTGTGTGTGTGTGTGTGTGTGTGTGTGTGTGTGTGTGTGTGTGTGTGTGTGTGTGTGTGTGTGTGCGTGCGTATAAATGTTTGTGTGTGAGAAGGTGTGAAAGAGAAAGCTAGCTAAATGTCAGGCAGGCAGTTGGCAGGCCACACGAAAACAGACTCCTGTTTTGAGCTGAGCTGACTCATGCCACCTTAAGCAAACAGGGAGCACAGACCACAGCCTTGTCCTTGCGCACACACATACGTGGACACACACACACACACAGAACGCAGCAGTAACAAGTCAACATCTCAGGTCTAAACAGCCTTTCTGCTTTCTGCCTCGTCTGTGTTTGGCTTCTGTACACGGAGTACTGTCTGCTTCACCAATTACCTACTGCAGAACCGGAGCCATGGTCTGCCAGGTGAGAAACTCAAAGTGAACACATGCACCGGGTCATCCAGAGAGAGAAAAACTAAAAAAAAAACCCGGGGGGGTGGGGTCCATTAAAGGTAAAATCTGTTAACAAAACATTATTGTTTTCCGTAGTCATTAAAAACTGAGAACAGAAAGAGAGAGAATAAGAAAAATAAAGAGAGAAAAGCTTTCAGAAACAATTATATCCAATGTTTTTTTTACGGGAAGGTGAATTCCAGAAACACACATGATGATTAGAGGGTTGGTTCCCTTCAGAGAGCATGGAGGAAAGAGCGACTCGTCAAATAAACACTTGCTTCCTGTCTTTCGTCAGACGTAGGTTCTAGAGCCATTGTTTTTGGCTGTGCGCATTTGTGACTGCAAGAAAAGAGGATGCAGCAACAGCGGTGCTGTTGGGTGAGATGGCAAAAGTTCAAAAAAGATCTGGTCCAGTTGAGTTCAGCATAAGACCTGCAGCTCAGAAAGTATGACGGGGAGGCGGGGTGTCAAGACACGACCAGCAGCATAGGCCGGGGTAATATCCCAGGGACTGTTTGGGTCACAAAGCTCTTATTACCATGACAACCTCAAAGCCCATTTCCTCGTGCTGCATGTTGCTTTTGTATAGTTGCCCACCTGCTGTCATAAGTTCACCATAGGGAGAAGACAGCTTTCAAACTCAATCAATCTGCAGCACGTCACTGATTTCCATCAAAAGACAACAATGGTGAGCATTGTTTTTAAGCCAATGTCACACAGAATTCATTTAAAAGTAGGATCATGTGGCCTCTAAAGCTTATGAGTCACTGATCTTTACCACATACTGGCCTTTGAAGGATGGTCTCCTCTGCTCGATTGCAATGTCTGTCTTTTGGATGGGACGGCTGTCCATCTGGCACTTTGGTTGAAAGTGATTTGCATAATCAGCCATTCAAAACTTGTGGAGACATTCATGTCCTAGTACCTCGTCTTACAGGAAGATTATAACCTTGTACCTCAGGTGGAGCGTTTCTGTTTGGAAGTTTCTGTTCATCCTGTGCCTGCGTGTTACGTGTAATATGTGATTTTTAACAAATTACTTGGTGGGTTCTCTGCGTGGTCCTGTAGAAGGCTGTAGCCCACCTCTGACAGCTGGTATATGTTCCCGACCCAAACCTGTGACCCCGAAGCAGGATGAAGTTAGTAGAGAGAATAGATGCATGGATTCATACTCCTAAACACACCTAAAGTGTTTGCAAATCAAACTTTTGACCGAATCATCTACTCAGTGGATCGGCTGAGACTTTTAGACAATTAACATAAGCACATGATTTTGCCAATCTTTTGATTTTTACTCTCCTACCGCCGTGTGGCCTGTGTTTCTATTTTAGGGGAAAATAGTCCAAAGGCTGTCACCATCATCAAGGCCATTTCAACTGTTTCATGCATGACCACATTCAAACAGGATACTGTTGCAGTTTTTACACATTATTATCCTAAACAGCCTCTTTAGTTTGATCCCAATAAATGCACTTTAAACCTGAAGCGTTTAAGCCAACACCACCACCTCAACACAGCTGTGATAAAATAGATCTCAGGAAGTCTTTTAAGTAAGGTTGGGACTCAATATCTGAACTTTTGACTTAATGAGTCATGAGCCTCTGTCCATTATCAGCCCGGCTAGTAAGCCACCAGTGGGCTGCAGCTATCTCAGCGTTCTATCTGTTTCTGTGGCAGGTGGGAATGAGGCTGTTCTCAGTTGCCGGCCGGATCTGGTTCTCCTTGGATTGGGCCGCCAGATAGGGATGGTGTCTGCAAAGATACGGGAAAGAGTCAGTTCTGTAGACAGCTGGTAATGATGTCCTCTCACACGCTGCACCTGTGGATAATGGTGTTGAGGCCTGGTGCATAGAGCAAGATGAAGCAGAGTAGTGGACGTAACTGCGTCCATGGTGCACCCGTCTGAATTGCCTTGTCGAGTCATCGTGCTCTGATTCTAGACTACCGTGGGTAAGTCAGTGTAGCGTGCAGCTCATTTCACACTGTGATTCTGTTTCTCCTATCTAGATCTGCTGGCTGCCAGATTGAGTTTAGAGGAACACAATTAAGTTTTTTTCTTTTTTTAGTTTTTTTTTCACATGTGATGAGAAGTTATAGAATTGGAGAACTTTTTTCTATGCTGTTGTTTATTTCATGAGCTCAACTTTGCCTCAGAAATCCAGCGGTGGAGTGTTAATATTGCTTTTCTCATAACACATACAGTACATCTCTTCTATTGTTCTGACATTTCTAAATTACATAACTCCATTTCCCATTTTAATGTCTTTTCATTTTAGGAAATTATCCCTCAGGAAATAGTGGATGGCTGTAGGACTCCCTGCTGACTAAAAAAAAAAAAAAAAAAAAAAAAAGAAATGTTGGACTAATGATGATGATGGCTCCGCTCCTATCAGCGTTCACCTTATGAATTTCCTGCATTTCTTCTTACGGCGACGGAGAGGAGCAGTGCCAGCGGCTTCATGAGCGAGGATATTGATGGAGGCCTACGAAGAGCCAGATATCTCAATTACACAGCACTTCTACTTCTGTTCTACTAACAACAGATTGACTGGCTGAAAGGAGATATTTAAAGGTGTGCGATGTACGCAGGCATACATCTTGCGCAGTGCATCGAGTCCTCAGTTCAGGCTGACTGCCCTTGTATGTGTTTGTGTGTGTTTCCCCTATTGGACCTTGCAGTAGGCAATGCTGACCTGCTAGGGAGAACAGAGGAGAAGAAGGGGAGTGGAAAAGCCAATTAAAGGAAAGATCACTTCTGTGTCTGCTGGAGTGTCTCTTAGAGTCTCTCACAGTTAACCTTTCCAGCTGGAGAGTGAGCAAACGAGAGAAAAACAAGGGAGAGGATGGAGACGAAAAACCAGCCAGGGAGATCAGGCGTTTCGAGTTTAATGGTCCCTCAGTGTTAGAGTGAAGCTGCTTAATTTGCCTCTCCTTTCCAGGGTGCTGCAGGGTTTAGCTCCCGTCAGCCTAGTGTTCTCTGAGTAACATATGCAGGAATAATAGAGGCCGCACGGATGTGAAAAATTGTGAATTTGTGGTGCTGGGAACAATTATTAGACTTTTCCTTCTTTTTTTTTTTTTGGCATTTGATTTGATTTTACACTTTACCTTGTAGATCACACAGTGCTGATACCTAAAGTAAAATATGTCAGAGCTGCAGAGCAGCTGTTACCATATTGCAATTTTACCATTGTGTAACCAACACTGTGTGCTACGCATCAAAGCAACTGAGAAGAACACAAATTGGAGCTTAAATTAATGGTTTTGACCATATGTGTGTGACTGGGGGTGTGCAGGGAGTAGAGGGGTGTTGATGCAGGACTGCGACTGACAGTGTGTGGCAGCATAAATTGGGGTTAGATTAATGGGATGCAGATCTGCCTCTGTGCTCTGACCCCCATCAGGGCAGAGATGAGCAGTGTGTCTCAATTAACCTCGGCAGCACACAGAAAGCATGCATACAAACATGTACTCACAGAAACCAAGATGCCACTGCTGCCAACGAAGCAGCGCTACACTGATGCAGTCAGGCTACAGGAGCCCAGGTGTTTTTAAAAAAGAAGAAAAGAAACCTTCAAGGTTGCTGAGAAATATAACATCAAGTGCATTTAGGGTTGATTTGGAGGTTTAGTTGTGGCAAGGTGGAAAAGAAGTAATCTAGGAGAGCAGCAGTATGCTTTGCCCTGTCCTCAGCACTCTAATTGTATGCATAGCATGTAGATCCCTGCAGTGCTGCCTGAATGAGTGCAATTAAAGGGACTCCCACATCCACTCCCCTCAATGACTCTCTGTACACCTGCCTCTCCAGCCCTCCCTTTATACTCAGAAACCAGTTGCCCAAGGGTGTAAAGTGTTGCTAGCCAGGATTAAGTGGTCTCAATCAGACAAGAGAGTCACAAATATATTTCTTCACCATCCATCCATAGATTCAGTGGACCTCTTTTAAAATAGTTTGGTTAATGCTGAAAGAGAAAGGCAGGTTCAAGCAACTTTCAAGGTTCTTTACAAGTTCGTTAAGATGATTTAAGCACCTACAGGAAACGTGAAAAAAGTGAGACGATTTCAATGTAGAGTACAATAAGTGTCCGTTTGCAAGTCCGTGGCTTGTGTCTGTCTTCTGAGGTGAAACAAGAAGTCACTGCTCCTTCTGATGGCAAGAGGCAGCATTGCATGAGGGTGTTGAAAACAATTAATTGAGGGTCAGGCCAAAGAGAGAAAAATGAATATTAACACTGGAGAAGCAGAAGTTTAACATACGAAGGTGTTTTATCACAGCAAACAAGCAAACAATACAAAAAATATGACAAATAACAGCAATTTAAATGAACTTTCATTGTTTTAGTGTTTTCCCCACTACACCAGCTGACAAAGATTCAGTTTGTTCATTTTTAGTAATAAATAAATCACTGACAGAAGAGTAGCAGAGAAAAAGAGATTTGCCACCCAGCAGAGAGGAGTGTGCTTTGGTATGCCTTTCTGGTTCTGTGTGGCTGGCCCCTCTAACTGGCCCAGATGTTGGCTAATTAACACCGGTGTTAAATACACTCTTCATCTTGATGATTAAATAATCAAATAATTATTTAATTAAGCAGGGCTTGCTCTGCCTCTTATGATCTCTGGCACATAGCCTGCCAGGGCGGGAAGCAGTGGCTGAGGAGGGTGGAGAGAGGACAGCCGAGAAAGAAGAGAAGGCCACAGGGATGAGAGTGGAGCTCAGCACATCTGCCAGAAGAATGTCTTTTAAACTCCAACTGGCAGCTGTCACACATACATTTGCTTTTTAAGACCAAATTATGTATCTGGTGGCAGAGGGAAGGAATCCCGGGGTGTTCCTACTTTCTAGAACCTCAAAACTCAGACGTGGGTCACTTTTTTATTTTTATAAACTTCAGTATCTTCAAAAGGAAATAAAATGAAACGCCAGCAAATTAGAGTGGGATAAAAACTTCTTTTGTGTGTTTGCGTGTCTTCGAAGGTTTGCTTGAAAATGATATCTTGTGTCACGAGACAGAACACGACCGAACATTAAGAGTCACACCAGACAGATGGATGGAGCAGGGATATGAGCTGAAGCGGGCCGACAGGGAGGAGGCACACAGAAGGATGGAGATAGTGACAAAGAGGTTTTATTATGCTTATTTCCACTGGTGGAAGGTGGTAGCCTCAACTGGGTTAGGATGTGAGGGGGGGGGGCACGCGATGCCTTCAAACAAAGGCATGTACCTCACATTCACATGCACAGACGCACACACACACACACACACACACACACACACACTCAGACTTCTACAGCCCTCATTTTAAACACTCCTTTAGCCATAATCATTTTCATATAATTCACTTTCATACAATTCCTTCTCCTAATCATTATCAGGCCCACTAACGTCTTAATGACTTCATAAATTTAAGCTATAAAAAGTAATGGAGAAAGACAAATGAGATAATTAGGAATAAATCTTAGTGGAAAGCCATTTATCAAAACATGGAGAGGCCCTGAATATTCCCCACCATTAGGCTCTGCTGTAATTAACACGGGCTCTCAGTTATGAAGGAAACCTGGTAGCAGAGATATTAAGATCCAAAAGCCTCACTGTTATTAAATTGACCGATGAATCTGCGACGTATAATATGATGTGGATTATTAGGATCCTTTTTAATTAAAAAGAGCGTTAAGATTTTTTTTATATATATTTAAATTTTTAACGCTTTAATGGTGGCTTGAACTCATCTCTCTGTGGTTATGGGGCAATGAGACGAAGAAGGGGAGAGAGTGAAAGGGAGAAGGAAAATGAAATGGGGGAGACAGGAAGTGAGTGAATGAGTGTGTGCTTATGTGTGTATGTATATGTGAGCGAGAGAGAGAGAGAGAGAGAGAGAGAGAGAAGCAGTGGAGAGAAAAGTAATCTCACACATTCATACTTTCATATTCTCCTTTGGTGTAAGTACATGAGAGAGAATGGTATTCTAATTTAGCAAACTCTTAACTAATGCATATACGGACTAATGCATATACAGACAAGACACTATTAATTTGGATTATCTGTGAAAGTGCAGAATGTAACAGAATGGTTTGTTCTGATTAGTGAGAGTAAGAACCACTACAGTGTTTCTTTAAATTAAAACTATATTTCCACACTCTCCTATTTTATTTAATCTCTTTCTTTCTTACACACTCTTTCACACATCCGCACACACACACACACACACACACACACACACGCGTTATCTTTTCCTTTGTCCTCCTCGAACCGTCAGGCTCCACTCTTTCAAAAGGATGTCTGTGAAAAAGTCAGGGATTTTTCCTTTTTCCTTCCTCCCCTTTAACCTTCAATCTGGTTCAGGCTCTTTCACAATGGGCTCCTTTAAGATTTATTAGATCTCCGCTGATTTTCATTTCTCTCCATTCAAAATGTGCTTATTCTCTCCTTGACTAAATTTAAAGTGATAACGTGAATGCATTGTGATGCACAAAACCGCCATGTGTACTTAAAAAAAAGGAAAAAAGAAATACTTGTAAAATACTTGTACCATCCATACTTGTAACACAGTAAAGACAGGGAACCTCCTAAAATTTTACTTGTTTGAATTCTAATGAGAATATATCAATTATAAATAATTATCCTTGAATAAACATGTGTCCATGAGCTATGAATTTGTGATATAGCTGGAACCAACTATACATCCGGACACGAATAATCAAAGGAAGCCCAAGTTATGAAGCTTCACCATATGGAATCTGTAAAATTATTTTTGAGGGTAATGTAGTAGACTGCCTCATGCAAATGATGCTCACATAAATGACACGCCAGCTTCCAATCACTGACCAATTAACGACCTTCGGGGGCATCTCGTGACACATCAACTGCACTAATTTATACTTGACAGGCCCCCTGGTGTGTGTCCAAAGAGTTTGTGTGTGTGTGTTTGTGTGTTTATGTGTGTGCATGGCAGGTCCCTTCCTATGCTGATTGAGGTCATTACCATGGAAACCCAGAAAGCAGATGTGAGAGTTTGTGTTATCAAAGCAAGTATCCTAATCCCAACATATGTTTGAGAGTTTTTAGCCTGAACACATGTTGGGTTAGGGTGTGTTTGTTTTGTTTTTTTGTTTTTTTACCAAAATCAGATTTTGGTCAGCCTGATCTCTGCAACTAACGACACCGTATCAATTCCATCAGCTTCTGTATGTCTGATCAATCATTCTAGTCAGCGCATCTCTCTGTCTGTATTTGTGTGTGTGTGCAGGTCTGTCTGTCTGTCTGTCTGTCATTCACTCGCTAAGTGCCTTATCAGACTTCTACACCAGCAGCTCTCATTAGAACATTAATTGAAAAAGTGTAATTAATCCTGAAAGGTGGCGAGACTGGACCGCGGCCAAAAAGAGAGAGAGAAACCGAGATGGACAGAGTCGGGTGTTTAGTATGACCCAATACTGCCCCCTGTTGCTGCTGCACGGAGCGTCTGCTCGTCTCTGCAGGGTGGAGTTACGCCGCTGCCGACGCTTTCCATATCCTTCAACCGTTTTCCTAATTGTCTTAATTATAAAATATTTAATTAGTCTGAAAATAAGTTACTAAAAAAGTTTTTAAAAAATATTCAAAAAGTATATTAAGCCAATTCTTAGCCAAGGTTTGAATATTTGTGCAGTCTAATTTTATGAATATATACTTATTTTAAAAAATTTACTAAAATAATCTAATTATGACATTTACAATATTATAATATTATGGAATATATCAATTCCATTATATATAAGTTTACACACCACAGAGTGAAATTCGGATTGACCTGCTTGTCTTGATTTATAAGTCGTTTTGTGATGTGAAATTCAGTCCGATTTTTAAGACTATTTGGCAAAGTTGAGAGGAAAAAGAGTAAAACCGTAAATGAAAAGGGGAATTTCCCCGAATACTTTCCCCCTGACCGGGCGCGGTGAGGAGGAGTATGACGGGTCGAAGGTGAGGAATAAGGAGGAGAAGGCCTTCTGTATTATTGTAATCCTTGGTTGTGTCTGGATGACCTTTGGAGGGATGATTGTTTCTCATTTAGGAGTCTGAGCTGTGATCTTCCCACCCATTTGATCTCGCTCACCTGACCTTTGTAAATTGGCTGTTAAGCATATCACAACTCGACCCTTGCGCCTAACACATGGCCTGTTAATACACACAAGTCGAGCAGTTGCACCCTTATAAGGATTTAGACCATTAAAGTCATACATATACAGGAGGAACTTGTACACTAATGTTTCCAGAGATATTAGGGTTCCTACCGGTGCATTTTCATTATCAGCATTTATATTTATATGTCATCAGTTCTTTTATCTCTGGCTCGAAGAACAAGGGTGTACGCCTGTAGGATTTCTGCATATAAGATTTTCTTCTTCTCTTATTTCATTTTTTGATCACACACATCTTTTAACAGAATGATTTATATGCATATGTAGGCTATCAAAAAAAGCCCATCTTAAAAAAAAGAAAAAAAAAAAAAAGAAGGAAAAACACAATAAAATTGTCCATTGTGCCGATCACCTTTTCTTAGCTTGGTTAATGAGTAGCTGAGCTGAATGGCAGTGAGGTGATTTTTCCATCAGGCTGATGAGAGGAGAATTAAAGCCCCCAGCTTGGGGTCTGCAGCACCATTACAGAAGGAAGAGGGTCTGAATTCATTTGGCCCGGCCACGATTCTAATTAACAACTCAATTCCACACAGCCACACAGAGAGAGAGAGACAGACACAGGAGAGGGAGGGAGGGCGGGAGCTCCTGTATTGTGCACGAGCATCTCTTGTGTTCTGTAGAAATGTCAGAAAGATTGGTTCATCTTTAATCACACTCTGTATTTTTGCCACCTCCAGGTCTTTTTCTCTTTTTTCTTTTTTCTTTTTTTAATAATGCATTTTTTTTTGTCCTATCTGATTGTCTCAGATTCTGCATTTTGAGTAGCTTTGTGTCTCACCTCTTACGGTCCTCTTCCTCTGCAGGAACTTATCCAGGACCGTGTTGTCCGCCGCACCGTCCGCTGTGCTTCCTGTGGTTTCTTAAAGCTGTAGGCTTATAGGGGACATTTCCCTGGATTAAAAGGATGATTTCATTAGCTTCCACGGGTGTCAGGTTCCATTCTGGGGATTAAATCCTGCAGATTAGAGGCCAGGGCTATTCTCCAGCATGTCATTAATATCTAATAGCACAGGAAATGTAATTTGGAAAGTCTGTCTTTCTGATTACTAAGCAAATGTATGCTTTGCTCTTTAAGACCATAAATTGGGCTTTGAACACTGTCTCTGTCCAGGGTTTAGGCCTCATTCCCAAACAGGTTCAAGTAGTAGTCTCCCTCACAGTCAGCACAACTCAGGAAGGTCAAACCATGTTCAGCAACTTTTATCTTGCCGTAAGCAATGCTGATCAGTTTTCACTCAATTACCACTTAAATGTCCCCTGAAAACTCTGAAACCAGAAACTATTATTGAAGCTACACTAGGTCAGGCGGCACATCACAGTTTCCTTCCTGTCTCAAGGGAGAGTTTGTTCCCAGATCTTGCTCCAGCAGCAGTGCGGATGCTTTCTTCTTCTTTTCTCCTCTCACAGGACATGGGAGCGCTGTCCCATCAGCTTGCGCTGGCCCGGGCCCGTCCCCACAGAGCCCCATACCCCACCACCTGTCAGTCAGAATGCCCCTCAGCAGCCTCACGCACTCATGAAGTATGGACAGAGGAGAACAAGGTGGGCGCAAGGGGAGCCAGGCAACTTAATGAGCCAATTTCTCAGATAATAAGATTGGTGGATATGCTAATATTTTTACCTTAAGGAGATAATTATGATGTAGAAGATAGAATATTTTATCTTAAAGCGACAGTGTGCTGGTCCCACAACTATCTGCAGCTTTTCTCTCTCTCTCTCACTCTCTCTCTCTCTCCCTCTCTCGTGGACAGCGTGGGGGTTGGGGAGGGTTGTGAGAATAGTTTTCAGTGTTTGAGCTTTGGGACAGTAGAAAAACAATGCCAAGACAGCCTTGATGCTTTCAGTGTGTCGCATGTTTTTGGGCTGGGCCTTTGATCACGATGAGCATTTGACACGAGGAGGAGAGGCAGGGGATTTTCTGCCTTCATAAATATTTATCTCATTACTGCAGGCTAAAAATCACAGAAGAAAGAATAAAGAGATATCAATTGATCTTTATTGTTAATTGACCCAAAAGTATACTTGTAAAATCAAAAACAAAAACATTGTTCGTCCTTACACTCTCGCTCTACCCCCTCCCTGCCTCTTCTTAGTTTCTGATGCTAACTTTTTTTTTTCCATCCTCAGGCTCTTACAATAATTCGCTCATAATTTTGTTTTTGTGTTTAGCTTCCTTATCATCACAAATCCCCCCCCCCCCCCCACACACACACTTAATTCCCCAATTGGAACATGCTCTGCCACCTCGATGCGTATAACTAGAGGTTAAATGATAACATGAGTTATTGAAATGCAGGCCTGGTTATTATGGCTACAGTTCATCGGCTGACCCAAACAGCCTGGGGCAAGCGGCGGATGGAGGAGGGGAGGGGTAGGGGGCATTGTTGGCTAACAGTTTAACAAAGGGGGGAGAGAGGGAGTGAGATGGGATTGAGCTGTGCTCATCCAACTCTCCCACATGGTTTCTCTCCTCTCTTTCCTTCATTCACACACTCTCCCGCTCTTGCTCTCTCCCTCTCTCTCTCTCTCTCTCTGTGCCCTCTGTTTTACCATTTTAATTAGGCTATAACGATCTCAGTCGTGTAATTAAGAGCTCAGCTAGACCAGAAAACAAGTCAACCATTAGCCCCGACCAGCCTGGATCATCCACAGCAGCTGCACAGCTGATGTAGATAAAGCAGACAGATGCCCACATCTGGAAGCATCACAGCTATCACACCGTTTCTACTTCTTCAAACCTTTAGCTGCTTGAAAACCGTATAGATAGATAGATAGATAGATAGATAGATAGATAGATAGATAGATAGATAGATAGATAGATAGATAGATAGATAGATAGATAGATAGATAGATAGATAGATAGATAGATAGATAGATAGATAGATAGATAGATAGATAGATAGATAGATAGATAGATAGATAGATAGATAGATAGATAGATAGATAGATAGATAGATAGATAGATAGATAGATAGATAGATAGATAGATAGGTCTTTGTTGCTTAAAAAAAAAGGGGGGGGTGTAAAGTTAGAGTGGCTGCAGAGTTGCCTCTTCTTTTATTTAATACACACTAGGAGTGTATTTCAAATCCTTGATGGATGTGCGCTGCACCCTCACTTGCTCTCAGTGAGCGTTATTTTCCGTACCTCCTTCCTGTGCCTGTGTTACCTAATAGAATTCATGTATATGTAAAGACACTTGCATCCTATTATGTACAATAAACTGCTTGCTTTATCCGTGGCAGCACCCAGTGAGTGGCACAATCTGCCAAACGCACAATTTCCAAATCAAATTTATTTAGTTAGACCTCCATTCAAACCCACTCATGTAAGCTATCATGTCACACTCTGATCTGAATAACTACAGGCGGGAATCTAATTCATTTCATATTCACAGAGCCGCAGCACCCGGCCCTCTTACAGGCCCGTATCAGTAAATTGTCAATTGTGTATGCGCTGCCATGCGACATTACAATGCAAACAAGGTTAGTTTTCAAACACCTGATTTGAATAAGCTCAACAAGGAAACATATCAGCTGCGCTGCTTCAGTGGTCTTTGTATTGCTTCCAGGAGAGGTGAGGGAGGGGAGAAGCAGAGGGAGCAGGCACTGGAGGTGCAGGGACATTTTTTGCAGGCAGGGTGATGCTGGGCCGATAGCACTGGAGGAATGGCAGTTAATTTGAATATGGCACCTCAAGCCACAATGATTATTATCATCACCAAATCAAGGAAATAAATGAGAAAAGGGGCTCCAAAAATAGCGATCAGAGCCTTTTGTGCATAGCAGGAAGGCCCAGTGGGGGGGAAGGGAGAGTGTTCGTTAGCTCATTATCCAGGGCTGGGCTGAGGGAATGGAGGGATCGAGAGAGAAATTGCATTAATGTGACCACGGACATTCTTTTCATAAGCATCTGCACACACACACACACACACACACACACACACACACACACACACACACACACACACACACACACACACACACACACACACACAACCACCTTTGCTTCCTCTCTCTCTGGCGCTTTCTTCTCACTGTCCCCCACTCTCGCTATGTGCCCTGTTTAATTTGAGTGCCAGCGGGAGGTAATTTAGGCATGCTGCTGTCACCTGCAATGAGGCCAGAGATATGGGTGGGAACGTGAGAACAGATTGAAACTAGTAATGCTTGAGACCTTTCCTTTCACTCTCACCACCCCTCCCATCCCCATCATCTTTTCACCTTTATCTTACTATATTTCCCCGTGACTGCTAATACCTAGTCTCTCTTTCCTCCCTGAACAACATATGCATTCCTCTAAGTAATCCAGCATCCTGCAAACTGTCTGTCTATGCTTCACTTATTTCAGGCCGCCGTACACTCTGCTGCCTTCTCCACCCCTCATCTCTTTCTGAGAGTAGAGGAGATAGTGTTGGTGAGTCATCGCGGCTCTCGTTTGATTCATGCTGCTCCAGGCTCTCATCTCCCCAGAGAAATTACCAGTCGTTTTAATCGGGCCCGTGTCTCTAATTCATTACACAACCGCATTCTGACACATGCACGCAAAATACACACTTGAGAACCTCCCGGGCTGATGGCTGCCTTAACAGTCACCTCCGTCTTTGGTGTCAAACGGCATTTAACATCACTGTCAGTCACTCATATTCAGAGGAGAGCTGAAGGAGAGAACGAGAGAGGGGAAATGGTGGCAGGAGCGGTGGATGTTTAGCCTGCAACTCATTTCTCATATCACTTCTCCTCACCGTCTGTTAATTCTCCACTTAGTCCTCTTTTCTATACCATCTGTTCTTATCTGTTTGACTTCCAGAATGGGTTTACTATTTATCCTCTCAAATCCCATCTACCCATTGTCTGTCTTTATGGTTTGTTTGCAGGTTGTTTTGTGTGTGTGCGTGTGTGCGTGTGTGTGTGTGTGTGTTTTTTTTACAATTAAGTGAAAGTAGTTATATCAGCACGGAAAAGTTGGAGGGTAAAAAGTTGGTGATCAAGAAACAAATATGTAAGTATATCTGGAGGTAAGTGGCAGATTTACTTTTACCATGTGTGCTACAGCAATGTGCTACAATATATATATATATATTTTTTTTTTTTTTCGACAAACTTGGGATTTAACTGTCAGACTTAGCCGTTATTGATGACAATAATGACTCATTATTGCATCTGGTGTACAGCTTCAATATTTCCATATTCTTCTACTTCATTCTTTTACTCCACTGCAACAGCCACATTTAATTACTGATTGCTTACTGGTGAAGTGGTTATATAAGTTGATAAAATGTGCCACCTTGTTAAAATGTACACACGTTTTACCTTTATAGTCTGAAATGTCTTACAAAAAAAACACTATCTTGTAGCATTTTAAATGCATCTACCTCCAACAAACGTCCCTCTTTCATTCTCACAGGGTTTTGTTTCAGTACTAGTTTAATGTCAATCTTCAAAGAGGATGTGGTACACAGGAACAAAATATTTAAAACTAAGAGAACATGTGACAAACAAAGACCCAGAAATATCCCACCACATGCCAATGTTTGTGTTTTTGCTCAAGAAGGATTTTTCATGCAGGACCCATTCTGGTAATGGATATTTTTTACACTTCTGTATTTGCAGCTACTGGGAAAATTGTGATGCAGTAATTCAGAGTCGGTGTGTTCTTGATCAATGTACTTTGGTTTCCTCCAATAGTCCTAAAATATGTGTGCTAGGCTGATAGTTATTACAAAATGACTATATTATCCTTATGACCAGCAACACTTTCCTTTCATCCATCTATAAGCTATAGTGGCTTACTCCAATTCGGGATTGCACCAATCCCCTGGACCCCATCCCAGCTGTCTTCTGGGAAAGAGCAGAGGTACACTTGGGACAGGTTGGAGGTGCATCACAGAGACATACTGTATATGGCCAAAAGTATTGACTCACCTGCCTTGACTCACATATGAACTTAAGTGACATCCCATTCTTAACTTCCTAACCAGCTTCAGTTCTTCTAGGAAGGTTGTCCACGAGGCTTAGGATTGTTTTTATGGGAATTTTTGACCATTCTGATGAGAAGTTCTGGCTCTCAGTCGCCGCTCTAATTCATCCCAAATGTTTTCTATCAGGTTGAGATCAGGACTCTGTACAGGCCAGTCAAGTTCATGCACACCAGACTCTGTCATCCAGGGCTTTATGGACCTGCTTTGTGCACTGGTGCACAGTCATGTTGGAAGAGGAAGGGGCCAGCTCCAAACTGTTCCCACAAAGTTGGGAGCAAAATTTCTTGGTATGCTGAAACATTCAGAGTTCCTTTCACTGGAACTAAGGGGCCAAGCCAAAAACAACCCCACACCATAATCCTCCTCCACCAAACTTTACACTTGGAACAATGCAGTCAGACAAGTACAATTCCCCTGGCAACCACCAAACCCAGACTCCTCCATCAGATTGCCAGATGGAAAAGTGCGATTCGTCACTCCAGAGAACGCAACTCCACTGCTCTAGAGTCCAGTGGCGGCGTGTTTTACACCACTATATCTGACACTTTCCATTGCACTTGGTGATGTATGTCTTGGATGCAGCTGCCATGGAAACCCATCCATGAAGCTCTCTGTGCACTGTTCTTGAGCTGATCTGAAGGCCACATGAAGGTTGGAGGTCTGGAGCGACTGACTCTGCAGAAAGTTGTAGACCTCTTTGCACCATGCGCCTCAGCATCCGCTGACCCCAACCCCATCAGTTTACGTGGCCTACCACTTCGTGGCTGAGTTGCTGACGTTCCCAAACACTTCCATGTTCTTATAATACAACTGACAGTTGACTGTGGAACTGTGAGGAAATTTCACGACTGGATTTGTTGCACAGGCGGCATCATATCACAGTTCCACGCTGGAATTCACTGAGCTCCTGAGAGCGACTTATTCTTTCACAAATAGTTGCAAAAATAATCTACATGTCCGAGGTGCTTGATTTTATACACCTGTGGCCATGGAGGTGATTGGACACCTGATTCTGATTATTTGGATGGGTGAGCGAATACATTTGGCAATATAGTTTGTGTGTGTGTATATATAAATATATATATATATATATATAGATATATATAGATATATATATATATAGATATATATATATATATATATATATATATATATATATATATATATATATATATATATATAGATATATATATATATATATATATATATATATATATATATATATATATATATATATTCACACAAACAACCACACACTCTTACTGCTATGGGTAATTTAAAATCACTGTTGACCTGACATACCCAGAGAAAACCCATGGAAGCCTAGCCGGAGCCTATGAAGCACACACAGAAAGGCCCCTGCCAGGATTCGAACCTCTAGCACCACCTCTAGCACCACCTCTAGCACCACCTCTAGCACCACCTCTAGCACCACCAAGCCACCATGCTGCTTAATTTTTGAAGTTATTAATGTACAGCATAGTTGCTAGATAGGGGCCTTATTTCTTTTGGTTGGTTTTATGTTTGCAGTTTCCTTTAAATAAAAGACAAGAAAAAGACCTTCAAGATAAAACTATTTTGATTGTAAAAAAAAATAAAAACTCCTTTTTTCCTTTTTTTTTTCATGCAAGTTTATTGATTTGGTGCTCTCTGCTAGGTCATTAAGTTTAAATTGTAGATTACATTTAGAGCATCTTTACTTTTTACAACTGCCTGACTGTGTTCAGCCTGCAAATTATAAAAGATTTTGTAATATTATTTTTTGTTGCATTTATAAGTTAAGCTGGTATTGTAGGGTGCTATTGTGTGTAAGGTAAACATCCTACAAACATTTTTTTCTTCCTTCATTTCTTGCTGTTTATAGTTTGATTGCCTCTTTTACTGCCCGGATGGTCCCTGATCTTTTTTTGATACATGCTGGAGGTGTTCAGATGTTTTTAATGTAGTGTCAATACAGAAAGCTACATCTGTTTCATTTTTATTTTTTTTATGGCAGTTTTATAACCTCTTGCTGAAACAGGTTAAACATTTATTCCTGAATGTGTGTAGCCACTTATTTTGAGCCATTTCTCAAACAATGTTTTCTGAATCTGGGGTTTCTTCTGGAAAATAACCACTTTGGGTTTATTTGCATTTGATTTCAGTACCTCTTACTAAAATCTGTATGGTTTTTAAATACTTTCCTAGGGGGAAACGCTTGAAATAAATATCACTCATCCTATCTACCTTAATGAACAGCATCATTCCCTGGATCCTAATCAGATTTGGGTTTTTTTCAGCTTCAACTTTAAGGCTGTAAGCCATGAAAGGTGACAAAAGGCAGCAGGATATGTGTGACGAGACAGTTACAGGAACATACTGCAGTTTCACTTACAACAAATTAGTTAATACGCAGCAACACAACAGAGCTGAAAAACCAGATGAAAATACCGAGCAGATGTTTCTCTAATTAAAGAACTGAATACTCCTGATGTTAATGATACAATACACTACACACATCAGTCTGTCTTTGTTATGTAATACATATTTACTGGGAGCCAAAGGCAAACAGTAGTCATGACATCATAAAGGCCTGACTGTCAGTTTGCTGATGGGGGGATGAGTGAGGGGGAGGGTTAAAGGAGAAGGGGTCACCATGTTGGAGCTGACAGGGACGACAGAAGAGGCTTATCCTGGCTTTAATTGGCTCTTTACATCGAGTAGAGGTTCCTGATGTGTCAATCGTCCATACCCTTCCTCTCCTCACCTCGCCTCTTCTTATCTTCCTTTTCTCTCCTTCAGCATAAAGCTGTGATGGGTCACTGATCAGGATTAATGACCATGTCTTTCTGATTCGATCTCTCATCCTTTCATAAAATTCCTCTACCTTCACTTTACTGTGGGAGGAAATCAAAGATGCTGTGTCGCTGACTGCAGAACTGATCATCCTAATAATTTTGTTTGAACACGTAGGAAACAATGAAATAAACAACTCTTTTAAGTTCCCTCGTATCTACCCCAACCCCCTTACCCTCGACTCCCTTTTTAAGGATTTCTGAAAGCAATCTAAGGTGTACAGTTGACAGCAAGCTCTAGTGATTAAGTCTTTTCATTGGTTAATTAGCCCCTGCAGCAGTTGCACACAGGCGAGGCAAACAAGGACTGACTCACCAAACGATCAAAGACACAGCCTGTCAGGAGGCTCAAACACTCCCCGCACCTGTGGGACAGTCACACAGAGAGACGCGTACGTGGCTGCACCTGTGGGATCTACTCTCCTACTCTGTCTCACACACACAGGCACTCGCGCACTCATCAAGTGTAGTACCTGTGGGAGATTCCCCAGTGGCTCTTATTCCTGAGTTGAAGAGCTGCACATTCACGCAGGGACACATTTCAAAAGAACACACACTCCGAGATAGTCTGAGGTACTCGCATGTATGGGTGCGCACACACAGGCCTAAACAGACTTTCTTTAAACACTTAATCAGCACTGAAAAGAGGCCATGAAGAATAGTGTAAGCATGCCTTTATCCAACATTATCTCCACAAGAGAATATTGATTTTGAAAGATATATGGACGGACTGCCGAGCTGTCCACGGGGGTACAGCCGCCTTTCGTCTGAAGACTTGGGATCCCTATGACCCTAAACTAGGAATGGACAGATAAAGAAAAGGGCTGGCTGGATTGATGTTCCATAGGTGTGGTTATGTGTTTCAAATTATGTTAAAAAGGCAGATTTTTGACAAGATGCAAAAGGTACTCTCTTTCCACATCTGACGTGTCAGAATGCGCTATTTTCCAAAGGACTGAACAAAATTCATAAACAAGCAGCTTTAAAATTTGCTTGATTTGTCATCTTTATTACCATTTTTTCCTAAGGCTGTTTATTAAAGCATTGCATTTATTGGGTAAATGATCTTTTTATTTTGAGTCAAATAAACAATAAAAACAGTGCTTAGGGCATAGTTGGGTGGGTGTTTTTGTGAGTGGTTTGTGCGGTTTGAACCGACGTCGCCCCTTTCTTCACAACATCCAACGGTCAAAACATTCACAATATGGTGGCGTTCATCTTTTGTGTACATTCACTGGCCTGTACAGCTCTAAGGGCGACATGACAATGATGACCTTCGGGGAGGATTTAGCATGACTGTAAAGGAAGAGAGATTAAGACACCAGTCAAACCTTACTGCTCCAAATTTTCACAACCCCCAGGAATGTATTTAAATTTATTAATTCAGTTATTCACCGCTCACCCCATACGCTCTAAAAAGTTTCTTCTACTAAGAGATGTGAGCAATTTCGTTCACATTCACATCTTTTGCATTAGGGTGCAAATCTCACCTTCTCAGTTCAGTCTTGCTCAGAGCAAACTGTATCATACTATTAGTTCTTTCTATCGCTTATCCCTGTCTGATCCACTACGGATAATTGCTGGCATCAAATCGTCCTTCAATTTTTTAAATGTTTTACCCGCCAGCTTTTTAAGAGAAGTTCTGACACTTTTGGGGTTTTTTTTTTTTATTATCAGAAGTTTTAATATGCCGTTACTGCTCATCTTAGTTTTAAATCAGCCATCATTCAACAGCCATTAAAAAAGAGAAAAATAAATCCAAACTTGACCCAGATCATTTCAGAGGGATATTTTGCTGCTGAATATAGGGTTATGCTGTAAATGCTCAGAGAAATGCAAGAAAAAATACCTGAAGAGTTCAATCTCAGGCCCTACATACCTCACAGAACATGTTTATTATCAAAGTTCATGACAATAGTGTTAGAAGAGGCAAGCATAGATGGTTTGGAAGGGTCATCAGAAGAAAGCCTGGAAGCAGAAATGAGTTTCAAAATAACTGCATCTGAACAAACCACAAGACTTCTACAACAATGTCCGAAGGACAGGCGCAACCAAAGTGGTTTGTTTAATAAAAATCAAACACAGGATTTCAGCAGAAGCATCTAATACCCACTGTCAACCACAGCAGCAGAGGGTTCATGAACTGGGGTTGTTTTGCAACTAAAAGACACGGACACCTTGCAGTCATTTCCTACGTTCACGACGATGACAGTGGTATGAACGTCGGTGTGGGAGCTAAACAACAAACCCCGCAGCTGTGATGCATTCAAAGTCTGTATTTAATAACACTGTAGCCTGCTACATAAGTAGGAGGAAAGCCATTATAAGTTTCCAACCTGTTTTCATTCACGTGCATATGTCCAGTAAGTGTTGACAGCAATACATGTTTATGCAGGTGTAAGATGGATGAATATATTTTCGGACATGGAGCTGAAACGCTAGAGTGGATGCAGATTAGAAACAGGATTTTGAGAGGAATATAGATTAGTGTGGAGTTGACCTTGAACAACTCTGTGTACCAGAGTATTGTAGAGGCAGATGTGAGCCCATCTGTCAAACACTTGGTCCAAGCTGAGTCATGCAATAGCACAATGATCTCAAGGATACCAGCCAACTTACAGCTCAATGTCTGAAAAATGAAAGGATCAAGGTTTCGGATTGCTTAGTCAAAGTCCAGACTTCCAGCCAATTGAAATACTGTGGATGAACTTACGAGAGCTGCTCATAACCAAAAGCCCAAACATTTCACAGAACTGATTCAATGCTTTTTAAGATGAAGAGGCCAAAATTCCTAATTTCCTGCTCGTTATGTTTTACTTGAAAAAGCCACAATAACAAACGGGGGCAGACTACCTAGTTCTGTGAATGTGCTGCAGACTCTACTGAATTTATTAACGTTCGTCCAGCATAGATTGCTGCAGTAAAGATATGTTTGTTCTCCTGTTAATGCTGTTCTTGTGCAGAGCATCTTAATGCACAAGCGTGTGGCAGTTTCCGATGGTGTGTGATCACAAAGTTGCACCACTATCCACTTCTCTGTGTACATACTACAGTGTTTTCAATTATCTATCCAGATCCGTATGGCTTTTAATTTGTCACCATATAAATGTAGAACCTAAAAACTTGCACTTCATTTTTGGTTGACCCACTGTCATGTAAGTGAACCTTTTAACTCTTAGTCATGATCTTTCTCTGCTCGTTTAGATTATTGTTAACCATCATTTGTTGGACTTCCACTTTGAGCTTGTAAAAGCAATAGTCCTGAATAGAAAGAAAAAACAAACATTTTTCCTGGTTTACTGATTGCAGATGGTAAAAGGAATTTATTTAAAAGTATTTTTGCTCAGTTTTCAGATGTGCAGACCAGCTGTTGGTCACTGTACCCAAACAAAGCTGGAAACAAAAGATGGGAGAACATTTGCTATAGGAGCTCCACTGTCCTCCACTGTAAAGTAGACAAGCAACCTCTGTTGTCCTTTAAAACTATTAAAATCCAATATTTTTCTAAAAAACTGTTTATTGTTGTTTTTATTTTTTTTTTTACAAAAGTAAAGTATTCCTAGTATCACTCTGTTTTTACAATGCAACTAGGTTAGGATTAGGAAAAGCGTTTTAAAGATAAACCCGTGGATAAGCGGAGCCCGATTTTTAATGTTAAATTTAAACTTACCTGCAAATTTAAATGTATTAAATTGCTTGATTCCACAGTTAAAAGTCAGTTTTTTGTAAATCCTGGTTGCAGTGGAAACAAGATTTCTGCAACAGTGTTGTGGTAAAACATAAAATGAGTTTCAGACAGTCACCAAGTGGAAGCAGCTTGTTTCAGCTGACCCTCACTGGGTGCCCACACTCAGATTTAACAAATAAAGTTTTGTACGTGAAACGTTAAAAAAGGGGTCAGAGGAAATAGGAAATAAAACATGTCCTGAGATTAATACTGACTGAAGTACTGGATAAAGAAAAACAATAGCACTCACCTGAAACTTTATGTTGAGTCTGTGGATGCAAACACGGCAGACAGGAGCAAGAACAGCAACAGCGTACAAGACGAGCTCACAGCAACTATTAAAAAACGTATTTTCTTAACAAGTCTTAGCTTCAGCTTAGTGAGGTCAAAAGTGCCAGCTTTACATTTTTGGCTGCTTTTGCCAAAGATTCAATTTGAGATTGCTTAAGACAACATTGAGGCTAAAAGTGTTACTTTTGTGTCGCGATTCGTTTTGTGGAAGGTACCGTCTAAACAGTATTTTAATCAAAATCATGCAAGGCTTAAAAATATCAAAGTAAAGAACAAAATCAAACCATCAGGAGTATTTTTCTTCTGCTATAAAGTACTAGGGGCGTCTGTTTTATTATTTCGTTTAAAAGTAGTTTACTTTTTTGTTTCTGTTGTTAAAAGTAATTAAATATCAATGCTAACCAAGAGTTAAGAACTATATTAAACTGTATTACACTGCAATCAAACTGCACTGAACTGTTAAAAGATATCATCCCTCGCTTGTATTTTATTTCTCTACATACATACATATTAGATCATCTTTTAAAATACAAAGACTTCTATATAGGATTTAAAAGGGTTAAAAAAAAAAGACTGTTGTGCTACAGCGTGTAGCAGATGGCACGATATCAACAACATCAGCTGTCTAATGCAAACCAGTTTTACAAACTATTACGGACGCTTGCTTCAAAATAACTAAATCTGTTTGACTGAATTAAATCCTTAAATCCCGCAGTTATTCAGCCAGATGTTTGGGCTTACTTTAACCCTGGAGAACACGCAGTATTTTATTTAGAAGGCACAAAAGATTAAACATGACATGAAGATACACTGAGAGTCATATGAGGGAAAAATGGAGTCACTTGCAGGCATTTACCTGACAAATGGCAAAAAAGTGAAACAGTAGGTGGAATTGAAGACAACAAAATGCATTGCTTTTAAGAGATTAATGTGTTGTCCTGAGATATTTCTTACAGGCTCTGTAAGGTGAATTAGTTACCTCCAGAAAAAGCTATGTAGTGTGTTTTCCATTAGCCTATAATGATGACAAAACTAAGCCGTATGTCAGAATTCTGCTTGATTTGTATCTTGTTTCTCAAAAGACGCAACACGAGGCCTGGAGTGCAGCCTGTTTAAGCAACAGCGCTTGTCTGCAGTTACACTACTGTTTCTGCAATAGTCTTCAACTAGACCTGTAGATAATCAATGCCTCTATGTTGAGTTTTCATACAAGATTTGAAAGGTTGTTACTGTAGGAAAAAAAGCATTAAGAATGAATGTGGTATGTGTGAGTGTGCGGGTGGCAAATAAATGCTGAACAACAGTGAATTTTACTTAATTACATCAACGCTAAAAAGGAAAGTTGCTGAAGGAAATTGTGAGTACAACTGTTGAACCACTTTTGATTCATATGAGGATAAAACTGTTCGGCATCACCGACAGAGAGAAAAGTAAATAAAGTTTATTCATACAGCACTTCACAGGTCGAAAGCCACAAAATGCTTGATAACAGCCATATATGATAAAACGTGTCTTAGAGGTAGAGTAAGGGATTTTCTGGATGATGTTTTATCTGTTGATATTTGAAACTAAACATCATTAAAACACAAAACGCTGGCTCCTCCCTCCCCTTCCTACCAGTGCTCCTGAGAAAGGGTTTACATTTTTTTGTTTCATGCAAACATTACATAAATTCAAGTGAAGAAAAACTTCACCGTATTTAGATTATATTTCAGCTTTGTGACGGAATGGACCAATCAGCTGCTGCAGAGTGCATCATAGTGATGTCTAGAGCAGCTCCGCTGTACGTGGCTCTGCGCTGAAGACTTATGCTTCTACGATAAATTGATGACCTACGTTGTAACCTCCACCACAGCCTGACATGTTCCTCCCCAGAAGTGTTGCTATGTGAGAGCTGGAGGCAGACCAAAACATGACCACACGTGATTGCCATGCTTAATTTCTAATAACCTCTACTTATAACCAGAAATCGCACTTTAAACTTAAAATTTGTCTTGATGTATCCAATTTAATTATCTTTTTGGGCACAGACAAGTCTAAATGTACCACTAGTCAGTCAAGTTTTGTAAGTGTCTTTGACTTTCATCAACAAAAACAGCATATACGATATATCACTAACAACGTGCTTGTATGTTACTTAAAAATACATTTAAAAAAAAACGAATACAGTTTAAATGTAAAAGAAAATAAACAAAGAAGAATATTCATGTTTCAGTAAAGGGTGAAAAATACTTAGCACTAGATCACATTTCTGTTTCTTTTTTTCCTTTTTTGGGTTTGGTGGAGGTGGAGGTGGGGGTGGGTGGGTGCCTCATTTACATATTACATATATGGGAACCCAGCATTTCTCAGCTGTGCATTCTGTTGTGGAAATGACGATGGGCTTTTAACCCACTTTGTTTAAGCCTACATAATACGCTGGCCAATTGCCTCAGTGTCATTTGGGACAAAAAGAAAGTTTAAAATTCAGATTTTTGAATGCCGTTGATGGACATCACAAAAGCAGGAGCACACGGAGCCCAGTGGCCTTGGTGCTAGCAGCTGCCCCACAGCACTAAAGAACAGTAATGTTCCAATTCCAATAAAGAGGAAAGCCAAGGTCACACTGTGAACTTCCTCCCCATCAGACGACCACAAAGACTGGCTGCGAGAGTGCATAATATCCTCACAGCTATTTTTACCCTCAAATTAAAATCTATGACATGTTGAAATGACTGCAGTGTGCAAGAGGGGTATTCAAAGCAGACACTAATGACGCTTATTAATGGCGTGAATGAAGTCTTGACAGGTCGTGTGTCATTCTGCAGGCAATGCTCCACTGGCATAATGGCTAATGTAAGTGGGGATAATTATATATATTATACCCTGTCTTATGGTATTTTGGCAGGAGTATAAGGAGCCAGGCAGTTAGAAAAGAGAGTGAAAGCGCTTGCTCCTTTTTTAGACAGAGATGTGCATGGGTGTGTTTGTGTGTGCACACACGCATTCACCCCATCTTCAGCAGTGGACCAGCGGGATGAATAATAGAAAGACAACAGCACCAGATAGTGGTTGAATAAGAAAGCTACGTAAATAGACATGCAGACAACATCCACAACGAGATCTGTGAATTTCCAGGTCAAAATGTGATGTTCGTGGTCACCAACACGGTTTAAAGGTGTAGAAACTACGTAAAAAAAAAAACACAGAGCAAAGAAATTGCGGTGCATATTGGAATTAAGTATTTGCAAGGATATCTGTTGTGGTATGCTTGCCTTGACTAAGAGAGTGAGGGACAAGTAATGACCGTTCGTTTTGGAGATCTCAAAAAATTAGGAAATTTAGAGGAGAAAAATATACTAACAGAGAAAAAATGAAGCAATAGGGTAAAATGGAAAAATGATAGGGTATAAATGAAAGAATCATAACAAATGTACATTCTCATATTCTTATTTTGTGTGTTATAATAACAATCCTGTGTTTTAAAAAGGAAAACTTATTCTGTTTTGTTGCTTTATTATTATATTGGTCAGATTTAAACAAATATATGATTCCTTTTTCATGTGTTCAGGTTGTTCAGGTTCTACAAAACACGTCAGATTGTGTTTCTCATTTGTCCACTCACACAAACGCACTTCAGCACTGCCGATTGAAACAATCACGTCATATACAGCAGTGCTTTGATTTTTACGCTTTATCCAATGAGCACAGGTTTGGAGAGAAGACAAACTGAAAGAGGAAATAAAGCTTCAATGATAGACAACTTTGATAGTTTTCGCAAAACTGAATAATAAATATAACAGAAAAACAGAAGTGCTCAGGATGCACCTGCTGATTCACAGTCAGTCTCAGCAGTATTCAGTGAAGTCTCGGTGCAGTGGACGTCTGTTGCGTGTCGGGGACAGCTGTGAAGGGCTGACGGGGATGCGGGTGGGGTGGGGCGGGGTGGGGAGATCTTATGGGATCTTTCCACTCTGTGATGTTGGCAGGAGAGAGTTGGCTAATTGGAGGCCCAGAGGTAAAAGCTGTTCATTAATGCTTCTGCCCCCGGTCCCCCTGCTCAAACACCTTACCTCATTTATCTCCCTATCCTTTGGTTCTCCCCCAGTCCCAACGCAGGACCTCGAACATACCCAAAGTTCAGCTTCCAACAACAGGAAAAGGAAGCAAGAAAGAGGGAAGGAGAGATAGAGGAATGGAGAAGAGAGAGAAAGGGTAACTTATGCTCAGTGGGAATTAACAAAGCACTTAGTAATTAAATCTAAATTGACATTCTGGTAATT
This sequence comes from Xenentodon cancila, assembly GCA_014839995.1. Lineage (NCBI taxonomy): Eukaryota > Metazoa > Chordata > Actinopteri > Beloniformes > Belonidae > Xenentodon > Xenentodon cancila. The sequence goes on along the minus strand of CM026203.1, from coordinate 13,579,815 downwards.
AGCCTCTTGATTAGGAGCAATAACACAATTAGCCAACCAGTCTTTGCTAATTGTTAATTAGTATAAGCAAAGTTATTGTGTGTGTGGCAGAGGGAGGCATGTAAAAGAACAAATGTTAATCTGTCTCTCTTTCAACAGCCGCGTCCCCTCTCTTTTTTCTTGCTGCCTCGCTATTGAGCTACCAGGCAGGTTCATTGCCTTTGTCTTCACTGTAGCTGCATTCAGAAGCAGCAGTCAGTAATTAACTAAAAGTCTTATCAAGGATATCATCAGAGAACAGACAGAGCCGGCTCTGCTGGCGCATCCCCTCGTCTGTCTGCCTTCGCTCAAACGCTCATCTTTTCTGTGACGATGCATATGTGGATATTTGTTCTGACTAAAGACGCAACGTGGATTATATATGATTATAAAAGAGGGTTTAAAAAAAAAATCCACAGAGCTTAAGATGAATCTTAAAAAGGTGTAATTTATCCTAAAGGTTTTAGGCAATGAGGAAGAGGGATAGAACTTTAAATAAAGCCTTGGAGAGGAGCGGAAACACAGAAAAACTGGATGAACAGGGAATAAAGATGTACCTGGGAGTGGGGTTAACATGGTCCACAGGTGGGATAGTTTCAATTAACGTGGACTCATCTGGACAATATATGTTGCATTTACAGTCTACAAACCCCAAGTAAGAGGTGGTTATCTCAGCTGTTTATAGCTGTTGTCTATATTCACAGCACATTTATTCTAATATTGTGTACTATGGACAAACAAAGCACATAAACTCATCTTCTCTCCGTACCTACGTACCTCTTGGGAAGGGAAGAAAAGCGGCCTGTAATGTCACAGGAGACCAACCTTCTTAAAGATACACAGCTTTTTCTGACTAGTCCAAAGTTTTGGACCATAATACAATATTTGCTCATTTCATTTATTGCATTGATTTTCTGGGCAGCACGGTGGCTTGGTGGTCCTGGCCCGGTGGGTCTTTCTGTGTGGAGTTTGCATGTTCTCCCCGTGCTTGCGTGGGTTTCCTCCGGGTACTCCAGCTTCCTCCCACAGTCCGAAAACATGCAGGGTAGGTTAATTGATCACACTAAATTGCCCGTAGGTGTGAATGTGAGTGTGCATGTTTCTATGTGGCCCTGCAATGGACTGGCGACCTGCCCAGGGTGGACCCCTGCCTTTCACCTACTATGCGTCGGGATAGGCTCCGACAGACCCCCGTGACCCAGAGTAAGAGGGAATAGATAATGGATGCATTGATTTTCTACTTCAGTTGTAGGAGATTATTCCTCGATGCAACAGTTTGGCTTTGTGATTCTGCTGTTTAAAAAAATACCCCATCATACAAAGGCAAATTAGTTATGGGCCACTGAGTTAAAAAAAAAACACCAAAAAAACAGTTTATTCTTTTATAACTAGAAGAACCTCAAACTGAAATAAACACAATAAACGAAAGCAAATACTACAGTATTCTAGTAAAGCATTTAAAAGTTACATGAACATGTCAGGAACAACAGATTTTTCTTTAACCAAAACTGAACGCTCTTTTAACGCCCCTTTTTTGGTTGCGGTAGTTCTAACCTTGGGAGAAACATATCCTAACGTTCTTTAAAGGTGTTGTGTTTGCTGGGCTGAAATCAAGCATCTTCTCACTCATCCATTCAGCTGCACTTCAGCAGTAAACGTGGCTGCTTCCTTAATCTTCTGGAATCTGGCCAAATGTCCACAAACTGGACATACTGAGGTATCTGCAACATAAATAGTCATAAGTGCACACAAGAACCTATTTGAGAGCTGATAGGAGCATGTGTGAATATGTGCCTAAGTCTCTTTTTTTTTTTTTTTGTTAGAGTAGGGGAGGGAGGACGCATGTATCAGAACATAGACCACAGCTTCAGAGATTAAGCTGGTCTCCCAACACAAATATTTGCCAGCAGGATGAGCTGTCGCGGGACGCACCGGAACATGAAATTAACCAGGAAAGGTGAAGGTGCCAGGATTGCTTAAAAAAAAAAAAAAAAAAACCTGGAGTGAAGAGAGGCGCGCTGGGAGAACAAGGTGAGGTAGCGAGTCAGAGCCACCGTAAACTCGGCTGCAAGCCAAGAGAGAGGGGAGAGTCCGGACAAGTTCGTCTTGCTTGTAGTAAAATTATATTACATTACATTACATTTATATTTCTTGTACTCAAAAGTGTAAATTAAAACAAAAATCAAACAGAAAGTGTGTGTGTGTGTGTGGGGGTTACAGGGTCTGTCTTTGCCATGGTTCCTACTGTGTCCCACCCACTGTGGCTCTAATTGGATCCTTATTACCAAGCCCAGGAATGATGGATTCATACCACACTGAATTCCATTAATCATTCCTTTTTCACAGTCCACTCTGAGAAGAGGGCAAATTCATTTCTTGGCATGCGGCGCAGCCATTCTAATGAATATTCATGAAAGGAAATTTGGGGTCAGGCCTAATAAGGGAGGTAATTTGTAATTTGCACTGTTCCCACTCGGGTCTTGTTGAGCAGGTTAACCTAAAGAACATGCAGAACAGACTGCAGCTGCACGGACTCACCGGAACCCACGCTCAAGCACCTGGTTTTATTTTACTCCAAATCTGCCAGAAGGAGTCTTGTAGATATTCAGTATCACTTCTTTAAATATCAGTATTACATTGGCAACATTATGGAAAATGTATGCTGAACGACACCCAGGAAAAGCACGACACAGTTGCCTTAAACCAAAGTTGTATTTGATCTCACCAAATGTCAGACAGAAGCTAAAATTCTCTAATGTGCCAGAATATGACCTCTTTAAGTACTGAGGCCCTACTAACTAAATAGAGGGCTTTTAGTCTTCTCCTTGTCCTCTTCAGTCAAGAGCTTCACTATTACTGCCAGGATCTTACAGCTGGAGTAAAGAAGAAAAAAAGGAAAAAGGAAAACGGCATTAATTTTTGTAAATGAGTCTTTTCCGCCTGACCAAACAAGCCCTGTAGACTGTGGCACACTTTGTGAAAAATCCCTTTTAAATGAAACAGCTGCTCGAAGAGAAAAATAACAACGGTGTGCCTTGGCATCCCAGCCCTGCAACCCTAAAAGCATTTTATTTCTCCTTCTGAAATTATGCCCACCTGGCAACACTTAAAGTCACTTAATTAATAATTTATCAATACATTTGAAGTGATTAAAATTCATGACCAGAAAGTGTTTTTAAAATAGTGCCCTTGCCCCCTAAGGGTGCCCAATCAGTGAACTACGCTTGTTAGATCAGGAAAGAATAATTTATTGTGCCTGAATGTTTAGTAGGGTCAGGTGGGGAGGGGGGCACGGCATGCCTGTGGTTGTGTGCATGCGTATACATGTGTGTTCTGAGGAGGAGGAGGAGGACCGGACTTTGGATCTCAGTGTCTTTCCATGGAGGTGGACACAGCCGGCAAGTATTGGCTTGTATTTATACCACAGACAGACACACACGCATGTTCAGCGGTACACACACACACACACACACACACACAAACGCTTCTAGCAGTGTCTCATCATTTTCTCTGCCACCTTCGCATCATCACTGCCTTTTACTCTTTTGTCTCCATCATCTGTCTTTCCTAGAGAGGGGAACAACCATTAAGTAACCACAATTTCAACTTGATTCCTGCGAACTGCCATTCACACAACACACTGACACACACACACACACACACACACACACACACACACATGCTTGACATGATTAACAGTTTGGAGGCTCCTGGCTGGGTCAGCACAGGGGTGAGCACGCATACACATACACGTACTGTACACAGACGGTGCAAACACTTATATGAATTTGAAGTGGGTTTATTACGATTTCATTATATATGAGACACTGATCCTTCTGCAATAGTTTATGTGGACATGTTTTATGCAGCTTTCTGCATGTTTTGCTTTTCTACATTCATCTTTACAATATACTTCATAATTTCATGTATGTATTTATTTGAATGTTAGATGTGATTAGAGTAAATCAATAACTAAATGTTCACCTGCACTGCATTTTAATCCTTTTAAATTATTTCCAGGATTCCGACAAACTGATAAAACTAAGGGACAGAAACAGTAAAACAGTGGAGCTCATACGCACCAAAAACGAACACCAGAAATAAAACGATCAAAGATTATAAAGTAGCTCCTTGTATTTTCTTTCAGGACCACCTTGGTGACTTTTAACTTTTAAAATGCTGCTTACAGGTTAATGCTTTAATAATTTAGCACCCTAAAAGGGATCGTTCTGCATAATGAGCACTTTCGCTTCCGATGTTGGAGCATGGTTCACTGCCAGTGTTTTCATCTATGTTTTGGTGTTTGGTTTTGTTACTTGATTTAAGCATCTTCACAATGATAAATGACATCTGCAAAGACGACTTCCAGCTTACACCTGGGACATTTCAACTCGGAGCATGTTGAAGTGAAGACCGAGGAGACCAGAGGAAGGTGGGTGTGCGGGGTTGGAAGTGTCAGGGGTTCGAAACAAAAACCCTGCCGCTACCGAGGGTCTAAATAAGAGACATGTTGTGTCTTGCTGTGGACGTGAGCACACTGGCCTGTTACTCCGTCCTCTCATGATTTATACATATCTAGGTTTCACCCCAAGGTTCAGAAGCCCAGTGCCCCAGAGACTAACACAGTCTTTTAAAGATATGTGCTCACTTAATCACTGACGAAAAGGGCCCCTAGAGCTAACCTAATATTATAATTAATTAATTCAACCAAAAAGGGGTATTAAATTTCCTCCCTCTCAGGGTATCAGCTGAATACATTGACCTTTGTGGAAATTGCCCTCTAATTCGAATCAGATTCTTGAGCCGTTTACAGACTAAACTTGTTTCTTTTTCTTTTCTCTCATTTTTTTGGTTCTCTTTATCTCCTAGAGTTGTCTCTTTTTTTTTTTTTTTCAAAGCTTTGCACGTGAGGGCGTATTCTGTGCGTGACAGAGCAACTTTGACCATCCTGTGCCTCCGTCCTGTGTCTTCCCTGATCTGAGTGTGAGTGTGTTAAAAAGTGCACGTGTGTGTGATCTCTAGTTATATCTCCCTGCTGTAACACAGAGAAGAACAGAAACTTTTTCTTATTATCAGAGTGGTAAAATAGTAGGCAGCTAAGTCTCTGTCTATCTCGGCGTCTCTCACAGCGGTGTAGCCGACTCCCCTGTGTGCCCGGGGTCTTCAGTAACTCTGACTGAAGTTCAGAGGGGTTAGGTAGTATGCTCAGGAGGAAGGGGGGAGACAACAGGCGAAGGAGGAAGAGGGAGGTTTAAGTAGGATTGGAATAGTGGCAGTTTTAAAACAGAACTTTAAATCTCCACCTACGAGAGAGGGAGGACAATGGCATCATGTGGCGTGCTGTTATCTTCGGGTCTCTGAGAGCCGGGAGACGAGAGGATGAGAATATAAAGAAGCTCGAGGAGGAGCATGCACGCCATAAAAGCTGTAGGCTGTGGAAAATGTGCTGCTTTTCAGGGTGGAATAAAGAAGAACAGCCAAATCTTTGCAAGCCTCAAATTACGAGTTTACAAAAACATCCTCTCTGTCATATTCATAAACTCCATGACATGGAAGCGGATTTGCAAGATGGATGGATGAATGGATGAGTGGATGGCTGGATGGATTGGCAGAGAGAAACAAACAAGGCAAAAGAACAAATAATCTTTAGTACAGAGCAAATCCTGTGCGGCAGACCATTAGCTGGTTCGCAATCTTCATGGTGTCTTGGTTGTCAAGGACGATATTATGGTCCATCATCTGAGATCTTCCTTGAGATAAAATCTGAAAGAAAAACTGCAATGGAGATATAAAACAGAATCCATCACTTTCATAGTCACTCCATCAACTGCTGAAGAAAAAGATGGCTTGGTTAACCTTCAAAATGTGTCAAATTCTAACATCAGAGGCATTATTTATCTTAATAATGATAAGCACAATTTAGCACCTCTTCAATCAACTCACAAGCTGAAAGATGTTAAATGAAAGCATGTGTGTGTATGTTCCATCTTTGATCGTTGTAACAGCCAAACAACAGTTTGCCTATTATGTCCGTGAGCAGCCGTCAGGTGGAATTTAAGTGATGACACCATGTCTTAATTTCACAAAGGTTGCAGCAGATGTTCCCTCGGTCAGTGGATGACATTCACTGCATTTCCAAACAACATATTCATTTTCATCCCTGACAAGTGTCATTCGGCAGCGGTTTGTTTTCTGGCGGTGTTGTGGACCACTACCGCCCCCTGCTGGTCAATACAGAGAGGGCGTAGAAACGTATTTTCTAATATCTAGAATAAATAGTTTTTTTAAGAGCGAGCATTGGCTTAATTTTGGTAATACGTTGATTTATTAGTGATATTAATTCCAACGTCTATGCCATTATGAAACAAACTAAAAATATTTCAAAATGTCAATTTTTACACATATTTCAAAAGACCCAAAGGGTCTTAATTGTTTCATAAATGCAGTGTACAGTGAAACGCCATACAAGCTACTCGCTTTGGTTTTTCTGCCACTTCGTTCACTGCAGTCTGAGCAGAAGTTAGAGAGGATTCTCTGTTCTCTTGCAGCTCGTCTCTTTTCCTCCTCCACACATGAAAAGACTGATATGTCCATGCCACTGCTAATGGTGGGGACATTATTCATCTCTCCAGCCAATTTGAGCAACTTTTCTTTCAGGAATAGATCCGCGAAGGGTTGAGAGGAGTCAGCGGAGAGCATTAAATATGTAGAGGAAAATGGACAAAAGGAGCCGCAGAGTAAAGAGGGGCAAGAGAAATGGGAATGAAGAAGGACATGAGGTGTGTGGAAGCAGTGAGGAGCCCAAGTTAGTTCGCAGGAGGGTGTGAAGAACAGACGGAGGAAGGATGTGGTGCTTTTGTCTGTCCGTATTTTGTAATGTAATATTTTATTTTATATATTCATTTTGAAAAAGTGGAGGAACTTTGAGGATGTTACAAAAATGTTCAGATAAGCTGCAATGTCCATGAATTATGGATCAGTAAGTGCAGTTCTGTCAGTTTGGGTGCTACGGGCATTTTCATACGTACCAAAGCTTTTTCAAAAAAACGAGAAAAAGCAAGTTCAGCAGCAGCATTTTTGGCGTGAGTTGAAGTCTATCTGTCACTTAAAGAGAGTGTATGTCGAGTGGCCCGATCAGGACAGAACATAAAGAGTCCTGATGGAGGAGGACCGATCAATACGTAATATCAGCATGTTTTAATTCCAGGCAACGCACATAAACCTTTTCCAACTTCGCAATGTCACTCAGTGTTCGTAAAAAAAAAAAAAAAAAAAAAAAGTTCCCCTACCCTCCGTCTTGGACAGAAACAGATATATCCATCAAAAAGTCTCTTTAGTTTTATAGCCCTATGTCTTCCCCCACCTCTTCCTCATCTCCATTTTGATGTCTGTCTATTAGCGGCGGGTGAGGCCTTTCCTGCTCTCCCATCCAGGGGCTAAATTAGCTCAATCAGCCCTTTTTCACCTCTCTTCCATGAGCTTCAAACTGAGTGACACACAGCTCCCCTGGGATATAAGGAGGACTCAAACACACTCGCTAAACCCAGTAGCTGTGGAGGGAGGGGGCAGCTTATAGAGAGACGTGGAGGTGAGGAGGAAAAGAAGGATGCAAAGGAGGATTGGAAGGAAGAGGGGATGGATGTTAATTTTGCTTCAGTCCAACAGAGGTTTCTGATCTGAATGGAGCTCCTTGTTGAACTTTATTATTTTAAAATTCCTCTCTTCCTTATGTAGGATACATAGGTGCTCTGTGTGCTCAGACGAGCCCACTTCAAAAAAAAAAAAAAAAAAAAAGAAGCCCATGCATCGGGAAAAGAGGCACGGAGTACTTCTCAGTGTGTCTCCCCTCACTCAACCTCCAGCAGACAGTGCCAGGACCAAACTGCATTCCTGTGCCAACATCGCTTAAATGGCACCTTCATGTTTGATTTGTCTCGACCCTTCCCCCCTCTCCGTCTCACTAAACAGCCACCCAACAATCTGTGGAAGTGCAAAGCGGGCATTTCTGCTGCAGTAATAGCAGTGTGTGTGCGTGTGTGTGTGTGTGTATGCATTGGGAGGGGGGAAGATGGGCAAAAAGGTGGTGATCGGAGTGAGCTATAAGATCTACTCTTTGCGGCTCTACAGGGATTTATTGGACTGGGAAGTACATTAGCATCATAAAGACCCAGGAGAATGGGCCTGTGGATGGGCTGCAGACACCATCACCACACTTTAACATGTTCCGCAGTATCAGTGAATGTGTGCGCCAGTATGTATGTGTATGGCTACGGAAAAAGATTACCCCGACTTAACTTAAGGAAGGCTGTTAAACGGTTTATGGATCATCCCAAAGCAGCGCTGGACTAATACACCAGGAGGCCACGGATGGGGCAGTGATGGAGAGGTACCGATAGTAAAAAAAAAAATTAAAAAAAATGAATCAAAGGCAGGTTACATTTGACCACCACCAGTTCTGAAAATATGGGATAATTTTATGAAATTCATTTAGATTTAATTTATTCCAAACCTTTATGCTTTTAATCTATTAAATATATCAGCATACTGCTTTTACTGTTTTTGTTTTTCATTTGACATGACAAGAACAACATGTTGCTCAATCTATGTTTGTCATATAAAACTGGGGGAAGTTTGATGTTACTTAAGTAGTATTTGAAAAGAAAACAAGGCCAACTGCTCATCAGATCGGGGCTTTCTATCTCCGACTGCTGTGACAGGAACAGTTATCCATCAAGTAGAGCTCCGATGCCCCCTGTTGGGCAGAAGCTGCAACAACAGTGAAGCAGCTTCTGTACAATACTTTTGCTTACTGTCCTGCCTAACTATCATCCGGAAACACGGTTAAGGTCCAAATGATTAGCCCCTTAGGAACTGCTGATGATTTTTTTCCCAAAATACTGGCCAATGTCTGCATTACTTATCGAACCTTAGGCACTTTAGGCCCCTATTTGGGTCTCTTTTAAATGTAAACTGAATATTTTTACATTTTTGTTGTTTTTTTTTTTTTTTTTGCATTGATTATTAAGCTAGTCAAAATAGGTAGCTCCAAATTATATATTTTTTTCAAACCACATCTGAGCAATCAATCAGCATTTGAAGCTTGAGCAGAGCAGCATTTGAAACTTCACCGACTCCCTTTAAGAAGTGACACCAACATGTGAAGAAGTGAAGAAATCAGCCTGAAATGCATCTGCAAGAGGAAAGCTGTTCTGCAATTTCCAAGGCGTTCATTGTTTGGATTATTTGTCCGTTACATCACTGGAAAGCACAATGAGAAAATGTCTGTTAAAAGCAGAACATTTGAAAATGGTTGAAAGCGAAAGATTTCCAAATCTTTGGAGATGAAACTAGTGAGACACATCAACACATTATTTCCAGATGTCTGCAAAGGAGGATTGGCTCTGAGCTTGCTTTTTCTCGACTTGATGTCTCACAGAAGACGGTTGTGAGCGCTCTTCATCATGGTGGCCTTCAAAAGTCATCATCTAAGAGGAACTCCACTGACTGTGACTGCCGTTTGAAGTTTTAACAATCTGTCCTTTGGGACTGATGAGGCCAAGCTTGTGCCATTTGGGCACATGGATGCTGCAACAACTGTTGTTTATGGTCATTTCCATTAAAAAAGTTAACAGTTTAAAGTTACGTTATACGGACAGCAGCACAAGAACACTGCAGGGGACGTTATTGTCACTACTCCTACTCTGTACCCCTCAGATTACCAAGACATCTCAGAGTCCTGTCATTTCCAGAAATACTCGTATGACTTTGCTGCTGTGGGGGTTTGTTAGGGGTGAGTAGGAGGCTGACTACAGAGAACTGGCACACCGAATGGTGCAGGAACAATTGTTTCATCCTCAACATGACAAAGGAGATGATTGTGGATTTTAGAGGGATTAGGCGAGACACCGCTTGCATCCCGACAGAAGAGGTGGACCGTGTGCTGGGGACCGCTCTGGAGCCCCCGGAGCTGATTTTGCAAAGAAAAATGTTGCATAAAATGAAAAACATGAACAGCAGCACTGCGTAACCTCTACACAACCAGTGATTGGACAACTTGGTGTCTCAGTCAGGAGTGGTACAGGAACTCATTGCTGCTCATTGCAAAAACTTTACTCAGCAATCATATTTTGTTTCTTATCAGGCAGCTGTGGCTCAGCGGATAGTCAGTGATCCTCTAAATGGAATGCTTGTGGATCGAACCCTGACCCCATCACGTGTCAAAGGGTCCAAAAATCAAAGTGCAGCTGTATTTAGAGCAGCTAAGTAAGAGAAGTGCAGTACTGTGTTTGGGTAAATAGGAAACACGATTTCTATTTAATCTTTTCATCTAAATTTAGAACAGGATTTAGTACTTGCAAAGAAACATGTTTCATGTAAGGTTTTATAAATGCTCTGCGGGATAATTCTTTGCGGTTCAGTTTCTTTTTAAATATATGCTTTCTTTGACAAACTAATTACATGTTATCAACCTGTTCTTCTTCACCGAGACGTCTATGAGTACGTTTGTTTTCTAACATTAGATGACTTTGCTTTGCTTCAAAGTCCATCTTCAGTGTTTGTACACAGAAAGCTTCAAGCTTTTGCATCACACTTCCGTAAGGTGCAAGTTGCGCCAAGTGAATGATGAAATTATTGAAAATATTTGTGATGCCACAAGGCCATCAGGAAGGTGCACGTCAAACTGAGAAGCATTTCCCCTTCAGCAATTGAGTCTGGAAAAAATACATTACAAAAAATAAATCAGGCTATGGTGCACATTTTAACACGCATGCAAAGTGCATGCATGAGTACAAACCTTTTTAAAAAAAGGTATGAAAGAAAAACCAACAGCCAGTGAAATGATTTTGGTAAAACATTTTATATCTTCAGTAAATTCAGAACCACTTTTCCCTGTGTAGTTTCTCTGCAGAGCGCCCTCAAGTGGAAAAATAGAGAAGATCTGAGGAGCTCTGTGGAGTGTTGGCTGGATGACTGTGCATCTACAGTAAAACTGTAGCAGGAGCCCCTGTAGCAGGAGCCCCTCCACAATTCTGGACAAAAACAAATGCACTTGAGTCAATGAGCCAGTGGGACAACACCAGACAATCACAAAACACTGGCTCAGAGCTTCTGTGAGGTGAAGGGAGGCAAAAACACTTCAGTCTGACCAGAACCACTGCTGAACCTTACTTTTCTCAGTTAATCTAGTTGATTTCAGTCAAATGATAGAATCATCTTCAATCTGTGACTCCAAAAAATTAAAAAAAAAAAATGGGGGGGGGGGGGGGTTCAGGGGTGAAAATACAATTGATATAAAACAGTTTCTTAATGTACATAATCTCTTCATCTCTCCACAAGTTTTGCTCTCTCTTGTTTGACAAGTGAAAGAGGGGGGGGGGGGGTGCATTTACAGTTTACTTCCACAAAATGGCTCTGGGAAAGGTTGGAAACTGAAAAAGAACTTAAACAACAAACAGAAATAAAATACATTTAAGTGGCTTAGTGGCATAAAACATCTGAAATAAATCTTATTTCATGTACAAAGTCAAAACAATAACATAGTTTCCAGTGCTTTGGGAGATAAAATAAACAATAAAAATCTAAAATAAAGTAAATAAACACTTTTTTAATCAAAAAAAAAAAAAAAAAAAAAAAATCAAACAACTTTATCAGTTCTGATCAAAAGCAATAAAAAGTCAAAGCCAAGACTCAGGTTTAACACAGCACCGCCTTCAAAACAACTCGCTCCAGACAGCGCGGTGGCAGCTGGAGTTGTGAGTTACCTTCAGGTGACATCTGGAGTTGTGAGTTACCTTCAGGTGACAGCTCGTATGGCAGACCTGAGCCTCGCCTCTGCAACCGGCAGGATCACTAGAATCACAACGGGCGAGACTGGAGTTGTGAGCCGGCTGATCTGAAAACAGCCTCGAGGCACGCTGCACTTTACGTGCGTGTATTTGAATGCAGCAGTGTGCGACAGGTGAGAGTCTGTGTGTTAATGCTTTATGGCCGTCAGTATGTCCTAATGTTTTGCTTTGAGAGCTAAAATTTGAAAGAAGAGCAAGTTTCCCCGTTCTCTGGCTGGTAAAACCTCGTCACTCCATCTTTCCTTTGCATAGATCTCTTGCCTTTACAAATTCACTGAGTTAAATACAAAATTAACAGTTTATCTTTTGAACTAAAAAAAAAAAAAAAAAGGTAAAGCTGAAGCAAACAGAAGCAAACTTGATTTACAGGCAAAATTGGAGGTGAATTTAAATCTAAAGCTGTGAGCTTTAGCTATAACAAAGCTATAACATTTTAAAACGTAAAGAAAAGCAGCTGCGTGAATCAAAATTTACACAGAAACAGAGGTTATGGCCTTGACACATTTCAGGTTAACATCTCCTTCCTTATAAAGTTGATCCTGCTTGTGCTTTCTGTTACACTACCTGAGCACTGCAACACTTCACAGAATTCAATGTTCACGCTGATTTCTTTTCTTTTTTTTTTTTTCATGACAATCCAAAGGGTTTTTTCCACCCTTTACCAAAAGACTTAAGTCTCATCATGATAGGGTCAAGTGTAAGAAGTGTACAAAACAAGGGATGGCAGTGTCTGCGCACGTGTGTACGTGTAAGCATGAAGGATCTGAGCTGAAAGTCGGGTAAATACACCATTGATTATATGAAGAGGACTTTGCTGGAAGCTGAATTTTCTGCTTTAAACTACTATCAAAATGTGTCTTAAGATGGGGACGCTTAAAGAATACATTCCAGCTTAGCAGTTTAACATATCTTTGTCAAATGCTAAACAACTAATGCTTAAAGCTAAAGCAAAGTGTGAAAAAACACCACAGTCAGGAACACAACAGAGTGAGCCCACTGATTCCCCTTAAGAAGAATTATACATGTAGGACCATAAAGCTATTTCAATTTTATTAACTGTGATTCATTAAATCATTTACAGTTACTGAATGAGGTTGTGCGTGGGGCAAATAACTTGTCCTCATATGATGCGAGACAATGCACTTAGTTGTCCTTGCATCTGATAGCGTCATTCTAATTAACAGCTGGTTTGTCCACTGTTCAATTATGATTCAGAGCCACCTTTATAGACATCAGGACAAGTTGGCTTTATCACTGATCGGGCTGCTTCACAGCTTGTAAATGCTCAGACTGCTGGGCAAAGTTTCAAGCTGTTCAGATAACTTCACAGGAAGCCGGATGTATTGCATATGCAGGATTATTTGCTCCATGTTTCCATCTGTGTGGGTGCTGTGGACCTTCTGCATGCCTTGAAGAAGATATAATTGTACCACAACTATATATTACCGGTCTGTGTGAAACTTGTGTGCTAGATAAAACGCTCCTTCCTTCCTTTTTGTGTATGTGCTGTATGTCTTATGTGTTTTTTTTTGTACGCCGTTTATGTTTCAACCACTCTGAAACCCCGTGTTTGAGTTGAGTGCATGTTTGTACACAGCTGTCTACATGATGTCTCCGTCCTCCATGCTGAAGCTGGATCTGCGGCTGGAGTCAACAGAGGCCTCAGGGGACATTGCAGAAAGTAGTGGGTCTCCACCCATAGGGGACAAAGGTTCGTCCATCATCAAGAAGCCCATATCGCCTCTCCTCACCTGGACATCCAGTCCGCTCAGATCACCCAGCCCTGACATGCCATCTGTGAATCCGGGTATCCCGTCGCACAAGTCCAGCGACTGGGCAAAGTCAAAGGGCTGGGAGCTACCCACAGCTGGGAACTGGATGGGCTGCTGGGGTTGGAGGTGTTGTGGGAGTGGTGGGAGCTGCCCTTGTTGAGGCTGGGCCTGGTTCTGGGGGTGGAGGTGGGTCTGGGGGAGGAAGTGGTGCTGTTGGGCCTGGGGCTGAGGCTGACTATGGTGTAGGTGCTGGGGCTGCTGATGGGCCTGTGGATGAGCGAGAGAAATGTTGTCTTCTGGACTGGTCTCTTGTTTTATGTAAGGAGGGATCATGTCACCCAGATTGAGGCCGGAAGGAGAGTTGCTGGGCAGGCCATGCAGACGAGCCTGCATCTCCAACTCCTGTTGACAGTCAGCAGCGAGCAGAACCATCAGAACATGTGATTTCAAATGCGCCTGCACATGTAACCGTTAGTATGTTACCTGGATGCGAAGCATCAGCTGCTTGTTGGCCATCTCCATCCGTTTGAAGTTGTTCTCCACTTCTCTTGATCTCTCGACGTCTTTCTGCATACGCTTAATATACTCTACAGATGCCCTCAATATAGTGCCTTTGTTCCAGCGCACATCACTATGGACAACAAAAAGGACACACAGGCACCTTCCATGTATAAGCAACCTTTTACATTCAACAGTTTGAATAAAATAAATGATGCAGTGTTGTTAAACCAACTCACAGGTCGTTGGTTTTGGGAATCATGGTGCCCAGTTCTTTGATACGATCGTTAATATTGAATCTTCGCCTCCTTTCAACTTTGGCAGGAAAAAAAAGAAGAAAATAGAAAGTACAAATGAGAAACTGGAAGAATAAAATTCTGCTGCTGATGTGGTAGGACTGTAAAGCATGTTGGGGTTACATAGTAAAAAAGAAGAAAAAAAAGAAGGAAAAAAAAAAAGAGACAAACACCAACAGTCACAGGCAATTGCACTTATGTGCCAGGACAGCAGAAAGGTTAACTATCCACCCAGCTGTTGTACTATGTCAGCTAAATCAGCACAAAGCTGTATAAAACTGTTTGTGCAAGAGACCGATTATGGTGTGTGTGTGTGTGTGTGTGTGTGTGTGTGTGTGTGTGTGTGTGTGTGTGTGTGTGTGTGTGTGTGTGCGCGCGCGCATGTGTTTAAATGTTTCTAAAGACATTAGAAACAGTGAGGTGAGAAAACAAAGAGTGGCTGGAGAATTTGGGGAGCGTGTTGAGGCACTCAGACTTACTCAGATTGTGGTTGTCTTTCTTCTGTCTCTCCTTTGCCAGCGCACGGGCTTCTGTGTCTTTGCAAAAACAAAACGGGATTAACTAATGGCTGAAAAAGCGCCATGGCGCTAGACAGCTTGTCAGACAAGTACCACGACACAAATCACCAGAGCCAGTGAAGGTAAATATTTCAGACTCACTCTGTGCCAAGCAATGTCTGTATCACTCAGTGACATCTTGATGGTTTGACATGAGTGTGAGTGTGAGTCAAAACCATAAATGTTCGCACCTGACAGTTCTCGCTTGATGGTCAGGTTGGCAGGACAGGAGTTGCTTGTCATAGCAATGGCTGGCCCCTTCATCCCAGGACCCGTGTACACGTCCAGGTGACTGCTTGACAGGGGGAGCTGGAAAGGCGGCATGCAGACACAAAGCAACAAATACGCACAATAAATAACCGTTTCATGCAGAAAACAAGCGATGTACAATTACAGATCTTTGTAATAGAAAGAGCAGCAAAACATTTGTGATTTCCTTTGTGCACAGACTGCTTCACCTGAGATCGCAATTAACACAAAGGGTAGAGAAAGTCACTTTTCATAAGCACTCAAATGTTCATTCACCTTTGTAAAATAAAAACATACAGTAAACACCTATACTGAAGGCCTACATTCAATATGCCACAATTACTAAAATATGCCCGACGTATAACGTGACAAAGCATAGGATCAGTGAAAGGACATGTAATCAAATTTAACGACAAGCGGGTTCATTTCGAGCTGTGGCCACCTGTCCAGGGTGCACCCCCAACTCTCACCCGCTGAAAGCTGGGACAGACTCCAGCCCACCTGAGCAAGAGGATGCGGCGAGTATAAGAATGGATGGATCGAAACAAAACAACTGCAATTTCCCCAAGTTAAAGGAGCGTCCTCCACCTTGTTAAGTACCTTTATGAAGTCAACGCTCTTGTTTAATGCGCTGTAAAGAGCATATAGCAGGAGATAATGCAATAATATAACACCTGAAAGCAGCCTGCGAAACACACAGCAATGATTGACAATCACCACATCTATCTTATCTCTTTTTATGGCTCAATTCCCTCCTCTGCTTTCTCCAGCTTCTGAAATTACGCTTGTGGAGTGCTCCAAACTCCAAACCCTTGCCCTTTAGACATTGTGTAACCACAGTTATCTATTTTGTATGGACTCCTAAAAAGATTTGATTTTTATTTTATTGTGCAGGTTAATGACTGTGATGGACTTTTTATGCCTTGTAAGCAGCCGTATCGCACTCCCTGAAGCAAGGGCAATATGACACTGCTAATGAGGCCTGAAAGATAAAGAGCTCAAAGGAAAAGATAACTAGTGAAGTAATCCAAAAGCTACTGTGCGAGTTGTGAGATCAAACACATTCACATACATAAACATAGAAACAGATCTTGCAAGTTAAACTTCTGCAAGAAAGCTAAAAATAAAGAAAGTAAAAATCCAGAGAATCCATGAAGCATACATTTCATATGTAACAATGGTATTGTCACAGTTTAGAGCCATAACCAATTTTTCTTTAAATACCAATACACTTCACTGTACGTAAAGATGCATGTTAATAAAATGTCAAGCTGTGTAGATGTGGATAATCTTAAATTCATAGATAATAATAGCCCTGGACGTACAGGAACAACGGTTTTCCAAAGATTCTTGAATAATGTGACCATTATCCGTTAGAAATTCTGTTGTTTTCTTGCCTGAAGGTAAAAGCCATCATCTTAATATCCTAACAAAAACTGACATTTAGTTTCACTTGCCATTGTACAGGGCTACAGGAAGTGCATTTCTGCTGACAACAGAAAACTAACAAAAAAGAAAAACACACTCTTTGTCCAAGTCTTATTCCAGGCCTCATCCATGCTTCTGCACTGATCACATCCTGATTGGAATATTTACCACCATGCTTCACTCCAGTAAGAGTTCATTTAATAATCTTACAACCAAGGTTGAATAGAAGTGGTTCAGCGTAATCATCTATAAGCACACACATATATCTACCTTTACGAGTCAAATTGTTCCCTTGTGCCTGGTATTCAGTGGTGTCCAAGGCTTTTGCTAAACTTTGAGATTCCAAGAATTCCATGGAATTTGCTGCTTTAATCCCCATCAGGATTAGCAGGTGAGTTTCACTCAATGTTCTGCTAGTTGGGAATAAAGCTGGAAATTTGTTTTTTCAGCCCTGTTAAAATACTGATTTGCACTAGCTTCTCACACGCAGATCATCTTAAGTTCGATCAGTGTGAGCGGCCCAATCAAATCAATCAGTGTGACACAGACACATGCAAGGAGACGCACTTAAGAGTGATTAAACCAATCAACCACACAGAGCAGTGAGAGATAAAGCTACAGAAGGATTTGTGGGTTTTCCTCATTAAAAGGAACAGCGGTGGAAGTGGTGAAATCAGGTAAACCACCGCCCAGTGTTACTGTGACTCCGCCACGATTTTTGTTCCAAATGCGGCCCAACGTTATGATTATAAATGTCTGAAAATCTTTATTCGAGTCCTGCAGAAACATGCATTACATGCCAACACAGAAAATAGCTCAGAAAATGAAGTCCTTTCACACACTGCGCTTCCTCTGCTAAGGCTCATCTTATAATCAGGGACCCAAGGCTGAAAGTTAGAGCTGCTGCTGTTGTTGCTGCTGCTGCTGCTGCTGCATCCGTCCTAACTGAGGTCAATAACATACAGGAAAAAAATGCCAAGCAACTTCCCCACCTTCAAATCAGTCATATTAGAGTAACGAGAGATTTGTTCTTACCAGCTGAATTTGTTCTCCTTCAATAACTTCCACAATGGCATATGTCTTACTCATCTCCTTCATCCTAAACTCCTTCCCTTACAAGGCCGGAGGGGCTCTCTTGTTCTCTTTAGGGAATGGGCAGCGCATGCAGCTCTCTCTGCCAGAGCCACCCCTGTCCTGGGAGAATGACCTCGGCAGCACCGTTCCTGTCTTTCTTCTACCTCCGCTCCCCACCAAACCGGAGTGAACTTTCCCCTAACTGGACTTTCAGCCCGTTTTCCCCTTGCATAAATTGTCCTCATCCACTTTTCCCTCCTCCCTGCTTCCCCCCCTCCCCCACCTCCCTCTCTCCAACTGTCTTGTAAACAAGTTGAACTCTAACTGCTGGTAGTTTAATTGTTAATTTTCTGAGTGTGTTCCTTCAGACACAAAGCACTGCACAGTCCTCTAATGACATGTCTTTTCTACAGTTTCTAACTATGTCCAACATGGTTTAGGGATGGAATGTTTAGTGTTTAAGTGAATTATACACTGTTTTTTTGCATTTGCACGGGTTTGTCTATGCGTTTTCTATATATGGCCACATAAAGACATGACTAATTGCTTACTATGGGTATGTGCAGAAACAGAGGGTGAATCTGGAGCAAAATTCAGCAGCTGGTTTGAAACATTAACTCACTACGCTTTAACCGCACGAATAGATTCACACACAAAATAGCAATTCCTGATAATGGAGGCAGAAACTAGGTATATCTATATTAAATAAGGAAAGTGGCAAATATATGTGAAACACATAAATTAAAGGATTAACTGAGAACACAGTTCTTGTTGCTGATGTCCTAAGCTCTAAATGAAGAGAATAATCTTAATTGTGGTATTTTACCACAATACCACAATTAATAGTTAATCTTTCATTCAATTTAGTCAACTCATGCATTTCATTGATGCCAACTTCATACCGTTTAAGACTTTCCAATCAATACAGCAATACCTCTCAATCTGTTTGACCCTCAGTTAATTGGTTACAATGTATAAGTCATATAAAACAGAGGATATATTAAAAATATCTCAAATAATTCATTTTTGGCAGGTTGGTTTTATACTTACCGTGTTTGGCATCTGGACACAATCAATATAAGGCTGACCGTCATCATAATTGGACTGCATGCTGATAATGTTATCAATGACCTCATCCATCTGAAAGACAAAAATAAGACATAAAAAAAACAGCAACAGAGCTTTTTTTTTTTGTTTTTCTTAGTACAGTTTCTATTAAAGTACATATGAGCACATCGTTATATAAATCTACTCCTGACACGCAAGGAGAGCAGTGTTACTTGTGTGACTGCGGCGAGTTTAAAGAGATTTTATTTGGCAAAGAAAGAACAAACAAGTAACACAAATACAACTCGAAAACATTTATACACATTCTACATGTATTTTATTGCTGCTAAAACTGGAGTCATTTGGAGTCTTTTCTTGCCTGGAAGCCGAATTGTCGAACTGTTTTCTCTCAGGAGAGAAGAGAAGCAGCAAGTTAAAGGCAGATTCTTGGTCAAAGTCTTCTAGGTTCAAAGGCCACTATATTCTGCCATTTCTGTCACTTGTTAAGCGCTAATTACTGCTGCAAAACCCATTAAAGAGCATTTAAATCCCACTGATTGCCGGTCTCAGTTATTGCCAGTTAGTCACCACTTTGGTTTACACCCCTACTGTATCCATTAACACCAGTTCATTCGCAACTGCTGCTCCAGCCTACAAAAGAACAATTAAGTATTACGATACTTTCATAAAATGGCGATAATGTTGCTTTTGGTGTAATATTTAACCCTCATAAGATTCTATATTGCTATCATTTTGTTATATTATGAGGATATTTTGTTAAGTCTGGATTTAGTTAACTGTTATGAGAGCTCCATGGATTTAATGTTTATGGGTTTATGTCTGCGTTTGTATGTCCACGCTTGCAGGAGTCTACCTCTTTCTCGTGGCTGGAGCCAATGTTGAGCATGGCCATGGGGCTGTTGGGCGCACTGTTGCCGGACATGAGCTGCTCCGTGCGCATGTGTGGGGAGTGGAGAGGTTGAGGTGCAGACCCCGAACCCCCTGTAGGTACCATGTTTGCGGGAGGAGATGGTTGCCGTGGCGCTGCAACTGCATGGATCGTCTAAGGACAGATGGAGAATGTGGGTGAAGACACTGTTAATGAATGACAGAGCACCGATTTACTGGGAAGTACTTCAATAATGTCAACACTATGTACTTCAATATAATGTAGAATGTTGAATAAGCCGGATGAAAACAGAAAGAAAGGCTATATACTCTGTAGCCCGTCTTTTTAAGCATTGCATATCAATACAGTATTTACAGTGTGAGAAATAAGTAGACATAAACCTGTTTGGTGGCATAGGTGGTTGAAAGATATTCTTTCACTTGTTGCTTCCGTGACTGACGGATGTGATAGTCTGTTGGATTCTCAAGGTGGGTCTGCACCTTTAATGGGAAAATATAAAATAAAAATGTTATCAACTATGTTTCCATTTTTAAAGTTCATGAACCATGTGAAAAAAAAAAGATTTAGATAGTAACAATGCTTATTTCAATTACTGCAGCCTTGACATAAATGCTAATCATCATCATTAATTCAGTTTCAAAGAAAAGACATGTTCAATGTACCACATAAGCTTATTAGCTCTGTATGGTTTACTACTCGCTTTTAAACCTGCAGCACACCAGGTTCTCACCCCTTTATCTCAATGATGTGATGGCACTGGTACGTAGTGGCATTAAGTCAGTAGTAATGTGTACAGCAGTAAAGCCACACTAAATCCTCTGGTGTGGCCACATGCAGCAATGGCTTGGCCTCATTCCTTCACATCAAAGACCAAAGCTCAGAACAGAGGGAACCCCCCAGCTTTAATAGGCAACAGCAGGATTATATCAAATGAACCAGAAACTTTTCCATAAATAGATGTTTCTATTTCTTAACACTGCTTTCTACACGTCTTTATTCTTTTCTTTTAGAACATGAGGAGACCTCAGAAAGAGCATCCTCTACCAAGTCCAATGACATATTTACAATTTTAAATGGAGCAATCCACAACCAAATGTGAAATGTCTTGAAATTTGCCCTGTGGTAATTGCATAACCTTGCAAACAGACAATGATCGGCAGTGATCACATTCCCATCTCACAGCTTTCGCCATTGGTGCAGGAACAACTTCTGATACTGATAAACATACATATTTAAAAAATGTGTGGGTCTCATAAGCCAGAAGAGCAACTCTGGTAGAACAGAAGTCCAAAAAAAAAACCACACCTTAAGACGTATGAAAGGCACGGTGGGCCTGAGACAAGAAGCTGCTTTTATCTACGACAGGAAAGATTTCACAAATACCATTCCCCCGCACCTAAGCACATGCACACAGAGTAAACTGTCAATACAACAAGTTGCACCATACTATAAGGAGTGCATGCAGATTGGAAAATTTTACAGTTAAAAATTCCACTAAACAATATGCTCACACATCTAAAAAGAGTACTGCACAAACCCATACCCACACAAACACACGCCATTTAAGATAAGGAGAAACACAGGCATCTGTGGAATCAGGCAAAATGTCACTTTAGCGTTATCTGTCCCTGTCTGACTCAGACTATATCTACATCTCTCCTGTCCGCCCTATCGCAAAACATGTCAAATGGCTCTTATCTCCCCCTTCTGTCTCCCTACCTGCTTGCTGCTCCACTGCATTTTTCTTTCTTTGCCTTTATCAAGCCTGTCCCTGATTTTTCCACGCATGGCGGCTCTGCAGTGCGAGAGGCCACTATACTCAGTGAAGTCCTGGGCACCTCCACTGCACCTTCCTGTCCTGTCTGCTTCCCAGCAACATGTGATTGGATTAATGGACGAGAAGTAGCCCCCAGACTTTCTGAAATCCCCCTAAACCAACATATTTTCTTTCTTAAGCCAATCCCGTCAATGAGGTTTGTTTACTGTTCTGTCTCTGTGGTGCAATGCGTTCTGACTGAACGGGACACGGAGGTTTTACTACACACAATTATGTTTTCCAGACTGCACACGATACCTGCCTGGATTTATTAAATAAAGTTTACGGAAAGATGTTCCTTCAATTTCCCGTAAAAACTTATTTAATTGAAATTATTTCTCTGTCAACGTTTCACTCAGCCGACATTAATGAGCATGTTTTAGAGCTTCTCTACAATAAGTATTCACTGCAATTCTTTCTGTTTTTGGCAGTAATCCAGATATCTTTAAACCAGAAATGAAAAAATGTCATTCTGGTATTTTGTATGACAAACCTTCATAGGCTTTTTGAGCACTCAGTTGAAAACAAATGGATCAATAGTGACAATCACTGCTTGTGGCCGCACTGACCTTCAGAACCTCCACGGGGACCTGCATGCTTTGGTAGTGCTGTGGCGTGCTAATGGCTGGCGTGGGTGCAGGTGGTGCCATGCGATGCTGCATGTACTGCAGGGCTGCACTCTGCTGCTGTTGCTGCTGCCGCTCACGCTGCTCCTCCTGCTGCAGCTGGTCTCGCATCAGCTGGACACAAACACACACATGCACATCACAGAAATAATGAAATACTAACAAGAGCAGTTTAATGTTACTGAGCTGTTTTTTTTTTTTTTTAACTGAGAGCAACAAATGACTCACAAATTTCAAATCACCCATTGGTGATTGGTCAAAATAGGTCAAAGAATTTGAAAAGGGCGCTGGAAAAAAAGATCTGGTTACCAGGTCTGGGTGATAATTTATTGAACAAAAACTAACCCAAAATGCAGAAGCACTGTGTACAAAATGTAAATGTATCCTTGTAGGGCCCACTTTTACAGAAATAATTGTCATTATTTGACATCATCTCTCTGTAACAGAACTGTGGAGAAATTTTAACTGACTCCTTTTAACCCAGCTCGAATCAAGTCCTGATCGTGATAGCTCTTCAACGCATTTCCCTTGTAAATGACTTTTCCCTTTGTAGAATAATGTAATCCAAATTTTGTGGAAATGGCCTCATTACTTTTCCTAGATTGATGGTGAGCATTAGATTTCTAAGGGCATTTAATAAGAATGGCCAGCCTCTTCATTTTGGCTTAGGTTTTCTCTAAGAAAAAATAAAAGGGAATAATAGCCAATTAATTGGTGTTAATCTGAGTTTGTATGCACCTCATTTTATTATTTTGTCCTAATGAAAGCTGGACAGTATACCAACACACTGTACATCGTACTTTATATTGGGGTGTTTGTTTAGTCTCTCTTACAGCAAAGCCCCTCCCCGGTTCCCGCCCTGTATTTGTCATCAGTTAGATGAACTGTAGTAAAGCTTACAGCTTCTCATCACTGTTGGCAGCTTGGCAACTATGCCCACATATTTACTCTATAACATATTATAATATAATATAATAATAAATAAAATAAACAGCCTTTCAAATACAGCAACGATATGGACAAACTATACCAAATCCCGTTGAAGAGTTTTCCCCAGAACAGCCCTGCCAGTATGAATGCCCGTCTTTCCTCCCCACCTGCATCTGTCCAACAAAGCAGCAGCTTTGCTGCAAGCTGCACATGTCAGCTATAGTTGTTTGGTCATATCACCCAACCCTGGTCCTGGCATGCAAAATCTTAGATGTGATTTTCTCTGATATGATGGGCATCCGCACACAGCAAATGGCCAAAGTCTTGAAACTTTTGCATCTACTGAACACTGAATGGTGGAAGGAAGCTGTGTCGTACCTGCATCCGCAGCCCGATGCGCGAGGCCATTGCTGAGGGGCGAGGGGGCAGGGGAGGGCGAGCTGACGTCAGAGCACCACAGTCCAGCCCGAGAGGTGAATGAAGCTGGGAAGGAGATAAAGAGAAAGCAAAGAATGCATGATGTAACAAATGATGAAAATGAAAGGGGAAAAGGTAAAACATTTAAAGAGATTATTTGACTGATACAAAAAGTATCTCCTCCTGAGAGTTATATAAAGAAAAGTCTAATTAAATGACTCATTCATGAAAATGTTGCTGTCAAAACAGGAGTTAATTGAGAAATGTGCAATATTTTAATATCTTCAAAAAATATCAATGCACAAAAAATGTAACATTGGAGACGGGTGCTAGAACGCGAGAGCGTTTTCAGGGTGTTTTTTAGAAAAATGTATCAACAATAGTTTGGCCTTTAGTGTTTTACTTTGAGATAATAGTATTGAAACATACTGAAACCTCCAACATAGAAGTGATTTCTGAAGAAAGTATTATAAGGTGTCCACCCAGGTTGTGGCACAGTAATATCAGCTGTTCACTCCATTCTTATGTACAAAGTAAATGCATTTCTAAATACTTGTGTTGATGGACTATACAGTAGAAATCACTGTGCTTGGCAGAGAGGCAATTCCTCTAGAAGCTGCTGTTTGTTTCTTTTCTTTTTCCATTTTTACACCATTTAAATATGCAGCTGTAGACCTACTCTGTAAGATCACTAAATAAGAGTAAAGCAGAAAATATTTTAAAAGTTGTACAAAGATCTTTAAGAGGTTGCGTTTTCACCAGGCTTGAAGCTACAACCTCTAAAAAATATGTGTATTGTTTAAAACAGAGACAGACTGATTAGTCTGATGGATATGTAAATAGAAGAATTATTTGAGGTACCAGCTGATAAACCGAAGAATAAGTGCAGACATGTTTGTCCTGCAGGCACCTACGGAGCTAATCTGGGGGCATCATGTTTCTTTATTTTAATAAAAGAATAAAACTGAAGAAAAAGAAGGTAAAACTGAAAAGCCAGATTGTGCTCTACTCTGTAGACAGACTGCAAAATAGATCTACTTAAATCAACAAAAATAAACTTTTTTAGGCCAGAGGCTCCCCCTACAGGTCTGGAGGTTGAGTTGTCGTTTAAGACGATGTTTGGCCTCCTGCTCCGTCACTCTCTTTTTTGAGTCTCTTCATCCGCTGTCATGTGATGTACTGCTGTAAGGCCATGCACAGTGGCTGCAGGAGACCACCAGGACAGTAGTCCAAAGTTAATTTGGTTTTTGATGGTGGTAAAGACAGCATAGATGACAAAGTCATTAAATATTCCTTTAAATTAAATTAAAACTAATATTTTAACATTTAAAAAATGTTTTGTGCTGCTTTAAGCATATATAAAAGTGATTAACAGATGTTAATTGAGGCTCAAAAATGTAATGTCTCACATATTCTTGCATTTTTTTATTTTAACAGACAAAAAAAGGGACGTGATGTCAACATGTTATATGTCGTTGCCTAAACTGAGTGCTGTCATCAGCTCTGTACAAACCCACTATGATTGATTCATATAAAAGTATCCAACACACTGGAAAAACAAAAGTCCTTCCTACAGAACTATTTATCTTTCTGATGTGTTTACAGGTACAAGCGGATTGGATTTAACATTTTGAGACCAAAAATCATAAAAGGTCAGCTATAAATTTTTATTTATTTTTGTTTTAAATTGGCAAATAAAAAGTACATATGGTCAACTTCTAGATATTATGTGTACAAAATCACACTATTTTCATAACTAAATGACTGTATGAGGAAAACAGCTGTGACCTCACTCATTACAATGTTTTTTTTTTTTTTTAAGAGCACCGTCCCATACAGATGTTTGTAGTAATATTAATCCGGATCATTAATTTCGCACCTAAAGATATCTCTTTAATGGTTGCGAGAATAATCATTTAAAAAAGAAAAAAAATGTTCACATATGCACCTAAAGAAATATTGTACATATATTGAACATATTCTTTTACAACATTTTTACTGTCCCTGCATCTCACGGTTCCTCCACTTAGTTGTGGTGAATTAAGGAAAACTTTCTTTGCAATGTTGGAGAGGTCATGTGGGAGTCATGTTATTTGTAGTTCTTGTGAAATCATGTGAGACGAAAGATGAGGGGAACACGCATCACCCCTTTGAAGCATATCTTCTTCTTTTTTCACTCACACACTCAAAACCACTCGGTGCGTGGGGGGTTGGGGGGGGACTCCCAGCACAGACACTTCCCCTTCTGCAATGACTTGTGTTGTGCTTGTCTGAACTTAAAGGTGTGATGAAACCAAGGACAGCTTCTGGCTCTATTCAGTTAGTGATGTGGACTGAGACGATAAATGACACAGTCGGAATCTGATTCCTCCACTCTTTCATCAGAAAGACTGTCTGTATATGGTCATAAAGAAAGAAAGACACAGAGAGAAAGACAGACAGAGAGAGAAAAGCTCATTGTGCCTGAGGTACAATAAGAAGGGCAGCTCCTATTGAGAAGGACTGAAGCTGCCCGTTGTCCAAAGTGTACATTTCAGCACCCGAGGGGGCACACACTGCACGCTTTGTGCCCATTAGATGGCCCACATGAAAAACACACACCCATGCAGAGATACACACTGAATCACACATGCAAAACTTGTACCAGAATGTGGACCAAAGTAAACACTAACTTCAAACTGCAATAAACTCCAGTAATCTAGCTTTTGCAACTACAGGTGCTAAAATTTGTAGAACAAGTTGTAAAGAATTTTTACCCAAAATATTGTATCCATAAATCAATAAATAAACAACAACATTTGTGAGACCCTCACCATACAGGCTAAACCCAAAGCCAATTTATTATACGAGTCCAAAACACTGAAATGATTATTGAATGAACACAAAATGATGCTGAAATATGACTATATAAGTTCATATAGAAACAGACAATATGGAATAAGAAAGAGAAGAAGATGATGCTTAATAAATCTGGTAATTTTCATTTTTTCACCTGTGAGGTGAGTTGGCATTTAAGAATGACTTTACTATGTTTTTGCACCATTTTGCTCAGTGTGTTCTCTTATGCAACAAAATGACTAAAAATAGTGTTTTTGGTTTCAATGAAAACTGAACTGAATGTGTAAGTCATAAACCAATCATTTGTAAGAAACGAAGAGTTGCAATAAAGTG
Organism: Xenentodon cancila; assembly: GCA_014839995.1. Classification (NCBI taxonomy): domain Eukaryota; kingdom Metazoa; phylum Chordata; class Actinopteri; order Beloniformes; family Belonidae; genus Xenentodon; species Xenentodon cancila. The sequence continues at coordinate 13,553,160 of CM026203.1, read as the reverse complement.
ACTGTGGTGCACGTTGTGTAGGCCGAACGTAAACAAACCGGATAATTTTTTACAATGAAAAATGATAGAGATAAATCATATAGTACAGTCAAGCTACCAGAACAAGTGCTGAACACAGTTGATGTGAACATTCGAAGGAGTTTCATCCTTCTGAGTGGAAACTCCCTTATTTCTTCAAATTAGTCCAGACATTGACCAAGCAGGACACCAATTTGAAATGACAGATTAAATTAAAGCCTCAGACTAGCAATGGCAAAGTGAGTGTATAAGTTTGAGCAAAGTTCCCAGAGGGCTGAATTAAGATCATGAAACAATTATCAGAGAATCAAAAAACTCTAACAGCTCACTTAAGTAGTTAAATATATACTCAAACCTTCCAAATACTGTCTTTTTTTTGTGTTTGTTTTAAAAAATAATTTAAAAACAAAAATAATTTGTGAACCGGCAATGATTGATAGGTGACTGGATGGGTATCAGAAAACGTATGTCTGAAAAATTGAGTCTGTACCAACTATAAATATTCTGGCTTTCATGTTGATGCAAAGCAGGAAGTAACCAGAGTTGCACCTCACAGACTGACCACTAGGGGCCGGCTCCAAAAGCAAGTCAGTCTCTGTTGACCCCAAAGTTAAAATGTCAAACCTTGCAGCAGAAATAAACATATTTACAGCCTGTTTCAGGCTGATTTCATCTCCACAGCTAGATTTCACATCCATGACAACTGCATGCAGTTTGCACATTTCATTTATTTTTTTTTTTTTTACCACATCAGGTAAAATTTTATAAAACAATAAATTAATGCATAATTAGAGGCATACACTTTTGATTGGCAGTCAGATTAGCAAAAATCACTTCCTCATCAGTCATCACTTTGGTTGTTTAGCGCCGAGCACTGCATCGACTACTGAGCATAGTTTATGAGCTGTGAATAAAGACACAACAGAGCATAATCATTCATATTTAAAAGAGAACACATTTCGTTGTGCTGTTAAGTGTACTGACAGACCACCGTGACTGGCAATGAGTTGAGCTGGAAGGGTCAGAGCAGGAGGATTAGCCAAGGAGCTAGCAGCTTCTGCAAACCCAGCCTTCACTAAAGGCAGTAATTGTTTCTCATTTTGCAACCGAAACGACATTAGAAAAAGGATATTCAACTGCAAACATTCGCCGGCAGTCCGGCTGCTCCTCTGGCTTGGATCAGCCGAAGAAGCCGGGAGCCACGGAGGATCATTTCAGGACCCTTCTTTACATCTTTACATAATATTTTTGTATGTAGATGATCATCCGTTTTAAACTGAGGTAAATACAACCTGGGACAAATAACTACATATAAACGTTTTTCATTATATTCAACAAAAACTAAGCCAAATGCACTGTGGGAAAAACTAAGCACACTTCTTTACTCCATACTTTGTAAAATTAACTTCAGCAGCAATAATTTGGAATAATACTTTTCTGTATGACGACATCAGTCGCTCACATTGTTGTGGAGAAATTCAACTACACTATTACAATATTGCTTCAGTTCGATGACGTTTGGGAGAAATTTGTTTTTGCACACCTTTCTTAAGGTCTTGTCCCAGCTTCCCAACTAAAGTCTGTGCTTTCACCATCCCACTGCAGCTAGGGATGCAACCACCCCTTTATTAACATCATACATTTTCTAAATAGCTCGATTGGATATCGCATAATGTGACTGATCCATGATGCCATTCTGATCACTTCAATTCTGTGTTCACTGCTTGCCACAACACAAATCAGCGGCTCACACAGCCGCAGCGGCGAGACAATATGTGAAGACCTTGTAATCAACTGGCTTTCTGCATTAATTTGCCATAAAATGTGATCTGCTCTTCACTTAAGTCACTTAACCTGAAAACATGCATACAATCAGAATTTACTGTGCATTTACTATTTGACCACTTTCCCTTTAGCATTGTGAACGTTTAATGAGTGTGTTAAATAAAGTCATGTGGAATTATGAATCTATGAGTGTCAGCTGCTCAAACCCAATGTGCTCGTCTATTATTGTGACGTAGATGGCGATCCAAGCACATTTTATGATAAATTACTGCAGATAAGCAGTTAAGGACTCACATTCTCTGTCACATATTTAAATAAATAATAATAACACAGAACATTTATATGTATGTTATAATGTGTTGCATTTTGTGTTATTAAGATACAAACAAGTTTACGTTAAGCCTGATGCCTTCACTTTCTTCTACAGATCAATAATATCAAATAAATATCAGGTATTGGCTGATATGCAAAGCCCAGGTATTGGGAAAAAAAAACTGAAAAAGTTTCAGCATCTTGATTGTTTTGTTTTTTTTTTTTTTGGTCTGTATTAGATTTGCCAGTGGTCCCCATTGTCCCATTGCTGACCTAATTTCAGCTTTGCTTTAGTTGTCAAAAAGATGGCATTCGACTCACTTGTGACTCTGGAATACTCTGGTATACACAGGAGTTCATGGTCGTCTCAATGACTTCAAACTGCCCAGATCCTATGGCTGGAAAACAAGCACAAATCATCAACCCTCCACCACTGTGCTTGACAGTTGGTTTGAAGTATTTTGTCCTGAGGGGTTGCGTTCAGCTTTTGTCAAAACAATGTTGTGCATTATGGATAAACATCTCCACTTTAGTATTTTTCAAAAGCTGTCTCTCTAAAAGATATGTCTCGTGGTTGCCAAGTTCCTTTTAGATAGAGAAAACTTGTAAAAGAGAAAACTGTCTTGGCAAGCTTTTTAAATAAAGAAAGAAAAACACTGCTATGAACTTTAGCCTTTATCACCTGCAGACTCTGCATGTAGATTTGTTGTTTTTTTATTTTTTTTTATTTCTCTGAAGATTGCCCAGCTTGACCTTGTGGTGAACTTGGTAGGACATGCACTACATTGTACATTGATAAACTCCTTCTGAGATAAATGGACAACAACAATACTACTCTAAGATCATTACTGATATTTCTTAGCCTCTGCAATGTGTTAACACACACGTGAATGCTTCAGATAAGCAAACTGCCAAAACCTTTGCAGAGATGCTCTCGCTGCTAATGATCAGTCATTCCAGTGAATTTGACAACAGCACCTGGCTGCTACTTACCCAGCTAATTCCTTTGGGCACAATTAGGGTATATTGGGCTTAGTTTTAGTTAAATAAATGACAAAGCTGTGTAATATGTCACGTGTTGTTCTTCGTGATGTTGTATTTATTTTAAGACTTGATTAGGACCAGATGACTTTTTTTTTTTTTTTTTTTTTAATATCCTAATATGAACTGTATCCTGAAAAAAGGTGTACTCCTTCATTACATGTCCGGTAACATACTGGTGTCCACTCTCAGTTATCCAGGTCATGTTAATCCTAAACACAGCTTGAGTTTCCTTCTAATCACGTTTTTTAGGATGCCCTGTAATATATTACACATGCAGGGACACAATATCACTTCCTGATATCATATGGTGACACACTGCTACCAGACAAAACGATATCCTATTTAGGGGCCTCCCATTGCCTGACATCCAGTGAGGACATTTGTGACGCAGTAGCAGCACACAGAGACCATTGTGCATCTAATGCTGTCATGTCACGGCCCCTTTCACTTCAAACACTGACAGCCAGTAGGAGGATGCAACGCGGAGGAAGCCCAGGTCAGAGGCCAGCTGTGGATTGTGCCACATATTAGTCACATAAACACATTTGAACAATAAGTACACTATACACAGAGTTATATTTCAAAACAGGCTGCGTGATAATAGCCCTACCTTTGAGCAGCACATACATGTTAAAAGATAAACATGAAAATAAATGCACACATGGAAGGTAAGTGTGGATCCATGGCAGCTGTGCTCAGGGATATGGTGTTGATCTGTGAAGTGTGTATTTTTAGCTGCAACTGTACAGAGCCAAAGAAAGTCTTTGACAACCAGCACCTACATATGAGATTTACACATGCACAGAGACCTCTTAGAAAATGTTAAGTGTGAAATTAGTATTAGTATGCGTATTCAAAGCTGCAGGACACTAAAAAGCAATTTACAGCCATATTTCATTTAACCCAACATGACCTCCTGTAACAGTATAAATCTTTTTTCTTATTAAGTCTGGAGCAGCTCACATGTTTATATATATTAATTTTCAAAAATATATTGATAAAAATGCAGAAAAATTCCAAATGAGATAGAATATTTCAGTAAACAAATCCCTTAGGTTTTAGAAGGTTTAAAAAAAAAAAAATAAAAAAATAAAAAAAAAATAAAAGGAAGAAGAAGAAATTAATAATAATTTTTAAAAAAGTTTCAGGTGATAATGTGTTTAACAAGAAAGAGAACCGGTACCGAGTGACTGAACAGGTAGTGTGAGTAAAATGAAACTTCTATTAGTCACACAAATGTATCAATAACTCTTGACAGAAACCCGGCCAGCCTAAGCAAATGTATTTATTTTAATCTTTGAATTTTAAAAACAAAGTACAAATGTGTAGTTCAGAGACAGATGAGTCACTAGTGACAGGACAGAGGCATTCAAGTTGAAATCAATCTTTAAAATTATTTTTGATCTTTTTTTTTTTTTTAAATCACATTAATGATTGTATTTTTTATACCTGATAATAGCAGAAAATGTACTAATAATCAATGACAACATACACTTAGACACTTTCTCTGCGCTAAGCTGACCGTCAGCCTGCTCTAATGACTAAAATAACCCTCTGCTCTCTGTTCTCCTTTTCAGGAACACCCTGTTCCCCTGAGCCATGGTGCATTTTCTGTTTTGTTTATGTGCATGTGTGTATCCACGTGCATCTGTTCGTGTGTTGGGGGTGAGGGCGTGCATGTAAAGGGTAAGCATGCATGTGTAAATAATGCTCCGCGGTATTTGTTGGCTTTCGAGGGTAGTACATGTAAACTGATTACATTATCAATATTACTTAACTACTGTGTTCACACATATTTATTGGGCAAGTATGGTACAAACAAGTAACAAAGCTTGCATTACCGTCTCAGATTGTACACAATCATATCTCTCAGCACCAGAAGACACCAACTCATCTGTATGGACACGGAGCAGACAGGCTGGTATACAGACCCACTCAGATCATTTTCACTTTTTGAGGCTCAAGTCAATTTCTGCTTTAGATATAAAAAAAAAAACAAAAAACAAAAAAACTTCCCTGTTCCACCTAACATCTATGTCAAGGATGCATTCAGTTACAGTCCACAGGAGATGTGTGTGCACATTATAGTAAAAGGTCACTTTAGGAGAAATAAATATGAATCATAAACTTTATTCCTCCACAGTAACAACAGAAGGGGGGGGTGGGGGGGCTCACAAAGAGGTATACACACTGGCTTATGCTGCTCACCACATGTCTGACTGGTGAAGGGAAGTCATAGGCAAAGAGAAATGAAAACAATCAGTGACGATATAAGAGGGGGAAAAAAAACAGTGCAACGACTGTTATAAAAATGTAAAACTACCACAAAAAAAAACAGTTTGATTGAATAAACGATTCAAAAAAAGATTGGTTATTAGGAAAAATTAACAAAGAGGGTGGGGGCGTATTAGAGAAGGGGAAGCTGCAGGTGTGCACTTAGAATAACTTAGAAGCAAAGAATTTCCCCAACGGAAGCACAGGGAGCAACAGACCATGGTCATAAACTTGAGTATGAATACGATTGCCAAGAAGTTATGCTCAATTGAGTCTGTATTCTTGTTACAGGAGGTGGTTTTTCCATACAGTAAACTATTGCAGCCCTTTTAAACTAACTCTTGGCAATCATAGTGTAAAGTTTACTTTAAGATGTGGCAGCAAAGTTTACTGAATCTTGTGTTGACACCTGTTCTTCCTCTAATAAGTGGAGACTCAAGTACATTCATATTAAACAGCTCTCCAATACTGAATTGTGTACACACAAGTAAAACAGTCAAAATGCTGAGCGCTACTTTGGTGGGTTGTTGTCTGAAATACTCTTGAAAAACAATGAGTGGCCTTCATATTGCAAACAGAAACTGCTGTTTAACTTACAAGCAGAAAATGCCCGCTATTTCTCCCCCGACATGAACCGCTGTCATGCAGCATTTCTGCTCAGCAACCAACTTTAAGACGTTTATCAGAATCATTCAGCTTAACTCATCGCAATGGGTGTGAATCACGCCGCTGGTCATCTTCTAAATAGTCCATGTCTGGTTAATCGAGAGAGAGCTTTCGCAGAGTAGCTGTCATACTGACCTCACACTGAAAACTAGTGAAGAAGGGCCCTAAACAGACATGACACACAATAGCAGAAAGGAAAGACAAAAGATCAGCATCAACAATAACAACCACTATTAATCACTTCCCCTTTCTTTCCAAGAGGGTTTGTGAGTCCTAGTTTTGTCAGTGTTGAAGCAACTTTCCCTGCAGGCAGTTGAGGGGAAAGAACAAAAACTATTTGTTATGCCACCATTTGTAATACTAAGGAACGCTTTAAACCAAAATCTTAGCCAACAGTGTTTTGATGCTGGAGACCAATTCTCAAAGGCTACTCGAAGCAATTTCCTGCGTAACCAAACTGGTTAGACACATACAAGTCTGGGTGGTACACACACAAGCAATACAGAGTAATACATGCTCATAAAGGCTTCAAACACTGATCCGATTCGGCTTCCGTTGAACTTATCGGTAAGTAAAGAGTCCCCCACGCCACCAGCACGCCATCATGACAATCACATCAGCATTTTGGCTTTGTTTAACCCTCAAGTAGCAAAAGCAGCAATAATGACCCTAAACTCTATTCCTGCATTTGACAGGCCACGGGAAATAAATCACACGTTTTTTGAGAGTAATTTAGTCAAACTGGCTTGTCACTGTACATGTCTCTATGTTTACCCAAGTTTAACCTGAATAACTTCTTATTACAGATACATCTTTAGATTTGTGCAGATTCATTTCTGACTTCACAACAAATAAGCATGAATGGAGTTCAGACTGACGATGTCCAACAGCCAACAGTCAGCCAGCAAAATACCTACTGATAGAGATCATGGAGTGTGCATGAACTTAAGATTCTTACCAGGGACTCTCCAACTATCCCGAAGACAACATGGTGTATCCAGATGAAATCTGTTCTTCCACGTGCAAATACAAAACACTTACTGCCAAAACCTGACAGTTTCTTCCTGGCTCAGACAGCTCGTGCATACAGACTGTGAAGCCCCTCCTCCCTACACCAACCAGCTTACAGTAGGCCGATTCCAGACACTATTAGTCACCTTCCTCCTCCTCTCTAAAAGCCAGCTCAGCTTCCTACTCTCCCCCTCTTCCCCTAAATTAGCCTGAATGTCGTAGTCTGGGGCAACAACAAGGAGAGTCCTGTGTCTAACAAACCCATCTTTTTTTTTTTTCTTGCTTACAAATGTGAAACTCCTCCTTCAGCACAGCCTCACTGTTATAGCCCTGCACGGCATTTGCATATAGTAACGCCTACACATGTGCATGCAGAAACACACATAAACCTGAAGCAGTTTCTTATTCTGTTACAGGTCTGGCATGTGTGTGCATCACTTTCTATGAACAACATAGCAATGAATCGTTTTAACATCATAATCCTGCTGGGTACAATCCATCATTATCCATTAGAAAATTAAAGTTGTAAGAAGCATCCAAAACTCTACACAGGCAACTGGAGAAATGTGGTAGCCAAGCACAGAGCAAACAACCTTGCCACCTTGGAGAATGAATAATTAATAGGTGAACGCTGTATAAAACATACCTAAAAGGCAATTAAATCATTGTAATTAATAGGAAAAATCTGATCAAATGAAGGAGGAATGAATGATGGAATTCTTTACATGAATTTCAGAAACAAATATTAAAAGCATATAAATTAGTGTGAAGTTAAAATGGTGTTTTCAGACAACAACATAACCCCATCAAGAGATTTGAGTTGAAACAGTGAACAACTCATTAAAGTAAGTAACTCAACACAAACATTAAGGCTGTGGAGGAAAACTTAAGTGGATGATGTCAGAGTCCAATGGCCAAGTCAGTCACCAAACCTCAACCAGAAGGAGCATCTTTTTAAAATTATTTGAGAAAAAAAAGGAAAGGCAGAAAAGGTCCACAAGCAAGAAGGAAACTCAGAATTTGCGTCTTTACCCGCTAAAGACTTTAATTCAAGTAATAAGAATTGTGATCATATTTACAATCATGTAACAAAAGTATTTTGTTAACTTGACAAAATACTTTTGAGCCCCTGAAAATGCAGGCACTTTGATGAAAACTGTTCTAATCCCTACATGTTACATTTCTTTTTTTTTTTTCAGACCACTTCCATTTTATTTAAAAGTCTACACTTTGATCACATTGATCACATGGTGACTGTTATATTTGAAATCCACTGAGATGGTGTCTACAGACAAATTTATAAAAACTTATCATTGCCCAAATACTTCTGAACCTGACTGTATAATTCAGACGCATCTTTAAATAAGCATTTACCAATGCTTGCATATGCTCCGTTATAGTTTGTTGAAGAAACTGAAGAGGTCATTTGAGCACCAAGCATGCACTAATAAATCATAGTCAGCTGGAATAAATCTTATTCTTATTGGGCTCATTAAAGCAGCACAAAGGAACTTCTGTCAATTTCTGCTCTGTGGACACTCCTATAGGCACAGAGGTGAAGTCCGTTTTACGGCGCTGTTCAATATTACTCGTTTGGTCTCTTATCCAGTCACTCTCGTTACTTTCTTAAGTCTTTTAATCACCTCTGCCATGATGTCTACTGCAGCTCCATGACCGAGCTTCATCCCTGTTGATGTGTGACGAGTGCTGAGAAGCGATATGCCGTAGCCAAAAGAGACCACTGGGACAGGCGGCCTAAGTTACTTTGGCTGGGCTTTGCCGATAGTGAGGACACGGAAAATGAATAAAATATTTATTTGAATAAAACTGAAACAAATATTTTAACATGGAATAAACTCGTTTGTGCTGCTTTGACACTTGTTACTCTAGAATACTAAAAATCCATTACCAAACGTTCACCTTTTGCCTTTGTTGTTGTCACACATGACCACATAATGACACTATAAATAACCAGCACCTCATGTAAAGTGCAACATATCTGAAAGTAACACAGAGGCACAACCCACTGATTGTCTGTGTCCGGTGGTCTCCGTCTCATCACTATATGTAACACAGCTATTTGTATCCCTTCATCTGTACTCTCCCCATCCCGAATCCCTGAATGAAGGGACGCAAACACACAAAGCAGAGTGCTAGTTGTTCCAATCACAACAGAGGAGAACAGAGGCCTACACCATCGAGCAGCAGCAAACTGACAAGAATCCCTTGTTTGTACACAAAGAATTCACCAGTGGGCTAGCTGCAGTTCTCACTGTGACCACAGTGTATTCACTGGGTTATTTTGGTCTTTGGGCTGAATCCATGAAGGGCATCGTGTTATTGGACGCTTGAATTATATTCCTGTCAAGTCTGGCCAATCACAAGCTCAAGAGTAGGAAGGGACGGCACAGGCCGAGAACTGCCTCGTGTGCTTTGACTATGGCTTATCAAGGAGACCAGAAACATGAGTATGTACAAGTTCACACTCACAAACATTCACACACATACACTAATGAGGCACGTTTCTTTGAAGGAGTAAAAGATGGGAAACTTGCCTGCCTGACAGTCTCCATGGCTGCCAGGAGGCTGCAAACAAATACTACATACATAGATCATCTGTGTAACTGTTATACATCAAGTGTTGATGTATCTGAGTGACGTCTGACCCTGCCATGCGAACGGAAGGATATCCCTCTATCCACAAAATATGCTGTCTGTCGGTCAGTGTACACATGCATTTGATTTCAAAACATTCACATTTTGATGGTAAATAGCTTAACAATTAAAAAAATATTTATATCTCAACAAAAGATTCTAAATAATTTGTGTATTTAAAAATCTGCAGCGCATAATATTACTAAGCTTTGGATAAAACTATAGAAGGGACAAGAGTAAAACCCCGTACTTAATGCACTCAGTAACATTAAAAACAGACATGTATCTGACATGGTACCCAGTAAATAAGCTTAGAAACGTTTCTTGTCCGTTTGTGAGCGAGGTTTACTGCTGCAACTTGTAAAATTAGTTTGAAATTCTACCATGCAAACAAGACGCGGAAATTGTGTTCCCCTCTCAAAAATAGAAATTATCCAAAGTGGACAGTCCAATCAACAAAACTTGAAATGTTTTCGTTGTATTTACCTAATTTTATGATCTGGTGATTATATCCTGAAATGTAAAACCTCAAAATTGAATAAGGGTTTGTTTTTTGTTTTTTTCTCACATGACTGTAAGCAGATTTTGGAGCAACTTATCTTGCCAGCCCACTAATGAATAATATAGGCAAGGCTTTTCTTATTTCAGCAAGTTAATGTCAAAAAACAGCAGAGCTAAATAATAGTCTGGGTGCTAAACTGGCATGTCTGCATTACAGACCTATAACCCATTAATTCACATTTTATTTATCATCTATTAAAGATAAGATAAAGGAGATTCCTAACTGTTAAGCAACTGTAACCCCATATGAAGCAATAATGGAAAATAATTCGCATTCACAACAACATATGCTCTTTTTGACTGAGGTGATGAGAAAAACACGTTACAATGACCGTTAGAAGTAGAGTTGTTGTGTAACACTGTGAGTACCTTAAGCTGCGTGATAATCAAATGTTGAGTATTGCACCTCCAAAAATGAAGAAAATATCTCCTTTTACTTATAGACTAGAAAATTTAGATGAAAAATAAATTCGGTCAACAATTTTTCAGAAAATCATGTTAGGACTTTACAGTCCCAATGCAATATTCCACTGCTTATACGACAGTCTGTTTTGTTTAGAGTATATACTATTAATACTGAGTAATCTAGGACAGCATTTGTGCGTTAGAGTCCAGTAGAAAGCTTTAGGTTACTCACGTAACCCCAGTTCCTGGACTAGCATGAGTGAGATGTCTCATTATGGGATATGGAGACTCGTGTATTGCTGGACAGCTTATTTCAAGCAACCACCAGCACTCAAGGAGTGGCACTCCGCTTTGGTGACAGCCCTGAGATCAACACAGTATGAGCCACACTAGAAGCAGAGAGATCCAACCTATAAAACCGAACAAAGGTGAGAAGCGAAGACCAACTTGCAGGTGCACAAATGTTCTGGATGGTAGCGCCATTGCACCGAGCCCAGGAGGCACCCAAGCCTCGAGTGAGTGGGCACGCAGACCTGCAGGTGCCAGTAGATCCCTGTAGGCCAAGCCTATGGCTCCCACACTCCAGTGTGAGAGCCGCTACTTTGTCATAGGCCTGCCCCTATGGGGTTTGGCTTATGAAACAATGAGGTGGTCACCCCTCTAAAAACCTTTAGTCCAAATACGTGGCCAAGCGTATGCCCTGGGGCCATCGCTGCCTCTGTACACCACACAAATAACAGGCGCACCATGTACTCGTAACAGGCGCCTTTAAAAGCAAACCTCAGGTATTTCCTGTGTGGAGGATACACTGGGATGTGAAAATATGTGTCCTTCAAGTCTACAGATGTGAACCAGTCGCCCTGGCGCACAAGATGCAGCAACATTGCATGCGTGAGCATTCTGAACTTGTATTTTCTGAGGCAATTGTTCAAAGCCCTTAGATCCAGGATAGGGTAAAATACATGCCCCCCCGCCCCATTTGGGGACCAGAAAATACCTGAAATAAAGGCTGCTCTGACTCTGATTCAGAGGCACTGCACGCATCGCTCCCTTGTTCAACAGCAACATTTCCTCCTGAATTACATGGGCCAATTCTCCCCGAGTGTGGGATTACACTATGCCTGAGAAGCGAGGAGGGACCACCGTGAATTGAAGCCTGTACCCCCATGATATTAATCTCTGGACCCAGGCTGAACCTCTCCTTTCGCAGGGACAATGAGGTGATGGCTTTGAGTTTTATGCCCTATGACATGAGTCTTGGGGCCTCTAGCAGCTTGCCAAGCATTTGCGACTGCCTGCCACTGTGCATGCACCGAGTGTTTGGGCGGTCGCAGTACCCTCATCTGACCGAGCTGTGTGAGGGGGTGTGGCAGACCCCTGAAGCAACACAGCCACAGATCTTTTTCTTTTGAGTATTTTCAACTGTGCCCTTGACTTAAGGTCTGGATGCATCAACATATTATGATTTATTAGTTAACGTGAGTGTGCGCTTCTGTGTCTTTGGGGAAGACGGATTCTGTTGTCACAGCAACAACAACGTCTCTCCATCCCCTGGAAAAATGGGGGCACTGTCTTGGTGCCTCTCTCAGCAATGAAGAGTCTGGGGAATACCCCCGAAGTGGTGCACTCCTGAAGTGAACTGGAGAATCTGGTGAATGGAGAACATCCAGCGTCTTTACTAAAAGAGAGAGCAGAGACTGTTAGGCCACTCTCTTCTTCTTTTTAGCCTGATGACCACCCGCTTGGGTGAGCGGTCCTGCCAAAACCAACGTCATGGTTTTCCTGAGCCATTTGGTCCTCTCCTTCTGCCTGGGTGGGATAGCCGGTGGAGGCTGGGGTTTAGGCCGCTTAGGGATCTTAAAATTCAGAGGGGCTTGTGAGGCAAACTGAGCAAAGGTCTGCCATTGGGCTGGTGCAGGTTCCCTTCTCCGGGGGATGTAGAGCTGGAAGGCTTTGTCCTCCTCCTTCCTCGTCTCACACAGCTGCAGCATTGAAGCTAGAGCCGTGCCAAAAATGCTATCAGAACCATCGGTATATCCAGGATGTCCTCCCTTTCTCTGTCTGACAGGTTAGCCAGGTCGAGCCATGTGGCTCGTTCCTTTTACACCATCATTCCCATGGATTTACCTGTGGCTTGGACAGTGCAGCGTTGTACACAGAGGCAGATGTCCGTAATCACAGTAATCTCTTCCAACATTGCCGGTTCGAGCTTTGTATTAATGTCCTCACACAGTTCTGCTTGGTAGGCAGAAAGCATGGAGGACACATTTAGTCCCCTGACAGCTTTGTAGGCTGTCTGTCAGGCTGTCTGTCAAGCTGACTGGAGGCGGTCGGCCTTAGACGGCAGTGTGGGGCGCCTGGAAGATGAAGCATAGAGCCGGGGGTGCAGGTCGGCAGATACCAGCGGTTCCATGGCGACATGCAGAGTGGCGACAAGTGCAATGCGAGGCTGTGCAGCCTAAAGAGAGGGTGTGAAGACTTTGTCTTCCTCCTCATCGTCTTCATCCTCATTATCCAAATCTAGCACGTCTTCCATTGGTGGGGGTGCTGCAGACATATCAAGCTGCCAAATCCAGCTAACAGCGGGCTGTGGCCCGACATCCACCTAGGAAAGTTTGCCTATCACCACTATCAGGCGACAACCCGCCAGTGGCCAGGCGCGGGTCGATTCCTGACAAGCTAGCTTGGCGAGCTAGCCGTCAGCAGAGACTTGTCATGGTAAAATAGGAGCAATGCCTGCACGAACCCGAACCAGGGGCCATGACTGCCAGGCGGACATGCTCCAGCCCGAGGCAGTTCAAGCGGACCAGGTGTGGGTCTTTACCCAATATGTTGTTACCACAAATACAGACATCGAGTCTCCGTCTCCCCCGGTATGAGGGAGAGTGGTGTCCATCAACGGGTGTGTTGACAAAAGAAATGCGAAGTAGCTGAAATGCTAAGACAAGAGGGCAGTTTAGCTGATGTGCTAAACTGTGGTAATGAAAAGGCGAGTGCAAACGCCACCGCCTGTGGTGAAGCTAGCGACGGAGAACTTTAAAAACCGCTCCTGTCTGTGGACAGTTAAGAAAGCTAGCCATGAATAAGGGTTGAGATGCGCTCCGAAGCGAGAAGAGGTGTTTGAACAACGTTGCATCATAGCACAAGCTATTAAGAGGATGGTGTCACGTCATCATGCTCACCAGCCAATCAGAATTGGCGTAATGAGATAAATGCCTCTGAGAATACGCGGGGGGTGTATCTCTCAAGGTGAGACATTGAAACTAATCTTATGAATGAGAACCAACCAGCTACACAACATTTTAGCTCTTGCATGGATGAGTCACCATGTACAGAAATGCTGAATGGGAGGTATTTGGGAGACGAGGTGGGTGATAAGATAAAAATGAACATGTCAATAGTTTAAAAGGTGTACAGCTAGTTACAAGGTCAATTTAGAGTACTAATGTTTCTGTTGCAAAAAAGAAGCAAGTCCCATTAATCCCCCCATGCATTCCTATTGAAATGCTGTTCTTTTTTTTCCAGAGCAAAACAGAAAATTATACTTTTATTTTGTTTCAGTGTAAAGATTGGCTCTGTGGTTCATTTGGCATTCACATTGGTCTGGTTGTCACATTGCACAGACCAAAAAACACAACAGAAAAAAAAAGGTTAATGCATGTCCAAGTGAACTGCACTGAACTTTGCTTAATGTCTGGTGTATGCCGCACGATTGTGGGTTGTCACAGATGAAATAAACCTTGGTGAATGATAAAGACTTGGATTTTAGGTCATGTTAAATCTCAGACAAGTACTAATTGATGAAAACAATAAAAGGGAGCCTCCAGACTGACCCTTTAGTGGACTGCTGCCCACTCATTTTTAGATAGTTTAGCGAAATGTTATAACCGGGAGCATCAGTGCAACTTTGGGCAAAATTACCTGCTATTTTAATATTTAATTGCCATCGTATGTTTATCTTAAGAATCACTGAAGGAGAACAGGAAATGGGATGTGACTACCTGTGACCAGTCAGTTAGCAGCCTTCTGACCACTAGCGAAACAAATCAAGAGCCGGGCCGGGGGCGGGGCCGGGGACAAATGACCAGGCCCTTTAAACCCAGATAATAAAGCTCATGATAACTTAATTTACAACAACATAAACAAGCCCACAACAGCAGGGCTTACAAGCTTCGGCACCACGAAGAGCAACTATGTCATCAAGCAGACATGAAGCATAACAAAACAAGAGAACAACTAAAACATCAGGCTACATGGTCACCAATAATAAAACACCACAGATTCAAACCAGTTCAGCACCACTGATAGTGACTGCATCATTTTGACACCCACTTTCACTATTTTATGCTTATATGAAGTGCCACTTATGTTAACTTAGTCCGTATAAATGCTCCACCTAGTTTGCTGAAAAGTGACTGATGATGACGTTGGTGAACGCTTGGTGATGAGTTTTACCCAAAATACATATGGAGATGTACTACATCACTAAAGTGAGTCAGTCTTGATGACCATGTCTCAATCCAATTGGTGCAGCTTATACGACCCCTGTATAAAACTGCTTAGAAAACTGTATAAAGCTGCATGATAGGTGCTGTTCAACAGGCTATACTCATATTCCGGGCTCTTCTGGGCATAATTATTAGAAGACTTGTTTTCTCCAGCACCCAAGAGCTGTAATATAGACCCGGATACCTACAGCACTGCCTCCGTTTTGGGCCCCACTAGGGCTGAGGGGTCACCACCCCCCAAGCCCCCCCGAAGCCCTGCCTCTGCTTCTGACTCATTTCTTCATTTTTTCTGACTTTCATTCAGACCATTTTGAACACCACAGTCCCAAAGATCTGATGAGGACAGGAAAGCTCATTTTCACCAAGATTAAGTTCCACTCCTCTGGAGTTCTGTAAAAGTGTAATGCCCTCTGAAGTGATGAAAACCAGCATTCATTTCTTGAAGAACACCAAATGTCTAATAGAGGCGCATCTCTAGAATCTCAAAAAGACTCTTAGATGGAAAATGAAAACTTTCTGTTCAGAAAATACAAAAAGACCGACTTCAAATTCATTCACATAAATCATTCAGGGGGTCAGAACCCCTGGACACTGGCTTGAGAAAACAAGACATGTATCTGCTACAAAATATGATCCAAATATCACCTGACAATGTTATCAACATAATCAAGTAGTCTAAAAACCACAAATTGTTAAATCTAAGGTCAGCATAACCTGAAAAAAAATGCTGTCTTAAGTGTAAGATCAGCATAACTAGAGACAAATGCTCTCTTAAGTGTAAGATCAGCATAACTAATCAACTTTACAAGTAAATTAAAGGTCAAATTACTGTCCACAGTCAGAAGAAAATGTTAAAGAGTTGTTTTAGTCGTGGCCTGCTCCTGTGATCTCAGCTGATAGTGTAAGGCAGCAATTCACAGGTTAAGACAAAATCAAAACATGTTTAACATCATCCATTTCTTTGGTTAAGAATTCCAAAACAATAAATTTAATTTTCTACTCATGTATCTACAAATATATGAAAAACCTGCAGGATAGAGGCGGGTTTAAAGGACACATTTACGAGGACAGAGGAGGACAGCAACATATTATGTTTAGAAAAAAAGGAAAATAAAGCACTCAACTTGTATAAAGTAACTTAATATATTCCATTTTTAAAAAGACACATTCTTGATGTAATCAGGCCACGATGTGATTAGTTTTGAAATCACAGACCAAGTGCTGTTAATTCTGCACTTAAGGTCAAGTGCAATCAACGTGAATTAACAGAACAGCTGGAAATATATAGTTAACCTACTCAAAAGCAAACGGTAATCAAATTTGGTTGTCATGTCATTAATCGTCATTGACTGAGATTGTTAACATTTTGTTAGGAGCTAATTGGTTTTTTTTTCCTTGAAACCAGTCTGAAAATGTGTTTGTAAATGTGTTTGATATCATCTGTCTTTTATATGAAGCACAGTGCAAGAATATACCGAGTAAAAAGGAGGGATGTGTATTTTATATTCAAAATTTCTTCATAATCTTAACATTCAGTTAAGAAAACTGGTGGAGAAATATAAGTTAATTTCATATAAAACACCATACAAGTGACCCCTGTAGTTGTTAATAAGAAAACTGTCCAAACATACACAGCTGAGAAGGCACAACGCCGTTCTCAAGCAGCGTAGAGAAACAACAACACTGTCTGTCACTACTGCCTGTCAGTCAAAAGAGGATATGAAACAGTGGAATAAGATAAGATGAGGAAGTGGAGTCACACATTCAGCACATGCCCTAAAACGTCCCACCCACACTCACCTCTGACAGATCATGGGTCATGTTGTCATACAGCACATGTCGCACTGTCATTCCTCTGGTTTTCAAGAAAAAGTCCAAGCTTTTTTTAAAGGAATTATCCTTTACTTTGTTCGGGCTTTTTGTTTGCCTTTCGTGTATCTGAAGGGAAGTCCAGTACACCACCAAGGCGGTTCCTCATATGCCTCTTCTTGGTGTAGTCACAAAGCAGCAGGACAAGTGTGTCACGGGAAATCTGTCCATATGGCAAACAGATGAAGCTGTGTTTACACACATACCTGCTCTTTTACACTGGAGTACATCCACTGAACCAAACTAATGTGCTTGTGTGTCTTGTGTGCATGTGGCTCTGTGCGTATGGCTGCCTGTGTGTGTTCACTCGAAGAAAATTAACCCCATCGCCAACCCGTTAAAGTGAACATGACCCCAGTGTGGCTGAAAACGCCACAAACACACGCACAGTTCAAAGAAGCCAATATTAGTTTTCTAATTTGTGACTTTTTTGTGTCTAGGTGATTAGGTTATGCATGTCTGACAGTCAAAGACAGACACATACAGAAGAAATGCTCAAGTCACCAGTAGTTAATATCTTGTAACAGTAAGCGTGGTCGTCTTCACTGTGACGCTTCCAGGCTCATCTTCACGCTGTCAAGCTGCAGCGGTGCAACTGGAAAGAGTACAAATGTTCTCTCAGCCATCCCCACCGCTCTACATACTGGGCAGTGACATCTAACCTTGCTGACAGTCATTTCACAACCTAGAGTATTAACTAAGCGCGGCCGATGCTGTGCTGTGTACACTTGGCAAGACCACCGATTTCTCCATCCACATCTGTCCCACGCTCCAATGCCTGCTTAACCCTGGAAACGTGCTAGATTTTAGAGAAGAGCAGCCAAAGATCTAAACAGCAACACACACCTTGCAATTACAGATATTTTCTCTTACACAACTGGTTATGATTTACAGTGTGCGTGCTTGTCCAGTGAGCCTCAGTCCATTTTAAACGAGCTAGAGTTCAGGAGGTGCTTGTATTTCTGGATCTTGTTAGCATTTTTTTCCCCTTTTTCTTTTGTATTATTTCCTGATTTAACGACGCAGTGACAAAATCTGTTCACTGACAATGTTTTCTATTTTTATTTCCAGACTTGCTTGTGAACTAAAGCGATAATTTCCACTACACACTTATTAATGCATAGCAGCCCAATTACCCAACAGCAAATCAATGTCAAACTTCCACCTTGGTCATTGAGCAATGAGATTTCTCCAAAGTCACTACTGCTGCCGCGACCTAATTCAAAATGAGCATGTATTTAAACTTTCAAGATCTCCCGAGCAGGGTTTTTATCTCAGAGGAACTCTTATGAACATTATGTAAACACACCAAGAGGCACATGATAAAATTTAGGGGCAATTATTCAGTTATACTGGTTTATTGACATGTGGAAGCACTGCATTAGCCGCAGCAAAACTCTGCGCCAACCCAAAACCTCAAGAGATTTACAGTTTGAAATGGCCCAATTCAAATGAAAGCTCATCTACCATCGTGGATGTCGTCCATTTGTGTGTATGTTTGTATTATAATAATTTCAATAATATCACGTGTCACCAAGTCAAATGTGCAAGACTGACCTCAGCCATCTTGTGCAATTTCTGAGAAAAACTCATCTTACTGGAAGTGATTCGGGGCAAACTTAAAAAAAAAAAAGGAACAGTTACTATCGCTCTCTTTCTCTGTCTTTTGCATTCATATTTATGTGTAACTACAGGAATAAAAGTTCTGATGAGAGTCTTCCTCCGTTTTAAATTAAGCGCGCTGCCGTACTTATAAAGACACCAATCAGAATCTGACACAAATATTCACATACTGGCTTTACTACGAGGGCTGATTTAAATTTGGATATTTAGTGTTTCCTGCCTTATGAGATGTCATCATGAGATGTCATCAAAGTTTCTTATCATAAGCAGCAAGGGTAAAGCGATAAGGTCTCAACAGAAATTCCTTACAAATGGACTGAGGATGATGACAGATAGATCATGATGGACATAAAGAGAAACTTGAGATAAATGAAGGTTGTCACTTCATAGCAGACTTGTTATGACATTTAAACCCTGACCACTGACTTGTATTGTGCTCCTTGCAGAACAGCATGCATGTTGACAGAAGCCAGGCAGAGAGGTCAGGGGTCAGGAAGCAAGGTATAATGTCAAACACTGTGTTGGTGTAATGTAAGGTGGCACAAGCAGAGGCATGTGGGTCAGCCCGCAGCCTTCAGTAAAACTTTCAGTTGAGGTAATTAAATTAGATCTTAACTACAGCAGGAATCAGCTCAGTCATCTTCAAATCAACACCGATCATGGCAATACGGGAAAAAAAACAAATGCGACAAGGACTGAGCATAATATAATTATTTCTAGTTGAGCTATGATATTATTATCAAATCCTCAGCATAATCCAAAATACATAAACGATGAAACTTTTACAGTATGTCAATATGTACCACATGTCATTTCTAGAATAATATATTAACACTACAGTTTTTCACAAAACACATGCACACAAGTAAATGGTCAGCAGTGACTTCATTATTCCTGTGTTGGCACCATGAAGGACTTTAAAGTGAGGTGCTTGAATAAGCAGCAGAGTATTACAGTCTGAACAGTTTACAGTCACGGCTTATACATAGCAGCATACCCCAGGGCTGAGGTGTTGTTACTGATACTGGCCTGCCTGCAGCTTATAAATGGCAAGAGGGGCAGCTCCCAGCAGACTCGCAGATGACAGGAAAAAGAAAATGTGGCGCATTATGAGTCAACCAGTAGTACCATGGTCTTCACCATAAAGGCCAACAATCAGCTTCAGGCTGAAAGCGTTCTTAAAAACTGCTCTAAATATCGGAAAATAATACATCATTCTGTGAATATGATTTTGGATTGTGTGCCCTTCAACTGTGCTTGAGGAAGCTTTAATCATTCTTTAAATGCTCTACTCGGATATTATAAAATTTCAGCAATGTCCCCAACGGTCCTGCGTGATTTGTAATGTTTGCAATCTGGAGGTAAAGAAAAAAATAAAAAGGGGTGGGGGGCGTAGCTGCGCAGTAAATATACACAGTGGTAGGCCTATGACTTGACAGCATGGATTTATTAACTTTTACCTAAGTATAGCAAAAGTAACCTAATTTGTAGATAATTAAGGCTGAGGAAAAAACATTAAGTTTTAAAACGTTATTTTAAAGCGAAAGGGTCGAATTCTGCATGTCATAATGAATAGCTATTAAAATATGCATTAAAATCCCCAGGATCTTTTGAGATCTACCGGTGTTTTTCTTTAGTTTTTTGTTGGGTTTTTTTTTTTTGTTTGTCCTTTTTTTTTTTTTTTTTTTACAGAGGCTTATTTCAGTAGTGGAGGTGAAACATAACTTACCCGCTCTGAAGGTCAGGCAGAACGAGTCAGGTTGAGGAAGAGTGCGTGTCCGCTTCTCTATGTTCTCATGCCCGACCCCGCAGCGGCTTTCAGAAAAAGTTAATCAAAAGAAACTACGAGGTTTACGCTGGTTAACGTTCTCTGTATCTGACACAACGCTATACAACCTGTCGCACTTCGCTCTCTAATTTGTTTTCGTTTTGACAGTCGCTATTTTGTCACAACTCGGAGCGTCTGCAGTCACCTGTGCCAGCGCCAATGACAATTCCCTAAAGGGATTGTGGGTAGTGTAGTTTCTTAAGGCATCAGCGGTATCCATTATTTAAATCTTCTGGCGTGAGGCCTGGCAAAGGAAGTTATAAGTCCTCAACGTTTAAAACCTAAATGAAAAGAGTAACTCGGTTTTACAGCCTTTATTGGCTTGATTGCTGCTGTTTAAAGGTTTAGGCGTGTTTATCACCACGTTAAATCTTGATAAAGTTTCACTGCAGTGACACACCTGGTAGCCTCAAATTGATTCCTCACATTCAGACTGAAAGAAAGGTTTAGGGATTGCAGCTCTTAAATATGAGTGGACAAAAAAAGAAACAATCATTTCTACATATATTCCAACGTATTTCTTTGCAGGGTACAAATCAAGTTTCCTTGCGATACTTTTTTACATCAATTATTTGACAATTCTGTTTGCCAGTATCAGTCTGCCACAATGCAGTTCAGATTTGATTTGAGTCAGAGGCTAGTGACCAATGTAAGAATATTATGGTGATTGAACACAGTTACTTTCATTCACATCAAACTGCAGTATGCAATTCAAATATCATTGAACATTTTTATTTCTAGGTTCAACAATCAGTTAAATAAACAACAATATTTTCCTCACATAAAAGACTACAAAAGGCCACATAATTACATTGATTAGAAACTTACTGACTGATATTTTCATTTAGTATCACTGCTATTGGATCATTCATCATTAAATTGACATATCAGTGTATATCAATAGATCATTGCACCATCAGCATGAGCCCAACTTTATGTTCACAGTAAGTTATTTAAATTTGTTGCTCTGCAGTCACTTTTACATTTTAGGCCAACACATACCAAAGAAGGTTAAGACAGTAAGAAATTGCCATTCCTTCTCAAAAAACATGAAAGGTCCAGTACCAGTACGTTTTTCTTCCTCTGCTATTTCTTTTCAAGAGGTGGAAAAAAACTAAAGCCTATTCTGGCCTTTTTATGTTATTTTATTGTCTGGACTTTATGTAGAAGTATAAATGTAAGCATGAATGTATATTGTCCTTGAGTGCTCTCTTTATGGCAGACCTGAATAATGACACAGCTAGTGTGCATTATGAACTGTGTTCTTCACTTGTAAAGGGTTTAACTTTACCACAGTTCACCAGAATTGAGAACTCCTTTAAACTGGATGTGTAGATGTGCAGCGTATGTTTGATATGCACAGGAGCAAATTGATGAAAATTCCAGACTGTTGTGCTCGCATGCACACATTGCATCAGTTTAAGGACTGCTGTCTGACAACAGTCGTTGGTCAGACAGCAGATTCATTGCAGTCCAGCTTTCCAAGTCCGCTTGTCATAGTGCTACGCATTGACCATGACGAATTAGTTGTTAGCCCTGGAAAAGTTGAAAACAGTTTGACCACAGTGGCATGGTAAACTAAAGTGTGCCCTTTAATTACCATTACAGGTGTCTTCAATCTTGCAGTCAGCCTGTTTGACTATTTAGTGAAAAGTCATCACACTGCTCTTTGGTATCATGGTGTTCACCACACAGAACTTAAAAAAAAAAAAAAATTTAAAAAGAAAGGTGAGAACAAGGTGAACTCCAAGTTCATGGTTTAGTAGTGTCAGATCATCCATCACTGTTTGAGCCAAAGCGGATGACTGAGGATGACTCCGTCATTAAATGCAAAGCATAAAAAAGCAAAACTGGAACTTGTCAAAATAGATATATTAATAGATATATTAAGCTTATGGGAGACTGTCCTTTGGACAGATGAGACAAAACTGAAGTTTTTTGGCAAATTGCATCACCTATGTTCAGACTCAAGAATGAACATTTAACCTGAATGTTTAACCATGGAGGCTGTGACAGACTGGCGACCTGTCCAGGGTGGACCCCTGCCTCTCGCCTATAATGAGCCGGGATAGGCTTCAGCAGAGCCCCGTGACCCTGCAAAGGATTTAAACGGGTGTAGAAAATGGATGGATGGAAACATGGAGGAGGCTGAGTTTTTTTTCAGGAGATACTTCACCCTTTGTTTATGACGTGTTATATATAATAGAACAGACTGTTATTTGGTACAGATAAGTTTGGACAGACAAAAGTACTTATTGTGACAACCTAAGATGTTTGCACATCCAACACATAATACGGATGACCACAAGGGGGTAGCAACACAAACTAATGTGGTATGCAGACAAGACTACCGAGCTATGAATGAACCGTTTTGTCTTTTTATTTAAGAACATGCATTTGAACTCTCATTCGATAAAAGTGGAGCACATTCTTGAACAGCTAACATCCAGCTGAACGCTGCTAAGCAGTAACACAACTAGAACTTTATTACAACATTTGTAGCTGATTTGATCTTTATTTTTTCCTTTCAAGATGCAAGTGGAAATCAACAAGATAAATGACTATAATTATGTGGGAAGAATTAATAAATTAATTTAGATGCAAGTAGCAGTCCAACATATAGTACATGACAGGAACAATTCTAGCCACATTCACATATTGAAACTTGCATTTGACAGAAAGGAGGTCCATATATCAACAAGAACAAAAAGTGTTTGCAAACACTGCCCAGATGAGTGGATGATGGCCGAGGTAAATAATCTCTTTGGCTCATTCAATGTAATCATATATATATATATATATGTGTGTAATTATAAATGCCTAAAAAAAAAAGAAGGCCAGAAACTCTGTTTAAAAAAAACGACCCTGTTGGGTATCATGAAGGGCTGGTGACCTGGGCAGGTGGACCCCGCCTCTCTCAACCTAACAGTCGGAGCTGATGTAGGCTCCAGCCCAACATAACCAACTAGAGTGATCAGGGTTATGAAAACGGGTGGATGCATGTACAACTAACGATGTGACATGTCAACATTCAAATCAATCCCTAATAAATGTACAACTCAGTGACTATACAAGTGAGCGTAACACAAACTACTGGAGGTACAGCACAAACGTTCCCTCTTGTTAATCCATTCCTCCATCAGCTTCATGAGCTCTTCTGAAAATGTGACATACATTTATGCTCGAAAGACAAAAAATTGTCTGTGTACAATACGGGTGGACAGCAGCTGGTTACACCAAAAACATATTCATCTCTTCCATGCAGGTCTGGATGAGTCTACAATATTTGCATTTAATTATAGACCAGTCAGAGCATCTAATTTCAAACCATGATAATCTTTGTGCAAATGATGTGTCAACGAATGTGATCCATTATTATTTCTTTTTGTTTTGTAATCTTGTTTGGACAACAGCTGGGTTCTTGATCTGCTGCTGGGAGAAGTGAAGGACAGCGTTCATGTGTGGGGTAAGGAGGGGTACTGTGGGTGCCACCAGTCCATGAGCTTCACACTGTGTACAGGGTCCAACACCACCTGGGTCCCACCCTGATCCACTCTCTTCATTCCCCGGTGAAGCGGCGAGTCTTGGAAAACCAGACGAACGCGATGGTGGCGCATGTCCGTGCTCACATTGATTTTAAACTACAAGAAAGACATGAAGAGACCGCCAAACTGTTGCTTTAGTTTCTTTTTCTTTTTTTTTTTTTTAACTATGAAGTTAAGACATGTGACGAGGAGTGTTTTAATAACCAAAAACTCAGAGCGTCTTACCTGGGTCAGTGTCATGCCCATGACTACATGGGTGAAAATGAAGTTGAGTGTGGTGACCTGAAGCACATAGCAGTCAGAGTCCGGGTTCAGGTGGACATCTTCATATTGTTTGGGCGTGCGCAAGGACTTGGCACAACTATTCTTACTGTGTCCTTGCTGGAATGGAAATGGAAAAAGACACATTTAACATGTAAGCACAACAGCAGAAATGAAATCATTAAAAAAATTAAATAAATGGATAACAAAGTGCCTGTTACCAGCTTCTTAAGTTTGAAGTTGAACTCCCACAATGGCTCTTGTCGAGTCCCTGACACCTTCTTGACCCAGAAGAGTAAACACTGATGAGAAATAAAAAAGAATTAAGAGCTCAGATGTTCAAATAAATGCTGTATACAAAGACAATGAAAAAAATGACTTCAGCATTACACGTCTGGAAAAAGTATCCCTAACCATAAGAAAATCCCCATCAAATTTGAATTTAATTCAGTTTATTACGGTCCTGATTACTGACATTTATACTATAATAAACATTTTATCATCTTACTCTGCTCAATTATTATACAAGACATACACATACCACCTCTTAAGTGTGTTTTTGCCCTGCTACTATTACTTTTAGTGATTCACCATATTTTTATTATTTCTTCTATAGTCCCATTTTTTCTAGGATGTGCTGGCGCGTTCAGGTGGTACGCCGTCTTGTTTTGGGCTGGTCAGGGCATGCTGATGGGTTGTGCCTGGGCTACCAGCGTGGGCAGGAAATCCTGGATTACCCCCCTTCCTAAACTTGGTAAATAGCCATAAATCTGGTTGCCAATTATTTTGGGAACAGATGACGACTTCAAACGTGACTAAACTCGCACCAGGTCATCTTCCTTCCACATAGATAAGTTTTAGATCTTGTTGGAACAATGTGGAGTCCTCCCCAAGCTTGTGCCTAGTCTACCCTGTTGCCAAATACATAATAATATAGCATAATTAAAATATAATAAATAATCAGTTCACTCTGTTGGGTTCCTTACACTTTATGAATTTGCATAAATTGAATTTTTAATCTGGACTGTATTGAAATGAACTGGATTAACTGAGTTAAAATTAACTGAAACATAACTAGACTATCCTGGAGTGTGTGCCAAGTGTCTTGAGATTACCTTTATTGTAAAGTAATAACAGTGCACTGAAATAAGTAACCAATCCTGACACCCCCCCCCCCCCCTCTCTCTCTCTCTCTCTCCCATACATCCCTCAGCAAACAACCGTCAGTACACATCTGCTAACTTACCTTGGAGTTGAGCATAGTGGTGGGTGTGGATTCTGGCAGCACGGGAATGTTTGACACACGTGAGCTGAACGGCTCGTACAGATGGAAAAGAGAACGAATCACACAGGCTCGTAGACAGCGCATCCTATCTATGGAGTGAGGCTTGAGATGACATGGTAGCTCAACATCAACCCTGTAATGTCTTTACAAAAATACAAACAAGAAGATTACATTTGACATTATGTAGACAAGGAAGTTCTCTTTTGATTCAATTATCAAGGAACAAGTTTACAAAAAAAAGAGAGAACCAATGGAGAGCAAATTAGTTTATTCAAAATCTAACAACAGACAATAAATGTTATTATTATTATAAGTCAATTCAAGAAAATCACCATCAATTGCATACAAATAATGGGATTAATTCACCTTCTGTAGAGTCTGGTCCAAAAAGCTGCGGTGCAAGTGACTGTCCAGGCATTCCTGCAGATCAAAGCAAACCTGCACACATCCTCAGGACGAATGTAAGAGGAAAGCATCAGCCAGATGTCCACTGGATAATCTTCTCCGTGACTGTTGTCACTGCTCTCTGAGAAGACAGAGTCGACAAATACCAAATCAGGATCACTGCGGCTTCAAAACTATGAGGACCGTATTAAAAAAACAAACAACAACAACAACAACAACAACAACCTTTTCTCCTTTTGTTTTTCTTTTTGCAGGCTCCTCTCGTTTGACTTTCTCCCTCGGGCTCGGGCTCGTCACTGCTGTCCAGGGCGTCTGAGTCGACGCTTGCTGCCGACGAGAGGACTTCCTCCACAGCCCCCTGAGAGGCTCCCAAGCCCCGGAGTAATTTGACTGAAACACACGGGTTTTACAGGTCGGCACCCGGATCCCAACCACACCGGAAACACCGACTGTGACTCATGTGAAACTTTACCTTCTTTTTCAATCGCGTTTGCCACTGCCTTCTTCACCCTTCCCGACTTCACGATGGCTGGGTCCGCATCAGCATAATCAGCAACAGTGACTATGAGCATATGTGAATAACAGCGACATTGAGTTTGTGTTATAAAGTCGAATTTGAAATTCACTCGAGTAAAGTGTCGCCAGCTAGCTCCTACCTGACTCCGAACAAACGTCCCCGGCCTTAAACTTCAGCCGTTTTCGGTTCCCTTTCTTGGGCATCTCGACACCAGTGATCTGTAAACACCTAACGGATCTGCGAGTCCTGCCATGTCTCTATGGCAAGCGGAGGTAAAGAGAAATACAGAAAAATAACACAGAAATTTAAAAATGTTCCGCCAGGGTCTTCAGCCATCATGGAATGACGTAACACTGTAAATAACGCGAGATCGGGAGGCCACGCCCCGGACTTTCTCTCTTTCGTAGTGGCGACGAACACGAGTCTAGATTTATTAACAGAGCAGTTCTTATGAAATGATCAGGGAAGGGGCTTCATCCAAGAAGCATTTTAATTTACAGGCTGACTAAAAAAATAATTAATTAGTGTTTCCCAGATCTTTTTTTGCCACATGTTTCCTTAAAGTTATGAATATGTGTTATTGGTGTTTTTGCATGCACAGGCCAGATGGAAGGATTTTCATACTCGTTCAGCAGTTTGTTTTGCCAGTCTTTTGTTCTCTGTAAATCTAGTTGAATTTACATCCCTCCCTGTCACATCAGGATTTTTTCTCCTTTCCTACATACATGCATATTTAAAAGAAAATATGACATGTGCATCATTAGTATAC
The DNA here is from genome assembly GCA_014839995.1 of Xenentodon cancila. Classification (NCBI taxonomy): domain Eukaryota; kingdom Metazoa; phylum Chordata; class Actinopteri; order Beloniformes; family Belonidae; genus Xenentodon; species Xenentodon cancila. The sequence goes on along the minus strand of CM026203.1, from coordinate 13,525,819 downwards.
AGTGTTTGAGATACAGAACTATATTGCTGTCTAATATCTCATGACCTTTGCTTATTGACCTCCAGTCCCAGCTAGCCTATCCTTTTCTGCATATTGCAGCATATTGATGTCACCTTGAAGATAAAAGACTTTTTGTCTTTTATGCCAATCATTATGATCAACCAGCCCTGTACATGATTAAGTGGGTATAGAAGATGGATGGATGGATGGATGGATGGATGGATGGATGGATGGATGGATGGATGGATGGATGGATGGATGGATGGATGGATGGATGGACGGACGGACGGATGGACGGATGGATGGATGGATGGATGGACGGATGGATGGATGGATGGACGGATGGATGGATGGATGGATGGATGGATGGATGGATGGATTATGATCAACCAATGCTCTTCTATCACCTGCTGCACTAACCAGCTGATACAGATAATTGTACCGCCCAAATGCAATACAGGGCTGGATATATTGAGCTTTATTTTAAAACTGAGGAAGGCCCTTTGATGTAATTAAAAAAAAAAACTCTAATATCCCAGACATTTTAGCTATTATACACCAATTTCCAACCTTCCATTTACATTCGGTATGTTCATGTTTACGAGGTTTCTTCAGTACAGACGAGGGTTTGCTATGGTGTCCCGCAGGGTTCACTGCTAGAGCCAGTCTTGTTTATACTATAGCCCTTGGGAAGTATTATCCAGAACTACAACAACATTTTTTTCTGGTATGCTGATGGTACACAGCTGTATTTGTCTATGAAGCCAGATGAAACAGAACCATAAGCCAGACTTGAGGCATGTCTTAAAGACGTCTAGGACTGGATGTCTACTCATTTTTTTGCTCCTAAATTCCGATAAAACAGAGGTTGTTGTTTATGGTCCCAAACACCTTAGAAAAGGATTAGATGGTTTTGCGATGGCCTCCAGTACAACTGTGTGCAACCTTGGTGTTATTTTCTATTATGATTTGTCATGTAAACAGCATATTAATCAGGTTGTAAAACTACATTTTTCCACTGTCATAATTTTTTTCCACCTTCTTATATAAGATTAGAAGCATCCTCTCCCAGAGTGATGCTGAAAAACTAATTCATGTGTTTGTATCTTCTCACTAGATTACTGCAATGTATTATTAGCAGGATGTCCAAGTAATTCTCTAAATATCCTCCAGCTGATCCAGCTCCCCGTAAAACTCAGAATCAAATTCAACATTTTATTACTTGAATACAAAGTCCAAAATAGTCTAGCGCCATGATATTTCAAGACCTGATAGAACCATATGTTCCTAACAGAGCTCTCCGTTCTCAGAGTGCAGGTTTACTCGTAGATCCTAGACGATTCAAATGTAGATTTGGAGGACGGGCCTTCTGTTATCAGGCACCATCACTATAGAACCATCCTCCAATTTGGGTTAAGGAGGCTGACACCACCTCCACCTTTAAAACCAAACTTAAAACATTTAGTAAAGCATATAGTTAGTGTAAACTTTAGTGTGTTAGGGCCAGTAGTCGTAGCTGCAGCTGCAGGACCAGACTGGAGCAGCTGGTCTTCAACACAGCTTCATCCTGGATCTGCTGCTGTAGACCTGCTGCAGGGGGACCCCTACATGATCCACTGACTGGTGACCCTCACCTCCTCTGTTTCTCTTTCCCTTCTTCAGCTCAATCCTCACTTATTAATTAAAAGTATCTCATAAGTATAATTGTGCTCCATTGATCTTATAGTTTGTTGTGCTGGTCTGTCTCCTCTTTTTCTCTGCTGCATGCTGCCCTGTCTGTTGTCTACACCGTATTATATAGTCGTCTCTGTAGTCCACCAACTAACCATGTATCAGTCATATATATATATATATATATATATATATATATATATATATATATTGTATCTTGTCTTTTGTCTTTTGTACATTTGACTGTGTGTCTGTGTCTCTCCTCTCTTTGTTCTTCATTCTCTCTTTCTGATCTCTCTTTTCCTGCTCTACTCAGCTGGCCTTCGACAGAAGGGTGCCCCTTATGATCCAGGTCCTGCTTAAGGTTTCTTCCCTTTTAAAGTGGACTTTTTCCTTGCCATTGGCTCAAGGTTTTTCTCCCACTAGGAGATTTCTACCTGTCATTGTTTATGTAATAATTGCTTGGGTGTCATGTTTTGGGTCTCTGGAAAGCACCTAGGGACAACGTGTGTTGTAATAGATGCTATGTAAATAAAAAATAAAAGGAAAATTGAAATGAATTATTTTCAATGCACAAAGTTGAGAGCAAACATGGGAAATAGTGATGAATATGGTGATTATTTGAAAAACAAAAATACTAACTAACGACATTTTCTTTCCTCCTTGAGAGTCACTACAACAGTGGTTAAGATCATTTAAATAAAAAAAAAAAAAGGGAAGAGGGCCAGTATAAATATACTGCAAGCACATACGCTGATGGGAGGCAGGTGAGCAGGGATGTGGAGAGGAAATGCATGCCAACAAACCCACACAGAAGTATGCACAGTGAGCACAAGGAACAGAAGACAGGAAAACATGTGTTTTCAATCAGAGCCATAAAACCAAATAAACTTCTGAAACGTCAGGAAAACTCTCACTTTCCCTCAGACTCCAGTAATTTGATCTAAAATCGGACTATACAGAGCAAATGATGGGTTTTATTGTCTCACATTCACAAAAATAATTCTAATTATTCTGTCTTTAAATGAAAGGATTGCCTTGCAATAAACAAAATCTGTTTACAGTGTGCCATAAATGTAAAAATAATGACCTTGTTGTCCCGGTCCTTTTAAATATTATTAATCCTGATCTTAATTATTAATCAAACGCTGATAGGGTAATTTTGAAACTGTCTGTTTAATGTTTAATTCAAAATTCATTCTGTGCTGTGTCTTGGGAATTGGATGCCAGAGAGTAATAAATACTGAGTTAAAATCGCAGAACGAATCATTTTTATAGAGAAAACCAGGATGCTTATATCAAAGACATTACACCAAGTATAGGTCAGCGTTCTAAATCTCAAAGTTGTATGCTGCCTCTCACCCAGTGACAGCAGGGAGAGACTCCAGCCCGCACCCACCTCGTCCCTTTGACCTTGAATATAATGAAACAGTGAAAATGAAACGTTTCAAACGTCTGTCCATACATTAACTATAACCATCTCCCATCTCTTCCTCTTCATGGTCACGAGGGTTTGCTGGAGTATATCCTAGCTCTCTTAGGGATGCACCCTGAACAGATCGGCAGTCCTTTGCAGGGTCACACACAGGCAAAAAACCACTAATGTTGGGTTTGGACTACAATAAAATCAGCTCTACCTTTAGGTGATGACAAATCACCATCATAACACTCTGCTCTCTGTAGCCAAACAAATAAGAAAAAAGCTGAATGACTGACAAATGACAATGACAATAAATTACACTTAAATTACTTATTGGCACATGGTACTCATGTTATTTGTTTCATATGAAGGTGTCTCTTTAAGTACTTTAATACATTTCCTTAATCAATACATTGGTAAAGTTACATATTTATAGCCATAACATAATGCAAAACATGTCCCCGATAAAATAATTGGGAGGTCACAATGAGAAATAAAATTATTTGTTATTAGGAGAGCAAGAGAACCTCATCCTTTTGAAATCTCCATTTCACCCAAGAAGAACTGTAAATTCTTCTTCTTTTTTTATATCATCATCTGTTCCAGGCCAGATCACGTGTGTCCAACATTACCTCATTACATTTATTTACCTTAGGACCTATCATGTGGTTTACTTAACAGAGCAAACAAAGTCAGTGGTCTCTGTAAGGCATGCAACAACAACAAAAAAAAAGTTAAAAATAGCTCTTGATCACTGGCAGAGTGTGGCCCGCAGTTAACACGGTACGCTATATTTAAGCATGGACTCGGTGTAATGGAATTGTATTCAGGGTAACACACAACTAAACCGTGTGTGAACACAAGGTGACGCCTGTAACACAGCCCGATAGGCAATTTACCTTCATACCGCGTGATGGTACTCCTGTTTAACTGAAAGGTTCATCTGAAATCCTGCAGGGTGCGCTGCGCTCACTTTGCACGCCATCTACTTGTCCGGCTTGGTCAAGCTGATGCCACAAGAATTGAGCATCATGTCACAGGAGCTGTCAGGTCAGGGACGTGCCAGGTTGTGCTGATGCGTGAAGTTTAAATTAAGTTTTTTTTTTTTATAAGACTGTTTTAACTTGTAACATGACACAACTATAATTCAGATTATTCTAAATTGCTTCAATAATTAACCAGCCAATCACAGTCCTCGATTTTGCACGTTCACATAGAGCGGACGCTGTTATTGAGGAGGAGTTCCTTATTTACAGATCTGGTAGTGGCAACTGCATATTCCCAAGCGCGCGCGTGTACGTGTAGCTCACGCCCGTGGCTTGTGTCTGTGACACAGCCGCTGTGTGCGTGTGAGTGTGGGAGTCGCCCCGGTGGCTGTGTGGACGGATGGAAGCGGAGAAGGCAGATGCAGAGCAGACTCGCTCTTACATCCAAAGGAATAAGGACGTCGATCTCCTCTAGGATATTTCCATCTGCTTGAAAAAAAAAAACAACAACTAATAATTTACATATTTCCGTGCTTATTTCTCTACCTCTATACAATATGATCTCCATCGTGCTTGCGGACACCACCCCTTTAAGCGTACTAGTCTATCTCTGAGATGTCAGTCATTTCACGCCGGGATTTCTACATGTGAGTGCATGGCGCGCCGGGCAGGGCGGATCTGCTCACGGGGTGAAAAAACGCCGGCTAATATGGATGAAAGGTCAACCATCATCTCTTCACATCAACCACTTTGACAAGGTTTGGCCATTTGTGCTTAAGAACGCACGTTTCATGCATGACAATTGTAATCTAATGGGAATCAGATGCGCATAGACGAACTGTTTGGCGTTGTGGCGCGCCGTTAATAGGCCTTTTTTTTTAATCAGTTATTATATGTCTTTTTTTATCAGGCTTGTAACCTTCACTTTTCCCTTTTTCTATTTTAATCACACCAGCGACCGTATCCCATAGCTTTGGCCCCACCACAGAGCAGGAGAGATGATGTGCGAGGTGATGCCGACCATCAGCGAAGGGGACTCGGGTGGTCCTCCAAGAGGCACCGTCGGTGTCCCGAATGGCTCGGACCAGGAGGCCAACTTCGAGCAGCTGATGGTCAACATGCTGGACGAGAGAGACAAGCTGCTGGAGTCCCTCAGGGAGACTCAGGAGACCCTCATCCAGTCCCAGACAAAGCTGCAGGGGGCGCTGCACGAGAGGGATGCGCTCCAGCGGCAGATAAACGCCGCGCTGCCTCAGGTGAGAAGCATCCGGCCTTTGAGGCGAAAGAGTTTGGGTGGCATGTTTATTTACACTGAGAAAAATAACGTGTTTTTTTTTAATTCGGCTTTTAATTTGGTTAGGGTCTATTAAATTTGAGAATGGTCTTTACTGCAGAGTTACGTGAGGCGTGAATTTGGATCACCAAGTGAGCAGAATGAAATGCTGCCTGCCTCCAGGGTACCGTGGTCCCAGAAGTTCCAGGCTTATGTAGTAATTGGGTTGCTTTAATTGAAATGAAAATTTGCTTCAGAGGATGCACTGATAAAGCATACATTAATGACACAGTAAGAGCTTAGTAACCACAATAGGAATTACTTTTATAGTCATATTTTTAGGCCATATCCCATAGTGATCCCTGTGGGAAAATCTAATGAAAAACGTAAATAACATTTTAAGATTTTTTTTATTTTTTATTGTATGTTCGCTGGGGAACCCGTTTAATGCGCCTTCATGCCACAGGATATCATCATAAGATTTAGTAGTTGTGAAGATGATGGACCCAGACACATAGCTCTCCACTTGAAAGCTCGTAAGTGGCAGCATGCCAGAAAGGCGGACCTAAATGTCTTACAGAGAAAAAGGTAATGTAGTAGGTTGAAAGGTGGGTGGGAAGTAGGAAGGCTTTTACTCACTAAAAGGCTGTTGACTCTGTCTGTAGAGTCAGAGCCAGATGTGCAGAGCCCCGCAGAGAAGTGCAAAGCCCACCTGTAATTACCTTAGCAGAAACAACCTCACCTTTGTATGTGCTGACCTCCATGTCAGTTGTATCGGTAAAGAGAAGTTGCGGAGTAAATCTGTGTATCTTTCACATTCGTGGCCTTTGTGTGTGTAGTTGAGCGAGAGAAAACTGAATAAGGGCCGTTCCAGCGACTGAGCATGATGACATTGAAGCTTCAGCACATAAAGCTGTGTTACCCTCCAACCCTCTGGTCTAAATGCGTGGCATGATGTCACAGTACATGCTGTGTGTGTGCATATATGTGTGTGTTTGAGAGATTCAGACAGAGCAGAGGGAGAAAAGCCATGCTGACGATGACAGGCTGGCGATGGCCTCTTGTGCAAGAAACAGGGGTGCTTGTTACTGAGCATGACTGCTTGCTTCCAAACACGAATATATGTCTGAATGTATTTATGCACCAGTGAGGTAGAGCTGGGAGAGCGAGAATAAGCTCTCATACTTGTGTATTGTGTTTTATTTACTGATTTCATTTAATTGTTGCAACAATACCAGTACAGTTATAGACATCTGGGACTTTATGATTGGTTTCTTGTGCTCTCTTGCTTTTGCACTTCATAACATTGCACGCACTCATGTGTGCACGCATGCCAAACACCACCAGTGGTCATTTGCATACACAGAGTTGAGACATGATGCAATAAATGGTTCATGAAGCAATGCAAGGAAATAAGGAAAGTATTTGCTGATAAATTAGGGCTTTCTGTCCAGGATGCTTTACTCTGAAGTGCATTTCCCGTTTTTTTTTTTTTGTTTTTTGTTTTTTTAAATAATGAGGTGGGGATGTGGAAAAAAACAACAACATACTTTAGCTGATGTCTCAAGTGTGGGTGTATTAAATGTGTTAAATATATCAGAGTAATGTTGTAGGGGTTGCTGTAGCTCCTGACCCCACTATTCTACATATGTCAGTGGTAATTAGGCTGGCGCCTCTCAACATGAGCATTTCTGGAGTATTTATGCCCTCGAGTCAATACCATATCACAGTTTTTTGTTTACTCTTGCCGCCTCCGCTGTGTAGCCCTCCAGTCAGCAATGTCTACATTTATGTGGTGTTTCTCTTTTTTTTCTGTGCTTTTGCGTGCTTCTGCGGCGCAGACGTGAATATCAGTACAGCAGTAAAGACACGTCTAAGAACAACTTTCTATCCTTTTGCCTATCTAACGTTCTTCATTTTCACCTGATCTATATGTGTGTGTGCGTGTTTATGTGTTTTGTCCTCTTTAGTTTTCCTGACTCAGTGGGACTACTCTGACCCAGAACTGTCAGATCCATGTGTCTCCTTTAAAGATGCACACACAAACTTACATACATGTGAAAACAAACGGCACAAGCGGTTCTTAATGTGGGTCTTTCAGTGTTTTTTAAAAAGACACAGAAACACACATAAACTTCCATCACAACTCCCAGACTCACATTGATGTTTGCACCAGCACCATGATCAAAATGGCACATTTTTATTTTTCTTGCCTACATAGTTGCTCTCTCTCTCTCTCTCTCCCTCTCTCTCCCTCTCTCTCTCTCTCTCTCTCTCTCCCTCTCTCTCTCTCTCCCTCTCTCTCTCTCGCTCTCTCTCTCTCGCTCTCTCTCTCAAACACACACACGCACATTTTGCACACAGCGAAGAAGGGATATGTTCATTAGCTACAGAGAATAGAGTTTCAGATTAACATGTCAGCCCATTACAGTGCATAATGCCTCTAATACAGCCTTAAGAGATGGGCTTGCTATAGACAAATTAGGTTTTCCACACACAAACATACTCACATGTGTGCCTGTGTGGACTTGGAGGCTGCTGTTACACAGAGATACACACACACACACATTGTTCCATTTCTGTGTGAAGAAAACGGTTCTGACACCTTCAAAGGAAATGTGTTTTAAAGTAGGCATGCATACGTTTGTGTGTGTGTGCTGCCAAGAGGGCAGATACTGGGTGAACGGCATATGCCCAAACAAAATAGGTCACTGCTCTTCATCCATCAGTTTCCATAGAACATATTCCAATGTGTTTACTATAAGTATTTTTCAGTCCCTTTGAAAAGTCCCATTTTGAAAGGTGACACTTTTGACACATAAGAGGGGGATTTAAAAGACTTTAAAGTCCACAATAAAGACGCTTGATATTTTATTTTGAAAGAATATTACTTTCTATGTGATATCACACCATATCAATAGTTTCCAAACTCAGTTTTCAAAGAAAGTGTGTACTTTCATAATCCCGTGGGTGTGTGTGTCCGTGTGTGCTGTGATATTTCGGCACCTGTTCCAGCCAGCAACAACACTGGCTATTTATGCCAGCATACTTGCACAGAGATAAAGACAATACTCGCATACACGCACACACATACGCCTCTTTTTTCTTCCTAAACTACTGTCTCCGTTTCATAACTGCACCCTGTCTGACTCCACAGATACATACGCCACTACATGTACCTGCATGACAGGTTATATGTTGTGACCTTACACTTTGTGTACCTTATAATTGTGGGCGTTAACATTTCTTTTTGTTGCATCCCTGCATGTTATTTTTCATTGCTCCCTTGCTTTTTGCATCTTTTGATCTTTTATGTCACTTGCACTGCTTATCTAACTCGTTGGTATCGTAATACTCCATCATTTGTCCCTTCAAAAAGAGCTCGTCTCCAGCTGACCATTGCCTGCAGCACAGCACAGCCTGGCTTGAAAAGGAGCAATTCAGAACATTATGCTGCAAGTCAAGAGGACAGGGGTCACAAATACAGTCAGGTTCAGACGTATTTGTGCAAAGACAGAGCTTTTATGGATTTTGCCTTTCAATAAAACAATCAAGATGTCATCAAAATGTAGACTTTGAGCTCCTCAAATAAATACAGGATTTAGCGTTTTAAAAGTGGAGCCATTTTAATCAAAGTGCCTCCATTTGCAGGGGCTAAAAAGTATTTAGACTTAAAATAAGTTCACTGGAAAGGTATAGTGCATGGAGATCTTAATGAAAGTGAAGGAGGGCCTCATTGGGCTGAAAAAAAGCAACATACATCTATGCAAGAGATGAAAAAAAACCTTACCTGTGGCCAAATCAACAGCTTGGTTAATTCATATAAAGAAAGAAAACACTGGTGTCAACAACATCAAAAGGCCCGTGAGACCACAGAAGACTAAGTTCAGTAGAAGGTTGTAGAATCCTTTCCTTGGTAAAGAAAAAACCCTTTACAACACCAACTAAATGCAAGAATATTCTGTGTTATTGTCAAAATCTACGATCAATAGATGCCTTTAGGAGCATAAATACAGAATACAATGAAGTGCAAATCACTGGTGACATTCAGGAATGAAAAACCCAGATTAGACTTGGCCAGAACAAAAATCTAAAAAAGTTTCCCATGTTGTGGCATCAGATTATTTAGACAGATTAAACTAAAATAGGTTTGTATCAGAATGATGGGAAGAAAAAGACGTGGACGTGGAAAACGAAACTGAACATACTGTGAAAGCAATTAAAGACTTTTTGGAAAAAAACCCAAAACAAATAAACATATAAATATGTAAAAAGGAAAATTATTCAATGGCCACTTCAGTCCCCTGATTTCAACCCTACAAGTTGAAAAACCCATGAACAAGTAACTGAAGGTGAAAAAAGTAAAAAGGTAACAGCAAAGCGTCTGCAGGCGGGAAACTCAGGAGTTGGTGCAGCTCCGGACTTCAGGCAGTCAGTGACTCCAGATTATTCATATCCATAGTATTAAAAAAGATGGTTATACGTACAATAATGTAATTTTGTCCAAATTCTTTTGAGCCCCTGTAAATGGAAATACTTTGATTTAAATGTATTTTTATTTTTGTTTATTTGTATAGCCTAATAGTTGTAATTCCTAAATGGTAAATGCCATGTTTTTCTTAGACCTCTTTAATTAAAGATGAAAGTCCATACTTTCATCACACTTTGGACTGTCATAGAATCTCTGTTGATGTCCAAATATTTTTGAACCCAGCTCTACTCTCAGATATAAACCTCCTTTTAAAGTCTCATAACGAGGGTAGGAAATACTGCAGAACTGACAGCGTCACTGAAAAGCCAAGTGACGTTAAAGAAGCCGCCACAGGAACTTTGCTCAAATTCACAGTTATTACATTTAGCTGTTCTTTGTTGTTCTTTGTTACGCTGAACGTAGGGTATGGACGACCTTTGTGAAAGCTTGTTTTGAGGTCGCAGCACAGAGAAACTTAACACCAGCAAGAATCTAGGTTTTGCTGACGTGTTCCACCTTGTTCCTTTCCTGCAGAGTATACGCAGTAAGCTGTGAATCCTGGCTGCACCAAACTAATGGGAATGTTGTCAGATGTTACGATTTTCCTAGTTTTACAGCAGTTTTACATTTGCGATACTGGGCTTCTTTGACGTTGTACAGGCGATCGTATCAAAACTTCAGATGATGCCCAGCGCTGACAGCATACCCATGAATCAAGGTTAAGATTACCTGTTATGAAGAACAGAGTTAAATGAGGTTTAAATGTTATCAGCATGAGAAGACACATTGCTGAGATTTAAAATGATCTTTGTAGGCCCAAAAAGGCTAAGAATCTCCTCATAGATCTTAATAAATGTCAGTATTTCTGTGAGTATATACATAGAGTTAATATCCCCTGTGATAACATTTAGGTCCTCAATAATATAAAAAAGATATTTTGCCTATATTTCCCAATGCTAGTAGAGGTGAGACTTTGCAGGCTTGGAGCTCAGCCACTATAGTTACTCTGCTAGGAGTGTTTTCTCTTTAAAGGTACAGTATGAGAAAGAATAAAAGTCAAAGCTGACTTTGTGTAAAGTAAGGGAAAAAGAAGCTTTATAGTACATTATTGGGAGGTGGAATGAGACTTTCATAACACAAACACAACATTGAACATTTACAATTATTTGATGGCTCAATTGTTATGAATGTAAGTGCAAGTGGTTGTGATCATTAAGAGCTTTAGTAGCTTTAAGATGCTTTGAAATTTGACATAAAAATTTCAAGGCCAGCTGTGCTACTGAATAAGAGAAACATAAGTTGGTTTAATGACACGTTGGCTTTATTGTGAACTGCCAGCAACATTTTCTAATATTCTGTGATGTTCTCATCAATTTATTGTGATAATTAGACGTATCAATGATTAACTAATCGTGACTCACAGCCATTTGCACATGAACTATCACATAAAACCAACAAGAACACGCACTACTTTTATTTTCTTAAGTGTGTATGTGTCTACGCCTGTGGCGAGTGTTGCTTATGCATGGCTGGCTGAAACAGCTTTATGGGCAGTAATAGGAGGGTGATGGGTGGTCGGGTTGAAGTCAAATGATGAATTACCACATCTCATTGATCTGATACTGAAGCCCAAATCTTATGCCATGCATTATGTAAGCATCAAATAGTGGCGTTTAGGTTGATGTGGAGGTAAGTGAAGCATGAAGTGAGCAGCGGAATATCACCAGGAGGCCCTGGATTACAGGGAAACAGTGAGAAAGAACTAAAAGGGGATTGACACTGAAACAGAGAGCTGGCCCAACAAAGGTGGGTCTTGTCCACGTTCTTATCATACATTAAAACAATCCCTATCCCCCAAATATTGCATGTCTTTTTTTTTTTGGGGTCTAAAGGGGTTGGAGGAAGGATAAATCTTGAAGAAAGCCAGAGACAGTGGGCTTCATGGTCAGTATCTTAATTTTTTTGGGATTATCATTTCCTCTCTTATAAAAAAAGAAATCACAGTTTCTCACTGAAGTTATTCGTTTTAAGCGTTTTACATTTTAATTGGTAATGAAACGTAATGGCAGTTTGATGCATTTTGGCATTTTAATTACTTGTTAGTAACATTCAATAACCATGGTCTGCAAGTTTTATTTAAAAAATGTATTTTTTTGTGGTCTTTAATGTCTTTTTAGTATAGACTGCATTCAAAGCAGGAAACACAGTTTCCAAAATACTATTCAAAGTTCCCTCAAAATAAGAATAGGACTGAAACCAGGTGGGGAAGGTAATATTTGAAATTACACTGGTGTTCTGACCTCAGGAACAACCTCACTGTGTGTTTGAAAGTCATGGGTTTTGTGACAGGATACTGTAATACACTATATCTGTGGCAAACATAAAAAATAAACAGTATTTAATCAAAAAATACCAATAGGTTGGACTGAAGTGAATATTTGATGCAATCTGTTGTGTTCCTTAGCGGTTCTGTTTCTATGAGTTGTCATTTCTTGGGCAGCACGGTGGCTTAGTAGTTAGCGCTGTTGCCTCACAGCGAGAAGGTTCCTGGTTCAATTTCCCCGACCTGGCGGGAGTCTTTCTGTGTTTGCATGCTCTCCCCGTGCTTGTGTGGGTTCCCTCCAGGCACTTCGGCTTCCTCCCACAAACACAAATCCAAAAACCTGCATGTTAGGTGGATTGATAATTCAAAATTGCCCGTAGATGTGAGTGTGCTTGATTGTTTGTCACTGTATGTGATAGACTGGCGACTTGTCCAGGGTGGACCCCTGCCTCTTGCCTGTAATGAGCCAGGATAGGCTCCAGCAGACCCCCGTGACTCTGCAAAAGATTAAAACGGGTAGAAGATGGATGGCATTTCCAGAAGTTTTGAATCTGGACTCTGTATACTTTGTTATACTAAAAAAGTAAAAATACCTCTGTAGCTCAGTTTCTTTCTTATGTTTTTCCTTTCGCCTGCTGTAACATTACATCATCTTTCAGTCTGTTTTCCTTCGTTTCATCAGCACTCAGTCTGTATTTCTGGGTCCTCCAAGTCTTGATTCAGGCTTCTCCAACAAACGCTGTGAGCAGGTCAGACTGGCCCCTGCAGGCCCTGTGCACAGTTTTCAGGCCCCTGAGCACTAATAGATTATTAGTGTGCAAAGCTACCTCCCCCATGCTGCTTTGCCCTGCCATGGCTTAGACTCTTCATCTCTCCGTTGTATCCACCCTTCGCTTCTTCCATCCCACTGACACTGCCATCTGGCTCTCAGCATCAGGCGCATTTAGCTCAGCTGGGTGCCAATTTGTCCCTCTGGCTGCCTGGGAGAGAGAAAGAAAGCACGAGAAGGTAAAGAAAAGGTGAGAAAATAGACAAACATGGAACCACAGAGGAGATTAAGCAAAGAGAGACAAAAAAAAGAAGGTAAAAAAATTTGTAAAAAAAAAAAAAAGAAAAGAAAAAAGCTGAATCAAGCGTGCTTGACAGTCCCTGGAAGCAAAGGACATGCACTGATAATGGAAAGAATGAAAACCCACTGTGTGTGTGTGTGTGAAAGAGAGAGAGAGAGAGAGAGAGAGAGAGTGAGAGAGAGAGAGAGAGAGAGAGAGAGAGAGAGAGAGAGAGAGAGGGAGTGTATGAGCTCCTCTCTGATAATAAGAGTTATTGCGGTTGCAGGACCACCAGAAGGGAAAGCACAAGTAATGAAGGAGTGAAGCAGGAAGGGACAGAATAAGAAAGAGGAGGAGGAGGACCAGGGGAATGTGAGATGAAGTTTTCTGGCCAGCAGCTAAGCCCACAGTGTACCCCTGCCATGTCTAACAACGGCACTATTGGAACTCTGTCAGTTTGCCTTCGCTCCTGTGACTCACTCAGAATAGAAGATGAGGTTTCTGTTGGCCGGGGAGGGGTACGGACACTGAACAGAGGTTGGCATGTAAGGGTGCATGTTTAAATATAAGAGAACGATATAGGAGAGGATATGTGCACATAACATCTCTTCCATATACACACTGGTTCAGGATGCATTTCGAGAGAGATTTAAGCAATCAGAGAGGCGGTAATGTCCAGAGTTGAGTCCCCAATTGGACCCTTAAAGGGATTTAAAGATCTTTCAAAATCCTTCCTCTGCTCCATGAAATAGAACTTGTCACTGTCTCACAACACAGCACACACACCCGGCTGAATTAAGTGCATATGCATGCACATAAAACACACATGCACAGAGATCTGAGAGAGTGTGCTGCTGCAAGTGAAAGGCAGGATTTCGGAGAAGGGCAAAATGGTTGAACAAATGTGCATTAGTATATTCTGTGTACAGGTCATCGCGCACATAGTATCTTAATTTGTAAAAGAATATGAATCATAAATGAGCATCAGTGATTGAAAGTTGCCCTTGATAGAAGCGCGTTATTCTTGTTTTTTCTGCATCAGCAACCTTAAACTTGGATAATTCAAAAGCAAAAATGCTAATTTTTCAGGAGTCGTGTGGCAAACAGTCTGTTTATAATTCCAATTAGTTTCTGAGAAATTGGGCAGTAGTAGGAAGCAGTACTGCAGCCCAAAATCAGAGGGAAGTTGAGATGGTATGAAAAGGCAAAATTAAAGAACTGTTGTGAAACTGGAATCAGAAAAACTGACTTGCTTGACCATAACATACATTTCTACTGTGAGATTATCCATCTCAGACCATCATAGCCAGGAGGTCAACACTGCATCTAGAAAAAGTTAACACAAGCCTTTGTTTTTATGTCATAATGTTTACGGGGTTTTAGTGAATGTAATGTGTTGCTGCAGTTTTTGAAGCATCCTGTGTACAAAACCCATGATAACTTTTTTATTTTTAAACCTCGTTACTGGTCCTACATTTCACTTTATTCCAACATTGTCTTAGATGTTGCATATCTGCACAACAGCAATAATGTAATATAATTATAATTATTATAATAGTTGTTCAGCGTTATCACTTAGTTTAGAGGTTTTGTCAAAAAAGCTTTTTTTTTTTTTGTTTTGGTGCATTGTCTGACCTTTTCTCTTCAATAACATCAGATGAAACCTGCGCTCCTGTGTACCGAAAGCAGTGAACATCCACTGAATGTCTACATTGTGGTAAAACATATATACATATGTATATATAGAGAGAGATTCTGATACGCAGTGCAGACCTGAACCAGAAGACTTGAGATGTCGGGATGGTTGATATGGCAACAACAAGTCTCTGATGTATTTTGGTCCTAGACCATTAAGTGATCTATAAGCTTACATAAGTATTTTAAAGTCTGTTCTTTTAGATACAGGGAGCCAGTGTAAGGACCTCAGAACTGGAATGATGTGGTCCACTTTCTTGGTTCTATTGAGAACTCGGCCAGCAGCATTCTGAATCAGCTGTCCGACTGGCCTCTTAGGCAGACCTATGAAGACACTGTTGCAGGAATCAATTTGACTGAAGATAAAAGCATAGATGCGTTTGTTTAAGATCCTGACATTAGAGAAGAAAATAAAGCCTTTTTATCAACAATAATCACTGAATATTCAAAAAGACAGATCCTAAGGTTCTGAGATGTGGAGAGTAGGCAGGAAAATAATGAGCAACATCGGAAACATGCCCAACGGACTAGCAGGGGAAGGAGAAACGGGAGGAAAGTAACTGAGCAGAAGTCTGAAAAAGGGCAGGACAAGAAAAGCCAAAATCCTTAAAACAAAACATGATTTCTGAATTCAAAACAGTACAATAATAAACCACAAAACAACGCTCATACAGAAAAGAACAAAAGAAAAGTAGGACCAATAGAAATCCATGACCACAACAGACAGGGAGTGCACATCTGCATAAAATGTTAACTGAATTAATAAACAGAATAACATGATAAATGAAAGCCCCTAGATTTGGAAACGTAAATTACATTACCTTTGCATAGTTAGCCAGAAGCTTTACATATTGAAATCGCCTTTTAAAAATGATTACAGAGATAAATTGCCCTGAAAGTCAGCACTTCCTTACCTTTAAAGTGTCCAACTCAGCTGATGCATCACACTCACACACAGCTACAGACACACGGCAGAATAAACTCTGCAGGCAGACTTGGACGTTGAAGTGAATGGCAACACTCTTGGCTCTTTGGCATATTGAGTGTCTTCAGGTTAAGTCAGATAATTTAACAAATACGCATAAAGACATAAATGTACTTTTTTTTCACAAAATAAATGCATCCCATGGCCAACTCCAACAACGGACGTTCCCAAAGTACTTACTGGAACTAGTCATAAGAACTTTCTGGTCCATGTACATCAACAAACTCTCAGATAAGCTCATCTATGTATTAAATCAGGACCCATTTATTCAGCACCACCTACAACACGCCTCAGTTCTCAGCAGCTGTCCATTATTCATTTACTTCCACCTCCATTCACAGATATGTGGGCTGGAGCAGACACTCAAGGGCATGTGGTGAATTTGTCCACATACTCTCACACAAAAAAAATTCAAGTTCCAGCTCTGATACTTTCAAATTCATAGGAAAGTATTTTTCTTTTAATCATTTATAGTTTAATTTGCGTGTGTGTGAGACGGAGTTCCTGCAGATTCAATATCTACATTAACATTACCAACAGACTGATCTGTTCTGCCTCTTCAAAGGATCGCTTTCCTCTCTTCTTTCTTGTTCTCGAGTCTCATTGTGTCCCCGTCTCTCCCTTGCTTCTCGCTCTGTGTCTTATCAGTGGTGAAAGCTTTAAATGTGTGCGCTGAGAGGTCTATTAGTTAGCTATCGTGCTGTCAGATAATGCTTCATATCACTCAGCTTGCTCGCTGTACTTGCCGCGTTGCTCTGACTGCATGATATCCGAGCACGGCTGTTAGGATTTTATATTGGGCTACAGATCTCCGCATTCTTTATACACTGTTGATACAGCATGGGATTGATTACTTTGATGAGACAAAATGAATTAATATTTGAGGTTGTTTTAGGCTTTATTAGCCTTCTGTGTCAAGAGAAAGTGTGATGTATGAAAGCAAATGTCTGTCAGCTATTGCAAGTGTGTGTTGTTTGTATTGACGTTTACTGGATAGATGCGGTGTAAAGTCTGTGAAGTACGTTTAATTACAATACTAATAACTAAAACCGCTACCCGCCTGCTACCCGCCCCCCATCATCTGCATAAGTGACACACATTCACACACATACACGGCTGCTCACTGTTCATCAATGATGAAGGTCAGTAAGCATTGTGGTGCCCCGGTAGAGTAATGGGGGCTGTGATGTGGTCTGGCCCTGCGGAGGATGATCATTCACACTTAGCTGCCTTCCTCTCACTTCACCACCTTATGCCTCGCAACATCTCTGATTGTCCTCAATTTCACTCTTTAAAAGCCCTTTTATCTACTCACCCTTATTCTTGCTTTTTCTGTTTCTCTTGTACAATTACACATGATTTGATCAAACATGCACATACCAGAAGCTTCTCAGATGTCGAAACGATGAAGAAACGTAACTTCATTGGGGTAAATATCCTGCCAGAATTTTTGTATTATTTTGTATTATATATATATATTTTGTATTATATATATATATATTTTGTATATATATATATATATATATATATATATATATATATATATATATATATATATATATATATATATATATATATATATATATATATATATATATTAAGTTAAGTTAAGTAAGAATACATAACTTTTCTATAAGTTTTACAAGCTTTTTTCTTTTTTTTAGCTTAATTATCTAAAGATGCATAAAAGTTTTTTCTCGACAATTTTGTAGAAAAACACGACAGTAAACAGTCATACTTTACAAAGCCTTATCAGATAAAAGAAGTGTATGTCTTTCTTTTAATAACTTTTGATGATAAAATAATTTAAAAAAAAGGTATTTGCCTTCATCAGAACTGAGACTTTGATGAACAAGACACTGAACAGGGTTTGGTCTAAAATGGGACAATGACATGAGCTCATCAGCAGCATGAATTTTGGACTATACTCTATCTACTTGGACTTTTTGACTGCTTTTTAGTGACCAGTGGTTGTACTTTGTTGATGCACCCAGTGAATTATATAAGCTACAACAATTTGCACTACATATTCTAACAGCACTACAATACAAAAAGAAAACTGAACAGACGGTGCCGTAGACTCTGAAGTGACTAAGGGGGGATTTTGGTTACAACATGTTGTCACATAAAACAGCTATTTGCCTTAAGAGATACACACATAGGAAAATTTGTTTGTGCCCTTCCATTTAAGAACGAAAAACCCTGTGAGAGAGCTCAGTTGCTTTACTCACCCGGATAGGTGTAGGTGGTAAACCGCCTGGGGTTAGAAATGAGTCTATACAGTCTGTACAAAAATAAGGTCCACAAACTACCAGGGTGAGCCACACAACAGAGCATAGCAATACTTATTATGCCATAAACTACTCATTTGTACAGACATAAATACATACATATGAACGCCCCTCCCCCTCCTCCATATAATTACCATCTCACAAACTAACAATAGTCACTGAAATGACTTGACATTGACAAAAGAATATGAATGATAACGTACTGAAAATCAGCTAATGAAACATCAGATTTTGCTTTGGAATTGCATTTCAGCAGAATCATAAAAACAAAAACCAGACTTCAGAAACTGACCTTGACACATTAGTTGGCACCCTCTGCTGTCCAGCGTCGGAAAGCGAGGTCTCAGTTGCAGGTCGTGGATCCTCCAACACTGGACGATTCTGAAGTGTCCTTCAGTGTCCTTTGATCGGTAGGAGTGGACCAAAACACAGTACCTGTCTACAGGTGCAGCAGTCTCATTTAGAGTTATAGAAACCGATTGATTGCAGTGATTTTCTTTAAATGTTGTGCACCGAGGGATTAAGTCGGCAGTTACAGCTATTTTTTCTGTAGGATGTGTAGTAAACGCAACAACTTACCCATGTGCCCCAGTTTCCCCTTCGATTCCCACTGAATCATCTTCGAGAACTGTCATTCATTTCTCACGTCATGAAAAATGTACTTCTGCTATATCCCGCTATTATTTTTCCTCTTTGTCCTTTCATTTATTATTTTTTCACATTCCTTGTAGCGTTACACTGAAATAATATGTCAAAGAAGATTTTTGACATATTGCATGAACGGTGTAATTGAAACTTTTAGCTCATTTCATGTTATTGTTGCGGTAAAAACGTAATGCATGAACATGGTAGAATAACAGATTTATTCATCTATAACAACTTGAGTCAATACCTCGCAGAACATCACAGGGCCAGCCGAGTTTTAGCTGAAAGCCCTGCGTACAGTGATGAGGCAGGGAGTGGATGTGTACACCTGCTCCCCAGGGCCAAATTAAACAAAGGCAACTTCAGAATAATTACTCAATAGACAGTTGTTTTGATTTTGACGCTATAGAGACGGAGAGAGAAAGAATGAGGCATTGAAGACAAGTCTGAATGAGAGCTGGAGGAAGACAGAGATGAAGTTCTTCTAGTTGAGTTACATGAAGGTCATGTAGCGGTCTGCAGGTTGCACTGTGCCACCCTCCGATATTCCTCTCCAATTTCAGCTACATCCTTTTGTCATTGTGACCGTTCGTCTTCCTTACATCTGATCCCTTGTTTCCTCTCTCCTGGTCCTATTCTGTCAGGTTTCTCTGAGCTCTCTCTCAGCATCTCCTGTCAGAAAAGGAATGTGAACGTCTTCTCTCGTTGTGTCTTCTGTCGTCTTGTCCTCTTCTCCCTGCCGTTTTGCGTGGGGCGTGTTATGGAGGAAGGGGAGACCCTAAAGGGGGCACAAACTCAACATACACACACGCTCTTGCACCCACAGATCTGTGCTTTAATTGGTCCAGATTGGATGTGTTCTTGCTGCCAGGCCGATGGATGCATTGTAGCATGTGCTTCACGTACACACGCAGAACACAGACGCGAAGAAATATTACTTTTACACTGAAAGGCTTGTTCTTAATAATTCCTTCATATACATCATTTTAAAAACCCAAGATGTGAAATGTCAATATACCGAAAGGCCACGGGGCATGAGGACAGTGAGCAGCCTGTATCTGGAAAACATTGTTTAATTTAATCTTTTTATATTACTTTTGTAAAGTTGCAGTACTGACGTCATCCTGTGACCAGGCATACACTGCAGAATGGAAGGACCATACGGTTTTAATCTTCACGGTTTAATGTTCTTGCTGTTCTCAGAAGCCATCCATCTTTGCAACAGTTTAGTTATTAACAGTAAAACTGCACCGCTCTTGACTGACAAACCTCCTGTCATGATCTGTGCCTAGAAGACGACGACCCATACGCATATGGGTACATATGGCAGCAGCTGGATAAAGAGCAAAAAGATCTTTGGTAAATTACTGGCAGAGCCAAAGCCTAACATGCAACAGAGTAGATTTTCCAGCAGGATAAAAATCAACAGAGCACTCATCTCCATAAGCAACCAAACACACTGCAAAACGAAGCTGCAAAGAATTAATCAGGAAGCGTTGTTTATGAACACTGAGGAAACAGGTGATGGCTTTTAACAACAACCAAATGTGAAACAAGAGCAAAGTTAATAATGATCAGCCAAGGGAAATGCACCAGTAAACGATAAATGCAAATAAATGCACTATGCAATATGCATTGCATGAACAATTGCAGTCTGGAGCATGCAAGAAGGCGTGCTTCTTCCAGAAAAATGTCCAGCATGCAGTCGGCCAGTATGTCTAACAAACTGTATCTCATAATGCAGTGGAAGCTGGTTGCAGCTGTCATGTGGCCGACTTCCAGTTGAGCCAGTGCATGTTGTCGTTTACGGTTTTATACTACGTTGTAATGAAGGCTGGCGTTCCCATGTGCCGTTTTGAAAGCAGCCGATGTCTGTGAATTATTTCGCTGATTGTTTTTTCAAATCATGCCAAAAATGTGTTTAGTTGTCATCAGGCAGAAGTATTGAATGTTGATATCTCACACTGTAACCAAACTCAAAGAGCTTGATCTTGAATAAACTTGGATTGTCAAATAACTGACAGAAATTCAATATTTCGGCTGTCATCTTAAAAGTCAGTCAGCTTACAATGTGATTCTGTTAGTGATATTTTATTATAATACAATGCTGAGTCATTCTTGTCAGTACCAAGACCCAGATCAAAAATTATATCAGAAATAAATGTTTTTGAATTGAAAATGTCGTTGTTGCTTTATTTCATGTTGAAATATCAGTTTCAATGTCATTTGAAGGAATATTTGATTGTTTTATCAAAGCATCGTCTAGCTCTCACAATTTTCCATCTGTAATGTTGGTGGTAATCGTCGAAAGTGACTTTGGTCATTTCTGACAACAATTATGTTCACTAGGTTACACATCACAAACAAACAATATTTGCGTTAAAATCCTGTTCAAATGGCATTTTGTGGTCTGTGATTCCCCATCTTGTTGTGTTTTGTTAATCCTGATATGTAACACGTGTAGTACAGGGCAACAGTGTCAAAAAAAAGCATTTTAACCTCCACACCCTCTGAGCTTAAAAAAAAAATCCTTTGTGCTGCTTTAACAGCTCATGATGTTCTGAAGGAATACGTGATATATCCAAACCCGCTGAGGTGTAAGGTGTAACATACAGCACCGCAGAAGATTTTCAGTTACATTCGCAACAATTATGCCTTGTGTTACTATGGGAACCATAAAGGTGAAGATGCATATGTTTTTTTATTCTTTGTTCCAATTTACTGATTGATTTACTGACTAGAGTAGAAGAGAGACTAATGTCAAAAAAAACCCACAAAGTCCAAATAGATTAAAGAAACGAGGATGACACCTCCACATGTAACTGCTTTAGTCCCTTCAGCGTTTGAACTGACCCACCCTCAAGAATAACCGCAACGAAAATCTATCAACTTTTAC
Organism: Xenentodon cancila; assembly: GCA_014839995.1. Classification (NCBI taxonomy): domain Eukaryota; kingdom Metazoa; phylum Chordata; class Actinopteri; order Beloniformes; family Belonidae; genus Xenentodon; species Xenentodon cancila. Next base: position 13,504,114 of record CM026203.1, on the reverse strand, counting down.
CTTATCTAACTTTGTAAATAAGAAATACGTACAAACCGATTACCCCTGGTGTTACTGGTGAACAATCAGAGCAAATCGCTGGTCTAAATATGATTGTGCCATGTCTGTTCAATCATCTTGAAACAGATTATTTTTATTCCTTCCTCTTGGCAAAAATCAGTTCTTCTTACCTCCCTGATACAAGTGACACTTGATTCCTGTGGGACATCGTTGTTAGCCCACACACGCATTCACACATGCACACTTCCACTCGTGTAGAGTCCACACAGCCGATCCGCCCGGTGGGAATACACCACATATCTAGTTGGCTCTTGTTTAATGCTGACCCAACAGAATATATGTCCGTCCCTTCAGTGTTCCCCTCACCCTGATGGCATAGTGCCAACGAGTCCTAACTCGTGCATCTACACACACGCAATACAGTCTTCCTGAAATAGATCCTGCAGTCTTGCTGCCAGTATTTGTCTCCACTAACACCTCTGGTTACATACACAGAGTAGCTCGGACCCTGTGTATGCTTTGTGCGTTTGTGTTTATATGCAGACTCAGGGTTTTCTCTTTCCTCCTTACTGCTCAAAGTCCTGCAGATTCAGTCTCCATGGAAACGGGGGGGAGGGGTGGCTAAGCTGATGTCTACTTCCTAAAACCTTCTGTCCAATAGGGTAGAAATAGCCATTTAGTGTATGCTCGTCTGTATTGTGTACATGTGTGGATATTTTAATATGATGTATAAAATTGAACTGCCTTGATTTAACCTTAAATAGTAAATTATGGAGGTTTCTGTTTTGTTTTTCAGGGATTGTAAGGTTGTGTTTCTGTGTTTCTGTGTTTCTGTGTGTGTTAGTGGGTGTGGCCAGATGACCGTGTGATGAAACTGACCGTTTCATTTTGACAGAAAGGTGAAATGAAAGCAGTGATGGACCAGAGGACGACCAAACCAGAAAAAAAATAGAAAAAAGCTTGTACAGATAGTATATTGCATCAACAATGTGTTTCCTATCTATCTATCTATCTATCTATCTATCTATCTATCTATCTATCTATCTATCTATCTATCTATCTATCTATCTATCTATCTATCTATCTATCTATCTATCTATCTATCTATCTATCTATCTATCTATCTATCTATCTATCTATCTATCTATCTATCTATCTATCTATCTATCTATCTATCTATCTATCTATCTATCTATCTATCTATCTATCTATCTATCTTACTGAGTAAGAATAGCTTTAATTCAACTTATTTTAACTGCAGGTGCTTTTGTCAGTTCATTTTGAATTTATTTTTTCTCAAATTATTCTTTATTAATTTTATCCTATATTAATTTGGTCTGAATGTTTTAATGTTTGTCTCTGTCAGATTTCCTTTTTATTTCTTTTTTCTCAAGGAAATATGATATTAATGACGTTTTAATATCTCAATGTATCAAGTTTAAATAACAGTTGAACTTTTGCGCAAAAAGGTCATTAAATTGTTATACACCCCGTCCTTGTTTAATATTACAACTATTCAGTTATGAAAAAAACACATTGTCATCCTTCTGATGTCTAAATTGACCTCAGGTGTACAAGACATGTATTAAACATGGTTATTATTTCATAGAGAGCAATTAATAAATGTTAAAATGGTTAAATACAAAAAGATAGATAAATAATATGAGGAGAAGGCAGAAAAAGAAGAAAGCGAGAAACGAGGAGGAAATGAAAGAAAATAATGTCTTCATATTTGAACTCTTGGAGTCTGGATGAAACAGCTGCAGGCTCTGCATCCCTTCTACCACACCTCAACTTTGCCATGGATGCTTTGGCAGCACAGCTGTGTGCGTAGGTGCGTGTGCTGGATAGAGGTGTGCCAGGATGACATCATACACTAGCTTGCTGAGAAGGTCTACTGCAGGCACATGGCATCTACAATATTTATAGACCCCCAGAACAGATGAGCTCACTCAGTCACTCAGTGTGACTGGCTTTACTTCACACCCAAACACACACGCAATGCAAAAAAAAGTGGCAGAGAAGTTACTCATGCAATCTGTGCCACACCCACGCACATGATTTTTTTTCTTCTCCTCTATTTGTCTCACACTGACCTTTAAGACTGGATATCATACAGCTTGATGACGTAAAATACAATTTTTAACTGCAGACTAAATGTTCTTGATGCAGTTTAGAGTAATGAAAGTGATAATATTTAAACCCACAGCCACAAAAAAAAAAAAAAAAGAAAAGTATTTTGGCTCAGTGGAAATGAGATGCCACAGCGTGAATCACGAGAAATGGGAATGGTGCTTCATGAGGGATTATGTCAGTTGGAAAAATAGGGTTCTGCTATATTGAATGCCTCATAAACACAATATTGGGTATGAGTGCAGGCACTCACACACTAATAGACCCAGTTTTCCAGCAAATGTCTATATCATTACACACACACACACACACACACACACACACACACACACAGGATTTGAATTTTCACTGCTCGATATAAGTAAAATGATGTCTATTTTGAGCCAATACGCCATGTCAGTGTAACATAAATAATAACTTAGAAGGACCTTTGTGTGTGCATGGGTGTGTGTGTGTGTGTGTGTGTGTGTGTGTGTGTGTGTGTGTGTGTGTGTGTGTGTGTGTGTGTGTGTGTGTGTGTGCATGCGTGTGTGTGGTCTTCTGTGTGAGCGTTGCAGGAAGTGAGTGACTGTGGGTGTGTGCGAAGTTACAAGGCTGAAAAGCTCCAGAAAGAACGATCACTTTTCATAAATAAATCAACTTGGACGTTGTGATGTATGTGCACATGCACAGACTTTGCCTCCCACACAAACACGCAACACATGCACAACCCTGTAATGCTTCGCACCATGGACCAGTTTAGAGAAGAATCGTTTTTAAAATGTGGTGTGCTGCTGCTGCGTCTTCCATGTGTATGTAAGTGTGTGAGTATGTGCACGTTCATGCTCCAAATCTGGTTGAAGAGCCTTGCGTGTCCTGCTTTCCAGACCTTTCTGGAACGCAACAAGCGTATGTCTGTAAGACATATATACATATATGTTCCATACAATTCTAGGTTAATGTCCCATAAACCGTTTCTTTAACAAATGAAACATTGAACTAAAACAATCTCATGACAATTTTCCATGTTTTTTCCATTGCCTGATACTAAATTAGTAGTTTTAACCAAATACAGAGGTGGACAAATTTGTTGGTACCGTTCCCTTAAATATAGAACCCAACAGTGGTTACTGAAATAACAAAAACCTGACAAAATAATAATAATAATAACAATTTATTGGAAACTTACTAATGAAAATCAGACATTGCTTTTGAACTGTGGTTCAACACAAGACCATAGGGAGATGTTAAACTAAAGTGTGTCTTTAGTCTTGCCGTCTGTCAGTCTGTCTGTTGAAAAGGTGAAACGTTGTCATTGTGCTGTTTGGTCTCGTTGTCAGACAAAGTAGAGTATTGTTTGAGGAGAATGAAAATTATATAAAAGTATGTTTAAGTAAAGGCTGTAAGACCATCCCTAAGCAGCTTCAAGTTCCTGTGACAACAGTAGCAAATTTCACTCAGACGTTTAAGGACCACAGGATCGAGCCAATCGCCATGGACGCGGTCACAAGAGGAACATTTACACATTAAAGAGATGGATGACATGAATGATAACCCAAGAGCCCAGAACAACATCCAAAGAGATTCCAAGGTCAGTCTGTGCAGGGTACAATGAAATCTCAAGACTATCAAAGCATTCTTAAGTAAAAATGTGCTGCTCTGTGTCAGAAAGATTGGTCTCGGTTTCAGGTCATGGGTCCTCCAGGAGGATAGAGACCAAAAACACACATCTAAAAATACAAAGTTTTGGACTACCAGTTTCTTTTTGGAAAATAGTAATCTATCGCAAAACTAGTGGTTTGGAACAAAAGTATGTGAAAACCAAAGTCTCTCTAATTAGTGAGTCTGTTGTTGAAAATCCTGCATATTCACAGCACTATATCATATAATAATATCACTATATTAGCATTATATCAACTTTGATGTAGTTTATACTTTTATCCATACTAATAATAGATCATCAACTTCAATGGCACACTTTAAACTTAAACTTAACTCTAAAATTTCAATCTGGACATCTAAGCTCAGATAATATCCCTGTATATATATAGATATATATAGATCAAGCTGGGGACAGGTTTTGGCTTGATGGAGATTGGCTTTCATGATGTTGTTGTAAATGTTCATATTTAAAAAAAAAAAAAAAGCAACACACCCTGCTATTCGGTAGCTATTCGAGTGAATAGTTCAACCTGAGAGAAGGCTTCTGAGATGCTCAGAGGCCTGTGGTGTTTCCATTTGTGGGAAAAGAAGGACAAAGGCTCTAGAACCATCCCTCTTCAGTCACCTTGGGAGGAGCCACTGTCATTTCATCAGTTACAGTTATTGTAAGCTCAATGTAGATGCACACACACAGAAACTCTCACACATAAACACACACACACACACGCTTCTCAGCGGTGCAGAGTTACATCCTGCCACTGCAGTTTGTGCACTGTGAAGGGCAAGAACAGCACTCCTGACCTCCACACACATGCACAAACACACCTAGGCTGCTCATTACTTACAGCCATTTTTAGCTGCATGAAGGATTGGAAAGAGACAAGATTATTGAAAATTATGCTGGATGTACCCTTGCAGCAGTGTATTTACTCTGAATATGAAGATTAATATTAATAGAGCTCTGTTTAATGCGTCTCCTGCTTCCCTCTCGAACCATGATGCACTTTCATCTGCAAATCTGTTTTTGCGCTCTACGGTGCATATTTGTGTTAGCTTGTGTGTTTTCAGTGAATGAGCGACTGTGTTTGTGTGCAGTGCAAGTGTAAATAATGAAGAATATTCAGTCAGACTAAGGCAAATTGCGTTGAATACAGTTTCTGCAGAATGGGATTTATGTTGTGTCTCTTGAAAGAGAGGGACAGTTATGTCTGAACATAGAATACAAGATTAGAATAGACACAAACGTTGTCGTGTGCTTATGATTTTATGTAAAGTGGGTGTCCTTATTTGAGCTGTCCAGAAGCTTAAGAAGCAAGGTGAAGCAACAGAGAGAGAGCTAAGCCATGCACCAAAACTAAATGATGAGGATAGCAGGAAAAGTAATCTATAATAATCTATAAATCCTCATAGTGATCATTATGTCTAATACATTCTATACATTGTAGTATAGAATCCTACATTTTTGCCTTCTGCTTGTTATCAAACATTATCAGAGGGTAGCATCAGCTTGTCTCACTGCTCTTGTCTCTGCTCTCACTTTTGGCGTTTTATTACAACTAAATTCCCAATAGAACCATTCATCAGAAATGATGACTGAAATAATATGTGTGTGCTTCAGTTTAACCAGCTGACTTTACAAATGGAACTACATCACACTGTCCTTGCTTTTATTTTTGTTTTACTTCCATGAAACAATGACTGTGAATGTTGCTTCACATAAACAGCTCACAGCCAGGCTGCAGCTGCTCAGCGGGCCGGACAGAGAGGAAGGAGGAAAGGTGAATGTTTACACTGTTATAAGTATATTAAGTACATATTTACCACATATCAAAGATTTTCTTTAGTATCTGACGGAAAAGTAACTGATAATAAACACAGCTAAAGGCTATGACAGAAACTTAATCAAATCTCAACTCATTATTTTCGTTTTTGTGTGCATGTGTAGCCATCAAATGCATATGATTGTGTAGAGGTGGTGAGATGTGAATATGCTCTGCTCCATGTTACAATATGTTATCGGGTAAAATGGCTGCTTTCTGTCGAGTGAAGTTTCAGCAGAGATTAGCAACGCTTGAAAAGAATAAGAAAGAGCGGAAGAGAGGAGAGGAAGGGCTGAAGAAAAAAAAAAGGATGTGAGGGCAAGCAAGGAGGGGCAGGAATGGATAGTGTCAGAGAAGTAATTAAGTGCAGCAGAAGGGGAGAGGGTGGTGTACAAGGAAGATGGAGAGGTGAGAGGTTGTCAGATGAAAACAAATCAGATGTCTCCCTCTTCTGTGATTTCTGTTACAGAAAATGCTCTTTTAAATGTGTCAGGTTTCTGGTGTTTTTCTCAATGCTGCTGATGTGCGTGCATGCCTTCAGTGTGTGTCAGAGCTGCCTGTTTCTTGGCTGCCTCTGACAGTAAATCCCAGGTTCTGTCATGTCTGGCTCCCACTGATGTCAAGAAGAAGTTCTCTCCATCTCAGTTACGGGCCAATTTTCACTTTCATTTCAAAAACCTCTAAAGCTGGTTATCTAGCCCCCCCCCCCCAAATACTGTTTGAGTCTGAAAGTTTATACATGACATGGCTTGGTAATATCTATTGTTACCAGTAGGGGTCTCTCTTTCTCTCTCTCTCTCTCTCTCTCACTGTCTCATCACACACATGGACACGAGCAGTGACCAGTGTGTCAGGTTACTCAGAATCTATTCAAAAAGGCTCAAACCTGCAGTGAGCCGCTGTCAGTTAGTGGTTGAAGTCACCACAATTCTTAAAGGATGTTTTTGATGTATGGAAGTTTGTCTGTCTCACTGAGTCATCTTCTACTCCTGCTCCTTCTCTCTGAACTCCTGTTTCCTTGACAACCAGGTGCAGTCTCCAAGTACTGTAGACCTGTAAAACAGGAACAATTTCCACATCTTTTTCTACATTCACAACTATCACTCCCAGCACTCATGATATTGACAGAGCATTTGGACATATTTGACTAGTGATGGAGTGTAGAATCAGTGATAGTGAGAGACTAGACAGTTTTGAAGCAAAGCCTCTATGTGGGATTAAAAAAAGAAATCTTGAGATTTTTATAGGATTCACTATGTCACCTGCATACAGGAAATAACTGTTTTTTGTAATCTGAGACAACTGGACAGATCTTTAGATACTAATAGTGTGGATGACAGGGCTCTTATGTCGCCTCGCATTTCAGAATTCATTGTCAGGAAACAAAGTAATTAATGCAAAGTAGAACCAAAGATGGTATTTTCTTTGGTCAATGTTCAACCACAGATCTAAAAAGTTCCACTGTTTCCATTCAAAACATTCACAATATTCTTCACTGCACAAAAGCACCTGTAAAGGTTTTACACGGAAGTGAAGTGTGTGCACTTTTGTCAGTCTACCAAGAGAGGAGGGATGAAGCACGATACGAATTATAAATAGAAAGAATCAGCACGCACAATGTCACGCTGGAGGAAAATGGGTCTCTTGGATTTTATGTTGAGTAAGCAGTGGCTGGGGTTTTTATTAAAAGGAAATAGAGCGTTTAATTTCATGCTAATTTTAAGCAGTACACCCAAACTCAGGACTCTGTGCCAAAACTTTCATGTCTGGGTGTGTGTGTGTGTGTGTGTGTGTGTGTGTGTGTGTGTGTGTGTGTGTGTGTGTGTGTGTGTGTGTGTGTGACTGAGAATAGGTGCCAGAACCCCAGAAAGCCTCTTCTTTCCTCCACTAGTAGATCGCTACGAGCTGCTTAAGTCTCTCCCCCCCCACTCATCCGAACTGCTTGTCTTCATTCTGTTGTATTACTGTACTCTGTGCTTTCTTTCCTTTCATGCCGTCTGTATCTTAATCATCTGTCTCTCATCTCGAGCCGTAGTCAGAGCAGACCGACAAGCGCTGTTGTCCTGGCGAAGGGCTGAGGATTCTCAGCTAGCCTTTCTACACTCGCTGTGGTCCAGGGCAATCGTCGCCCCCTCGTACCTATCCAGTCCTCATCCTCTGCCTGTGTCTGTCTCTCACCATGAACAGTACTGGCAACATTCATCTTGGAATAGGACCTACTTCAGCACCCGCATGTATCAGGTTGGTCCTCAGTACCTGCTGCGTGTGTGGATGTTGTCAGTGAAGGACTGTCTCCACTTCGAGCTGCTCACTCTCCATGTGTCCTTGCCTCAGTATTGATTTCAGCACTAATGACGCTTTCCTTGGGAAGACGGATAGCATTCTCAACACCTCTTCCTCCCTCCCTCGCTCCCTCCCCCCCTTTCCTTGTCACCACTACAAGTCAATCAAGCCACAAGGAATGATTAATACTTGTCAGTGGTGCAAATTGCACATCTGTGTAGAAATGTGACCTGACGCCCGAATCACGCTTTTTGCCAGCTGAGGTGGTCGGTTGCATGTTTGACTTCAATTGAACAATAAACGGAGGTAAATATGTGTCATGCGCTCTCTTCTTCTGTGACTGCAGCGCATGCATGGCTTACCGTATCTCTTATTACTAGACAGGTGTGAGAGACAGACACTCTACTTATGAGCAGCAGAATCCCTTTTGTGCTTCTTCTTTCATCCAAACCCAGAAAGTATCACCCTGTCATCCATCCTCGCTTTCTTTCTTGATCATTTCCTGGTTTTAGTTTTGCTTTGTAGAAGACAAAAAAAAATTGAAAACACAAATAGATGCTTGGTTTAGGTTTATGGTAGGCTCGTGATAGAGGGAAACATGGAAAATTTGCAGGAATGTGACACTTATCTAAATGCCAAACCACAAGGCAGAAGACTCTGGAAAAACTGAAGGAGAGAGCTGATGTGGCAGCTGTGCACTTTTACTGTGTCATGCTGCAAAATAATCAATAATGAGGTCATCAAATTACTTTTTCTGTGCATGATTTTACAGATATGGATAATTTAATCTCTTTAGCTCCACTTATGCTTCAGATTTAACAAGGAATTCCTTTTTTTTATCAGGTGGAATTGTTTTTTTAGTATCTTTGCTGATGTCTTCTTAGCTCTTAAGAGTCCTGTGTCTTGACACTATCCCTACTGTGCTTTACTTTTATATGTTCAGGAAACCATTAGAAATGTTTGCAGTCACACTTGCAACCCAAGAGCTTGCAGAATGAGCATAGATCTGTCAGCTGCTGCAATCAGCTGCCCATCTCCACAAACACATGAGCTTACACGCCGTCAACCAGGAAAGGTCTTGCTGCAGCCTTGTGCTCACCCACGTAGATGTGCAACCGACCACATCTGCATTAATCTGATGGAAAGATCATGCAAAGTCTGTGTTGCTGCTCAAACATTTTGTTAATGAGCTGTTGCCATGACATCTGCACCCATGTGAGGGATGGTGTCATGGCAACAGATTACTCACTACCTACTTCTGGTCTTCATCCAGACAAGGTGTTGTGCTGGCGTGTGTCACAGTTTCTATGTGGGTTGATTTAAGTTTATCAGAGAAAGGTCAAACACACCTCTCTGCCATTTTTCACCTTGTGCAACCTGCAGTGGTGAGGAGTTTCAGACAAATGGTATCTGAATCTCTGCAGGGGCTTGCACATGCTCTACTCTTTGACTGTGGGTTCATGTTTGGTTTGACACTTTTGAATTAATTAATGAGATCAACGTCAGAGTTAATTTTGTTTTATTTTTTAGTGGTCGTATAGACAAGAGGAGTCACATATATTGTGTAAAATCTCTGGTGTTGTGTTTCACGTTCTTGTATCTTTCACAGCAAATGCCCCAGTTGGGTAAAATCAGGTTTGTGCATGCATAGAGCAGAAAATTGATTTAAAAAATTGTGACGTTACACAAGGGCATAAAGAAAACAAAAGAGCTTTTGTCAACATCTCGTCAGAGATATAAAGCATAAAACTTTGTGTAAAAAAAAAATAGCACTTAAAGTTACCATACTGTGTGACACTGAAAAAATTATGACTGTCATTTTGACCCTGACTTTACAACTCAAACTGATTGCATGGTGACAGCTGAATCACAAATCAAATTGTGCCATCAGAGGGTGGACAGTTTTGCTGCCCTCAAGTCTGCTGGAAGTGAAGTACAATGATAGACAATGAGATGAGAACGTTTTCAATTCCATGTGGGTTATACGTTATGCATCTGTGGAAACAAATTCCCATTAAATGTCCTGAGTATGTATGAAACCTTCAGTTAGTTCAAGTTTATTGTAAGTTTTTCATCTACTAAAGTTTTATTTCACTTCCAGGACCTCCAGTGATGTTGGCAGCAAAAAAACTAAAATGTTGGTCCCCTGACTGAACAGTTTGATATGTGTGGCTGAGTTTGCAGCATCCATTCAGTTTGAGGCGTGAACACAGGGTCAAAAGTAGCACTGCATGCATTCACACCGCAGACCGATTCCAATTTATTGCCTAAACCTGACTTTTTTTTTTTTTTGTGTACTCTGCTGTAGTGACAACCGAGACAGCTGGTCAAAATAAAACCCCACTCAGCCGTGTATTCCTTTTCTGACACTTTCTTGAAACTTGTAGAAAATGTGCACCGCTCCACCTAACCTTTCTTGACCTTCCTTTAGGCTTATTTACATTTGTTCTGTGCATGTGACTTACCAAACTCAAAAACTCATAGATTCTCAAGTGAAGTCGGCTTTCAGTTCAGCTGAACTCTGCATCACTCTTGTCGTCGACAGACAGAAAAAGAGCAGAATAAAAGGTTTAAGTAATAAGTAATAAGTTTAAGTTTAAGTAATTCTAGTGACGACACTGGGACAGTAGTAAATGACAGCCACAAGTTTTGATCAAGACGTCCAAAGATTTAAGGCACTAAAGAAGGGCTCTTCAGGTCCGGTGATCGAGGGCCACTGTCCTGCCTGTTTTAGATGCTTCCCAGCTCTAACACACCTGACTTAAAGGAATGGGTCATTCACACTCATGTGTAGTTCATATCTGGCAAGCTAATGGCGAATTAGTCTAAATTATATCACTTTACACATTCCTAAATATGGTTGCATCCAGTGAATCCCATGTGAATTAAATGATGTGCAAATAAATAAATACAGCTATATGTGTAATTTCTGTCTTGTTCCTATCTTGCTTAGTCACATATTTTTTATTTCCTCCTACCAGCTGACGTTCACAGAGGCATTTCTTGACTAAAATTTGTTATTTTGCTTTTTTCTTTACTTAGCAAGTCTAGTTTTGCCAAGAAGTTTCTGACTACCAGTCTGAGCATGCTCAGAGTGATAATGTCTTTGTTAGTAAAGAGTTGTCAAGAGGGTGTGAGGAGAGTTTTAAAATGAAAAAATAAATTACTTTCAAACAGCAGGTGGCTTCCTGTTGCACTACAGTACAGCTGGCAACTATTTATTGAACTGCCAAGAGCCCCGTACGCCACTCGGGCCGTAAAGCTGAATGTTCAGCGTCATCCTAAAATTGCCTGCTTGCAGGGATGTCGTTAGGCCCAACCCACCCAAAGCAATTTGGGAGAGCTTATGAATTGTTAACAATTAATTATTTATATATGTATTTATTCTATCTGTTTGTTTTTGTTTGGATTACTTCACCATAAATTCCAAACTAGAGAGCTTTACTCCAGTTTTCACTCTGTAATGATCAAATCCAGTCCATGTTTCCTGACACTACTGACACTGACCCCTCTCTCGTCAACTACATTGCATAAATTATTTGAGAGAATGTCCATGTTAATGAAAATGAAAAATTATTTTGACAAATCTGTGACTAGTGATGGACGGTGTGAGCTGACTCTGATGTACCTTGACCTTGGATTTCACATTGAATCTCTTTAGAAGTTCTGGGCTCTTTGGTTTCCATTTGTGTTAAAGACATGTATTATCTTTAATTTGTCATCTATTTTCCTCTTGTTTCCACATCTAGGGAGGTTGACTACTGTCCTGTGGAACCTAAACGTCTGAATGAAAATTCCAACTATAGTCACAAGAACATCAAGTTGCTTTTTGCAAGCCTTTACTTCTCCTTTAATGCTCTCATTTCCTTTATGTGGTTCATGTTCAGTGTTTGACAAATGCGCATCGTCCCATTATTGGCCCACTTTATTAATTTATTTTATTATTATTTTGGGGTGTGAGAACTTGTGTTGCTGTAAAGTCTTGCGTTGTGTTCCTGCTTTGTTTGTTGTCATAAAGAGGACTGTTGTTATCTCCCTTGAGTAGCTCCACTAAAGTGTTTAATTTTAAAATGAGAGGTTTTAATGACTGCAGCGTGGTTTGCTTGTGAAGTGTAATAGATTGTTTCATGTTTATTGATGTTTTAATGGACTAGGAATCTCTACATTGTAGTTTGGCAAACTAGGGGTCCCCAAACAGCATCTTGCATAGTACCCTTAAAAAAAAAAAACATAGAAATAGCACTGTATTGAAACAATTATTTATTGACTGGCTGCACAAGGACTTAAGTGTCTGTATATGCAGTACCCGCTCAACCCAGTTATCTGGTCCCTCCAGTAAGTTCATGTGTCAGCCATCCGTTGGACGCCAGTCAAATCAGTCTGTCCTTGTAGAGAAACCCTCTGGGCGGGTCTAACACAGTGAAGACAAAGCAGTGATGTTGTAATCTGGATGTAAACTGTGTGGATGGCTGCAGCTGACGATTAGTTGTCGTTTGAATCAGCTTTGGCAGTGATAGTTAAGGAATTTGTCTTTAATAATTGAACGAAAAATGACACTCAAATTCATTTGCAAGGAAGATGTATTTGCTGTTTTGCCAACAGGCTAGGGGAAAATTTTATTTGCTCTTTTACAACACACTCTCTTGTTGACTCGTTTCCGTCACTCTGAATACGTCACCTTGTTGGCTGCTCTGATTGGTCGTAGCGCTGACCAACTGTGTGCAAAGGCAGTTTGATAACTGTTGGTGCGGCCCCTTGGATGGGGTGGTCCTATGATTTGCTTTCAGACCCAATAGTTTTTAGACACAACTTATGCTCAACAACCCTTGAAGTACATTATTTTTGCCCTACGTAGTTATATAAGCTGCTTTGAAAAAATTAACTGGAACAAACTTTCTATGGAGAAAATCAAAGAAAACGCACACATGTAGTCAGATTTTATAATTGTGAACTCAGGTCAGGTTCATCAATCCCAATTTTCTCATTTTAAGTAATTGCTGGAAAAGATAACTTTTCCAGGTTGAAAAGATGTGTTTTACATTTACTATTGTTTGTCTAATAACACATCATACAACATACTGGTATCGTAATAATAAACTAATTTCTGTTTAAGTTCATTAAATTCCATTACTGCTGGTGAGAATTTGCATTTGATAATAATAAAAAAGAAATAAAAGCTGTGGGGGAAAATTCTAACGGGGAGGCTGGATAAGTCATCTCTGAGCTGGTACTGTGATGTAACATTACACTGTAACTCTGAACAGCTCACTGAATTTCTTTTTTTTTTCAGACCTAGTCAGCATATAAAGAGAGAGGGCGTTATGTCAGACTACTTCAGTCGGGAGTCACTTCAGATCCCTGATGTACAAGTACGCAGGAGGCTGGTGCCATAGCAACCATCAGAACGGAGATAATTTGCATTAATTTTATTGATTTGTTGCTTTTGACTTGATTATCTCTGTTTTCATCTGTTTTCCTTTGGTCAGATATGCTGTCAAGCACAAGAAAAGTCATCCATATGTCCCCTTTTTGGCAAGGCAGGACTTACTGGGCAATGACACAAACCAGTAAGATATTTGATCTGCTCTATTATGCTCTGTTTATTTCTTATTCTTATTATAAGGTCCTGTCTGTCTGAAAGTCCTGTGTTATGTATCATGCACAGGGTTCATTTACATTTATTTGATGTATTATTAATCATAAACAGACAAGGTTGCACAGTAGACCCTTCTTAGTGATCCCATCAATATGAAACACAAAATAGACATGAAAAACCTGATTCTCTTCTATTATGCATTTAATACTCTACGTAAGATGTGAGACTTAACCTATTTAACTGAAAAGCGATATCTGACTACAGGAAAACAATCAGATTAGAGATAATCAAGTGAAAAGCAATCACATTTTAGATAAGCTTGATTTTTTTTCAGTAGGTGAAATTATTTAGTCTTTTGTGTTGAACAGTATTTTTCATAGTTTTTACAATGAGAAGGGTCTTAGGACCGTGTGCACTTCATTTGGCAACATTTAGAGATTTTTAAAACAAAGACTCTTTCGCTGTTTGTCACTACTGACTGGAAAAGTAAAGTGCTTTCTTCTTAGCAGCAGGCTGAGGAGTGAAGGGCAAATATCTGTCCTCCTCGTATCCTCAAAACCCAGATTTTCTTGAGCACAGCCGAGACTAACAACAGTAAATAACACAAAACTTCAAATGATAATCAAGTTGTGATGACTGCTATAGCACCAGCCTTCTGTGTATATCAACATGTCCACACACACACACACACACACACACATGCTCACACATATGTTTTAGCACAGAAATTAAATTCTTTTCCAATGTATTGGAGGGATCGTATTCCATATGCAAAATATTGTGCTTTTTTAAAACAAAAAAGGCTTTTTGACAAGCGAAATAAAAATTGTGAAACATTAAAGCACAAAGCGTTGCCTTTGCTGAGGTGATGGATATCCTCAGAATGAATATACTGCTTACTAAGGTGCAGACCTTTTATAGCCTTCAACATTCAGGGAATATAGTGAATAAAGGCGTGAGTTTGGATACAGCTCAAGTACCAACTCCCATGCACGCTGCAAAAACACACTCATGAGAAGAAAAACTGCACTCACAGTAAGCCTGCATTTTTTTTCATAGACTGTGTGTATGTGTAGAAGAGAGAAACTGAATGGGAAAGTTTTTAGCTTCTTTTTTTTAGCTGACTGTATTCCCATCACTTTCCTTCACCTTATCTCTCTCTGTCTCTCTCTCTCTCTCTCTCTCTCTCTCTCTTGCTCTCTCACATACACACACTTTTTCATCCTTTAATCCCAAACTGCTTAAGGAAGGGAAGGTTAGAAATCCCTTTACAATGTCTGGGCTCAGCACTGTTTGCTACCCGCTTGCTATCTCACATAGGAGGCCGTGTTGCTCCTCCACATGCACAGAACCTTCTCTGCGCTCTACTGTATATGATTTGCACCCTGACAGATGTCGAGGTTGTTGTCAGCGAGCCACGTCTGCGTCTGACTGCTGAAAAACCATCCTGGGACTTTTGGTGGTGGGGTTTTGATTGCTCAGTGTGCTCAGTATTTTAAAAGAGAAGAGAAAAAAATATAGAGTAGATGTCAGAGGGAAGGAGCTTGACAGGCCCTCATGAGAAATCAAACAGGATCCTTCCTTTTTTCCCCGTCTTTTTAGACAATGACATGATATATTTAATATGTTATACTTGTCTGTTCAGTTTTATCAAACTGTTGCTTATGCATTCATACCGTAGGTTATTTATGATTTTCTATTTGTTTGTTAGTGCATGTTTCTTCCATTTATATTTTGCAGAGTTGTTTAAGTGTGGTTTTGTGTGTAGCCGTGCGTCAGGATGCAGAGAGGGAAGAGGGGATGAAGAGATGAACAAAAGAACTTCAGGCAGCCTCTTGAGCCCTTTTGTCATGTTTGGAGGGGAAAGTGAGCTCTAACATCTGTTGGTAGATTCTGGCTGAGCTCTTCTCTGTTGGTACACTACTGTGGAATAAGGGAAAGTTAAATGAACAGATTGACCCATTTTCCCCGTTTCCTCCAGTAACTCCCTTATTTTTCCTTCTCTTTCTCACTACATACTACTTCATTCCACTCGATTTTTGTTTTATCTCCTTTCGTGACATTTGTTATTTAAACCAACGTTTTCACTGTTCTGCTTGAAGAAATATTTTTATGTCATATGTGGTGGAGTAATTCAGATTAGTCTACACGGTTAGGTAAATTCAGAGATTTACATTTTTGTGTTTCACATGACTGATATGATTGCAAATGGATTTTCCTGTGTTTCACAAATATCACAAAAATAGGGAAATTTTGAACTTTAGAGACTAAATTTTATGCATTCTGAAGGATTTTCTGCTTTAAATTTTAAGAACAATCAGCATGTCAGTGGTTATCAAGCCACAAATATGTGCATGGTTCTTGAGGAAAGGAGACTGAACCACTACTCTGTGTGTGTGTGTGTGCACGCGTGTGGATAATTACATTTACCATAAAAGATTCAGTGGTTGTAGGAGCTCATGATTAATGTATTTTGTTAGTGAATAAGTAAAAACTTTCTTCCGTCGAAGGAACTAAAAGCATCTTTGCAGAATAAAAATGTATTCTTTATTCTTTCCTAAACAAATGCACATATTCTAAAAAAAAAAAAAAAAGTAGAGATTAATATCCCCTTGTTCATGAAGAATAACAATATTTTTGTTCTTACTGACATCAATGGGCATAATTTTATTGCTTATAGCTATTTTCTGCTGTGCAAAGAACTCTGTAAGAAAAGACATAATTTCACAATGCAACATGCAAAATGTATGTAAAATTCTGGCATCATATTTTTATATATTTATATAGTAATGTATTATATTTATTTACCTTATATTTGTGCCTGGTGGAATTATGCATACATTTGCTAATATTCAAAACACACCCACATATGGATCATGGAACCTGGTTCGGCATTGAGGATCAGAGAGAATGACAGGACCAGTTATGACGGGTTTGCTTGAGACCAATACGTCAAACCATCAGTGGTTTACTGTCTTAAATCTAGAAGCGACACAGTGTCTCACATAAGGTTTATGCATATTTTACTCTTATTGTTAACAGGATTCTCATCTTATCCATTCACTAAATGCTTCGCCGACTTTCCTAAAGGAGACAGTGACACTGATGACTTTCAGTCAATCAGTCCGATTGTTTAGGTCCGTTGTGAGATTGTGAGATGAAGAGAGAGGGGTCATAGCTGCAGATGCCTACATTGCTTTACAAAGCTGGTGAGTGAACAGGTGTTTGTGCGTGTGCCGGTTATATTTGTCTGTATGAGACAGGCAGAGAGAGCAGAAACATCTGGGCATCGGTTTGGATGAAAGCCAAACATCCAGGAAATGCAAACAGCGCACTAAGCGACGTTCAAACAACATGCACACAAATATAGACTTGCACAAACAGAAAACCACGCAGTCAGTGCACCAGTGCAATCAAACAGATTAAATAAGATAACACATTCCTATAAAATCAACTTTTGGGAAACAGTTGAGTGTTTTACTTGACAGTTCTTTGTTGTGTGTTGATAATAGCACTTACCATGAAAGATTCAGTGGTTTTATGAGCTCATTATTAATAGATTTTGTATGTGAATAATTAAAAGACTTGCGTCTGTTAAGGTATATTAAAGAAGCTTTTCAGAATAAAAGTTCCTTGCTTCCTTCTTGACTATTGTGGTGGGTTACAAATGGATATTTTTAAAGAATGATAATATAAAAAAATTATACAATCCACTTTCAGCTCCATCTGTGTCTTTTTCGGGCTGGTTCTCCCTCTTGCCTGGCGTAACAGCAGAACTGTCAGTTTCTCACCTCGTACACATCTAATCAATGCTGGAGAGAATAACACCATATCACATCAGAAGGAGGATTAGATATGGTTCAGAGATACAACGATACACCCCCTGAAAATGGATTTGACTGCTCTGATGATGTCAGGGAGTAATAGTGATAATAGTAGCACAGATGAACACGTTTAATGTAGAAGATTTGAGTGAGGACCAGGTGATGCTTTTATGACTTATTGTAGAGTGTGGAGAAGTTAAAACCCAGAGCAGACAAAGTGAAGGAATCAGACTATAGACATATGTGTAAATGTTTCAAGAACTCTTTGCACTCATAAAAAGATAAGATGATCAATGGCATTGTGTTCATATTGGATGTACTGTATAACAACTTGTCATGGAGAGGATTCGCGTACAAACATTTTAATAAATCCTCTATTAGACTGCTGTCATTTCACCTTCACAGCACACTAAGGCTCACAAAGATACTGCCAGTGCTCTGTGAGGGTTAAATGACTAGTTTACTAAAATTTAAAAAAAAAAAAAAAAGAAAGAACAAAAAGAAGAAAGAAAAATTGCCAGGTCATACACCATTAAAGTTTACAAACTGTAAAAGTCAAAACCACACACTGAAAAGTGCTGCCAATGCAGTCTTCTTCTAGACTAGTGAAGTTAATGGAGCTATCTATTAACAACTCCACGAGAGTAATAAATCAGAGTCAGTCAGAGTCAAGTTTATCAAATGTTTATCAAACTGGAAATCTATGGTTATTTGTACAGGTGTAAAAGAGGATGCCACCAGGCTTCATAGAGTAGGATACAGATATGATGCGCAGCAAGTCGGCAAGGTACCAGCGCCTGCTATTCAGCACTCAGTCATCAGGCGTAAACTACTCAATGCACATCTCATACCAGACAGACATCTATCATGAGAGTTATCCGCCGCCGCAGCGCTACACGTCAGCTACAGCCCGTGAAAGAATCATGTAGTCTGATCAGTCGTGCAGTGTAAACATGAGAACAATTACAATATACCTGATTGCAAGACAAGTTTTATTTCATTTATTTTAATTACAAGTTGTGTAGTCTGAACAGGAGAGTTATCTGCCCGTGTTAACCGGAAACAACCCTACTTTATATTCAATGTGCAGTAGGACAACAATGCTATTTTAAGTATCTTAGCGTCTAGTTTTTGACGTAAAAGCCAACAAATATTTTTTTTTCAAACTTTTCTTTTAAAAAAAAGTGGTGGTCTGCTCTTTGTGTGTATGTTTAAGTCTGTTGCTGACAGATTTGCTGGAGAATACGTTGTTGGTGACCACAGACTACAAAAGCTGTTGTACAATAATGACCCTATGTGCTGATATAATGTTCTTTATTTATCGTTATCTGCAGACTACGATATTTCTCTAAATAAGGAGGATTGTGTAAGTCTTGAGATCAATGAAGCATGAGACTCTTTATATACCGGAGAAGCACCCACATCCCCCAATACACCAATACACGACTCCGATGGTCATTGTAGAGTTTGCACATTCATTATGTTAAAATTCACCTACTAAAATGGGTGTCGTCAAAGCATTGTACAGTATTTTCATGCAGTTGCATCAGTTCCAGCTATGCTCTGTGCTGCTCAAAACACAGCACAAGTAAATGTGCAAATGATGATGTGATGAGTGGATTGCAAGCAGAAGGCATAAAGCCACCCAAGTTTTTAAATATGGCCTTAACAGACGTGTTAAGAGAGCTACATGTTCTTCACAGCGTCGGTAAGTGCCATCTTTCCGTCACAACTGAGTGTGATAAATAAACATCAATAAATCTAATGGTGTACAAGTTCCACTTTTGCAACACACCCCTAAGCTGTGTTTTATCACAGCCAAGTGCAATTACTGATTGTAGGATGAGCAATATCCCCAGTGCTGTTTTCAGTAATCTCAGCTACACGGGGTGGCTCACCTCCCAACATTTTCATTTGAACTTCAAAGAGGTGGCTGTCCGCTGCTGTACGTTTGAAGATTCTCTACGCTGTCCATCGCTTCCTGACCACGGATTTGTCACTGGGTATTAACCCTTGCATGTTTTACAACCACAATATTACCTGTGTACCCACTTCTCAACCAGGGCCATCTTGGAGTAGAGACCAAGTAGAGACGATGGGTGTTGTCCACAGGTGAGCACTGAAATATGTGTAAATGGTGATCAGACACTGCAGTGCCATTTTAATCCCCACTTTCTCATGCAATTCTTCCCTCTCACATGGATTTTTAATCACACGTGTACAAAAAAACAATCCTCAGACAGTATCTCTCACACAAGGCTGCCTTTGAAAGTCAAATGCTTACAAATTATCCCAGCATACAGTAACTTTTAGAGCACACAAACCCAGGTTTCCGCCTGTCAGAAGGGCATTTGTGCCTCAGGCAACCAGTTTGGTTGGCCACATTCACGTGTGCCTCTGCGCTCAGTCTAGTAAAACTGGAGCACAATGTATTGTCCAGTGATGAAATATTAACCTTTGTCGTTTGTCTGTATTTGCGTGTAGGAGTTTGCCACCCTGACAAAGGAGCTCAACATATGCCGGGAGCAGCTGCTGGAGAAAGAGGAGGAAATATCCGAGCTGAAGGCTGAAAGAAACAACACCAGGGTGTGTGTACACACGCGTGTGTCTGTGAGTGCGTGGGCATAGGCAATTGCGTGGTCATGCTGATGAACACAAAGAATGAGTCTATGAAATTAATATTCTCTTTGGTCATGCTTGCACTCGTGTGGGTGTGTGTGTGTGCTGGCGTAGCTGCTGTTGGAGCACCTGGAGTGTCTGGTGTCTCGTCATGAACGCAGTCTGAGGATGACAGTGGTGAAGAGACAGGCACCTCCGCCATCTGGAGTTTCCAGCGAAGTGGAGGTCCTCAAAGCTCTGAAGTCATTGTTTGAACACCACAAGGCTCTGGATGAAAAGGTAGACTCACGCACACACCCTATTACTGAAGTCAATTCTTACGAATAAACTGAGAGGTAACAACTGTCTCATTAGGTAATTTCCGTACTTGGTATTTCCATCGTGTACACCGCTTTGTGGCTCTGTGTTTGTTCTCTTGCAGAGTCTCTGTCCTCTCTCACTGATTAATTCTGAACTAGTCAATTTTCTTGTTTGTTTTCATGCTGTTAAGTTGTTAATGAACCTCATTACTCCTTTAGTGTCACAGTTAAAGTTCTCCATGTCAAGGAGGAGATTGTTGCCAAAAGGCTTTTAAAGTGGCGCAAGTGGAACAAGTCGAGAAAATGCATTAACATGAGCAGTAGTGGGCAGATTTACGGTACATAGGAACTGTCAGTGTATTAATATGTCACAGTAAACTGACAATCAAAAATTAAATGGTCACACCCATTATTTAAAAACGTATGTACAAAATACAATACGTTAGACTAACAAAGTTCACAGAAACATAAATATTGAGGGTCATCTTGTGTGTCTCTTGATGTGTTTTTTTTGTCAGGTGCGAGAGAGGCTTCGGGTGGCTCTGGAGAGGGTGGCCACCCTGGAGGGACAGCTAGCAGCTACCACGCAAGAGGTGAGCTGACCGTGCGTGTATGTGTGCATGTTCATTTTTGTAGTTAATGGTAAATGAAACAGCTGCTGCAGCATCTGTTGAGGGCTCCAGTCTGATGTTGTGCACGCTTCAAGAGTCCGATCCTCCCTCACTGGGTGTGAGACTCTGTCTTTTCAGCTCTGTTCATACAGGAGAAGGTGAAGTTTTTAAATTCAAATTTCAAAAGATAGAAGCTGGAGTAACAGGAGGATATTTAAGCAAGTCCAGTTTGAACGTGCAAACTCCACACAGAAAGCTCCAGCCAGAAGTCGAAGCCGAAAACTTTTAGTCGCTAAGCAACAGTGTGAACTATCGCAGCACTGTGCTGCTAGTTAAGTGGACTGGGATTAATAAAACAAGCCATGGATTTGTTGTGTCTCTGTGTAAGAGTAACTATGACATGAATTTTTTTTATAAATCTATGAACTTCACACTAGTACTCACGGTACGATATTTCAGCGTTCCTGTCTGCGGTTTGGCTAGAAAAGTCATAGTAGGTCATAGTATGTCTCTTTAAAAAAATAGTTTTTTTTTGTGTGTTTTTTTTTTTTGTTTCTTGGACTGATCAGAGTTTTATAGGCTGAGAAGCCTCTCGATGAAGCAAAGCCGCTGCTTTTCCAATCATCTCATATCTCATATCTGTAGATTTGTAAGAAGTGTTTGCTGTTAGAGCCACTCTCTCTCCGGGAGGTTGGCTTCTCTTCCTCGAGGGACTAAGTGAAAAGGAGAAAGAGTACATTTGTGAGTTTTTTTAGCGTTTCTTTTTTTCAATAAATTTCTTTGCAGTTGAACATGGTGAGGCAGAGGAAGGACGGTGACTCCGTGGAGCGAACAGATGGATCCAAGCCTACATGGAAGGTCTTCATGGCTGTGTGATTGTTTTTATGTTTGTGTACAGTTTTTTTTTTCTGTGTGTGTCCCATGAAGTATTCGTCTTTCTGGCTGCTGGTCAATCTTGTATCCCCTTTTCTGCCTCCCGCTTACACAGTTACACATCTGCGCACACATATAAAGTGGACTGGTTTAAAGGACGTACAGGTGGCATAAACCGTTTTTTTTCCTTTTGGAAAATGGAAAAACATGAGTGATCATCTGTCCTGTGTGGTCTAAAGGCAGTCCCTCAAAGAAGCCCCTACTCTGCATTACTAAAACCGAAACTCACGGTTTCCTTCTGCTATTCCTGTGGCTTCTGAGACAGAAACAAAAATTGTCAGTATCTCTTTATCAGAAGAACGTAATCAATAACTTACCATTAAGAGAGAATCGAAGGCAGGAGTGGGCTGTATAAAAGGAGAGCTACAGAGTAGCGGTAGATGATAGAGAGATAGTGATGAGAAAATGATCTTGATTGCATCTATAATATGGAAAAGGTTTAGTTGTTACAGAATTTGATCGTTGCAAGTATTATCTCTGTCAGGATATTTATCGATCACAACTGTATTGTCTTCCCAGCTTACTGAAATGTGCAATGTTTCAACTCTCACTAGGAGTGAATGAAGGTAATCTAACTTATATGGCTGATCAGGGGTTCTGAACAACTCACCAGGTGTGTTTTAGTGCACGGTTTCGCTCCATTTATCTCTATTTCCCCCAGTATTAGTGTGTATGTTTATGTTTTTGTAAGGTATTCATGAGGAGGCAAAATGGAAACATGAGGGAGCAGGAGGGGGGTCGTCCTAACTCTGGCTGCCCACTGTGTTTCCTTTCTGATTATGTGTCCCAGACGGTTTGTTTAATTAAGACCCTGGAAATAACTGCACTTTGAGCTGTGAGGGAAAAGAGAAACAGCATCAAAACAACAACATGGCAGCCTGACTCCACGTAGCACATCAATGTATGCATAAATCTCACCACTGCTTTATCTAGGTCACCCAACAGTTTTATCAGTTCAACAACTCTTAACTAAAACTCAGGCCTTCGGTGCCCTTTGTGTGAGAATGTGTATGCTCTTTTTAGACATTATGTTAACTCTGTGTGTGCCCACCTTGCAGAGACTGCCCAACGGCTCCATCGACGCACACGACGATGGCAGCCGGGCGTCTGAGCTTCAGGACCTGCTCGATCGGACCAATAAGGAGCTGGCTGAGAGCCGTAAGCACTCTGCCACTCTAAATGCTCGCCTCGTGGAACTCGAGGCGGAGCTCACGAACGCACGTCGAGAACTGAGCCGCAGTGAGGAGCTGTCAATCAAACAGCAGAGGGAGCAGAGGGAGGTGAGAGCAAAGCGTTGACCATAAGTTTTATACCAAAACAAAATGTATTTTCCAAGTAAAACCTTGATATTTTCTGATCGGTTTTGCCATTTCTATTATCTAGTACAAGGCTATTTTTCTCCACATAGTTACAGACAATATCAACGTCTGCTCACTGAGTAAAAGCAAGTTGACTTCCAACTTGCATGCAAGACATGTCGTACTTAATTCATTGTTATGTACAATTTTCAAAAAGAAAAAAAACTGTAAACTAACAAAACTATATTTTTTGTTTCCTAAAATATAATGCCTGAATTCAGCTTTAAAAATCTCTTATGGCCACTTACAATCATGTGTTGATATCGCACTACATCACTATGATGAAAGGTAGGAACGATTTACAAAAAAGGTCATGGACCCATAATATACCCTTAATGCATCTTCTTTGAAAAGATACACATTTTTCCAAATGCCACAGAAGGTTTCCTCTTTTACAAAGAAGTCATTCGTGCACATGGCTCTGATGTGAAATATGTGTAAAATTAAAATGTTTTGCAGACGTTTGTAAAAGTTGAATACTTTTCCTTTTGCTTTTTTTAATGATCAGAGTTTACGTCATGATGTTACAAAACAAAGCATCAACCATCCATGAGCTCAAAAATTATATAATTCTGTCCAGGTTTGCATTTTTATCATGAAATGATCAATGTGTATTTAACCATTTCTTCTGTCTTGGTTAACTGTCATGGCTAAGGCATATTTGGTCGTCTTAATTTTTTTGCTTTATTTTTGGAAATGTTGCTGCTTAAACCTGGAATCGTATCTGTAACTTGTTTAAAAACGTTGCCTCTTTGTCAGGTTTAACCGATCAGGTCTCATGGAATTAAAAAGCTCATACTGCATATCTCTGTCCACTCTTGTGCTTCTGCATCTGCAGAGAGAAGATATGGAGGAGAGGATAACAACATTAGAAAAACGTTACCTGGCTGCTCAGCGGGAGACCACGCACATTCACGACCTCAATGACAAGCTGGAGAACGAACTGGCCACCAAGGACTCGCTGCACCGGCAGGTAACAAACTCCAACACTCGCTTTTGTCCAGTTAAGAACATGGTTGCATACAATTTGGTATTTTTTTTGTTGACAGTCTGTAATTAACATTTAAAAAAAAAAAAAAAGTAAATCCCCCACTCCCCCTTTTTTTTCCCATTAAGTTAAGATGAATTTATGAATTTAGGCACAGTCTGAAAAACAAGAAAACCAACAACTCACCATTGCAACTCAGCTGCACAATAAGTCAATATTCATGAGTGTGTTTTTTCATTACTCTGCTGAGTTCAGAGTTCCTTGAAGGGGTAACACAGCTAATATTTCCAAATGCATATTAAAAGTTAGGGATTCTCTTAGTCTTTTTTTTTCTTTCCAGCAACACTTTAATATTTTATGTCTAAATGATTCAAAATAATGCGTCTAAAGTACTGCAGGGTGCCAAAGTCAGTGAGTTTTCAAAGGTTCATGCGTAGGTCAGGGTGTATCAGAGTTACTTTTCGCATGGGAAACGCCACCAACATCTTCCATGCCTGCCCCTGTGTCTGTCACGTCTTGCAATTCGCTGGCTACACTACAATAACGACACCTAATACGTTTCGATGTTTTAGAGTGAGGAAAAGGTGCGGCAGCTGCAGGAGATGCTAGAGATGGCAGAGCAGAGGTTGGCTCAGACCATGAGGAAGGCTGAGACACTGCCAGAGGTGGAAGCTGAGCTGGCACAGAGAGTTGCAGCACTCTCCAAGGTAACACACACATGCACACAGCTCTTTGAAGCTACACTAAGAAACGTAAGTAACAGTCATAGATATGTAACACAGAAGCGTGTGACGTAAAACCCCAGCCCTTACTGAGGCAGTTGTACTTACAGTATATGCACGTGTCTCCCCCTGCAGGCCGAGGAGCGGCATGGTAACGTGGAGGAACGCCTCAGACAGCTGGAGTCACAACTGGAGGAAAAGAACCAAGAATTAGGAAGGGTGTGTGTTTGTGTGTGAGCCCCTCCGGGTGCCTCTGACCTCTCACAATGATGTATCCATGTGTGGGCCGATGCGCCATATTAGTTGGGTGTCCTGACTGTTGGCGCTATGCTCCTTCATGCATACACGTGTATAGCCAACCACACAGAAAACACACATTCAATAAGATCTCTTTATTTTCCCTGTGTGTTATTGCATGAATTTAAACCAGATCCACATATCTTCCTGACCCCCCCACCCCCCCGTACAACTCATTGGCTGCTATCTTTAGACTCTGAATAATTCACGCATGGCTAATTTCTCTCTCTGTCTCCCTCTTTCTATATTTAGTGGAAAGTGCTCTCCAAGGATGCATACGTGTGTGTATATGCATCTGTGATCATTTACTTACATGATTATACTGCAGGCCACATATTTGGCACAGCAATTCCCATTCAAGAGAAATCATTTAACCCTATTTCATGATCACATAAATGCCTGTAATTACAGTCATTCTGGCTGTAAGATCCATTGTTGGCCAAGAGGAAATATATGTAGCAGCTTGCGAATTAAGAGCTAAATGCATAATTTATCCTTTAATCCATGTAGAGATGCTTGATTAGTTGCATAAATACACCCACATGGAGTTTGTATCAAAGAGAAAATGCGACGCTGTCATTTTGCGCGTCTGATTCTCCCTCTCTGCTCATTAGGCTCGTCAGAGGGAGAAAATGAATGAGGAGCACAACAAGCGTTTATCTGACACTGTGGATCGTTTGCTCACTGAGTCCAACGAGCGACTGCAGCTCCACTTGAAGGAACGCATGGCTGCACTGGAGGACAAGGCAAGTCCTAAACACATTGGTCTAGCCAGCAGCAGCAGCTCTTATCACTGTTGCTCTCGGCTCACAAGGAAAAGTGGGCGCAGTGTAACAGAGACAGATATTTCATGCAGGTGTCTTTTATTTTAATCAGTTTATTTAATTGATGTTTTTCTCTAGAACTCCCTCATTCAGGACCTCGAGAACTGCCAGAAACAGCTTGAAGAATTCCACCACACCAGGGTCCGTAAGACTAACCGGTTCACTTCTAAAAACCACCCGAAACCTTATACTTGACCCATAATGAACGTGAAGCATGAATCATTCCATTTACGCCATCTTTTGCTACTTCTATGAAACTCAAACTACATTGCAGACAGCAATATTTGATGAGGCTATGGATTATGAAACCCAACTATGTATACCTTCACAAAAAAAAAAAATGCTGTGGTTTTTTTGCAGCATGAAAGGTCTATATCATAACTTCATCAGTCATTCCCAAAATCAGCCTTGCTGGTTTAGGTGCTAATTTTGTCCTAAATCATCATTCTGTGATGATGATGCAGGGGTTTCTTTTTCCTTTGTCATACTCTTCTCGACGATCATGTTGCGGCTGCTGCACAGAAGAGCAGTGTAACGCCACTCCAAAGCCTGCAAAACCTCCCTGAAGATCTGTTTGCCTTTGTGGCAGTCCTATAAGTCAAATGAAATGTGGCAGTCTTCCAGAACTCACGTTGAAAAAGGTCACCTAGTTTTAGTTTTGAAAGCTCTTTGCTTTCGATAAGCTTATGTGTCATTTTTTTTTTCTTTCTGTTCAGAGCTGCATTGATTTTTCACCAACATCTAGTATTGATGATTGGAGAGTTGGACCAATGTGTAAAGTCCTCTCCTAAACATCCCAAAGATTGTCAGTGGGATTAAGGTCTGGGCTCTTTACTGGAAAATTCATGTTTGAAAATGATGTGTCATGCTCCCTGGACTGCTCTTTCAGTATTTTAGCCCAGTGAATCCTGGTGTTGTCATCTTGTAAGATGACAAATTAAATCCCAAATTAAAGGCTTTATTTCTTTTTCTTTTTTTGGATTACCGAAACCTTACTTTGGATTACTGATACCTGGTTTTCCTACGGCCACACGTTCATCCGAACCCAGTGCATATTCTTCACATTGCACAAATAAAAGTGCTCCTACTTTCACTATTAGACAGTTACAACGTTGAGTTCCTTACTCAGGTTTCACCAAACATTCAAATGATCTCTGATTACAATCATTCAAAACAACATTTTTCCAACCGCATTTCCTCCTCAAACAAGACAGTTCACTTCTATCCTTATAGGTCTTCATAATGCCTTGGACAGTTCTCAGCCTAATTTTACAGTTTTTTTGTTGTTGTTTTTTTTAAGTTCTCAGTTGTTTGGTTAACTGCAGTGCAATAATTTGACCCTTCTGAAAATGATTAACATATTTTTTGTTTGAGTTATTAGATTAGTCAACAGTTTCCTGGTGAAACATAATAATCACTGCTGTATTTTTGGGGGGCTAAGTAAGCACTCACAGTTTACCTTTTTTTTTACACTAACCGTTACACTAGTTTTCCAGAATTTACTGCTTTTATTTCTGCTCCGCTCTCCTTTAGGAACGGCTGATTGGAGAGATTGATAAGCTGAGGAATGAGATCGACCATTTAAAGCGCCGCAGTGGGGCATTTGGAGATGGATCTCATCCCCGGTACAAAACTGCTTTTATATTGGCTTTTATAGTTTCGCTGTAATATATAGCACATAACTCTGTGATGGATTGGCGCCCGGTCTACAGTGTACCCCTGCCTTTCACCCGTGAGAGCTGGGATAGGCTCCAGCAGATCCCCCCTTGAACCTAAATAGGACTAAGCGGGTATAGTTAATGCTTAGATGTATAGATATATCTCACTTTATTCTATGTGCGCAATCTCAGGTCTCACTTGGGAAGCTCGAGTGACCTCCGCTTCTCCGTAGTGGAGGGCCAGGACGGCCACTACAGCACAACTGTGATCAGACGAGCACAGAAGGGCCGACTGTCCGCGCTACGAGATGACCCAAACAAGGTGTAGATTGTGGTTTTGTTTTTTTTCCATGAGGCCAAAGCAAAGCAGCTCCACATTTCCTAACACTGAGAAGCCCTTACAGACCCACAAACAAGATGTGAACATTTTTGCTACCCTCCTAACCACATGGAGCTCTTTATCTGTGCTTAACCCAGGATCATTTCTGCTGTGCTAGTAGGTGTCAATGCTTGGCTGTGTGACGGCCTCCACGCTTAACTCCCCATCCTCTACTAACCTCTCTGTCTTGCTGTCTCTCTCACCTGCTGCTGGACATAATGTGTGATGTAAGTTTTCTGTTCATCCACTTCCTCTCATAACCAGCAAAACACCTCAGCGTGTTTCATATTATGTCTTTACATGTATAATCTGTATTTTGTAAGAGTCCGCCCTTATAATTAATTCTTCTCACATTTTCACCAGATGAGTTGTATTTTGTGTTTGACTTTGTGCCCACGTGTGCTCATGTGTGTATGTTTTTTAGGTGTGTGCGGTGTGTGAACAGGACTACCCATCCTTGCGTGGCAGCGTCAGCCACCTCCTCGGCAGCGACCTCGAGGCAGAGTCAGACATGGATGATGATGTCAGCTCGGCCTTGCTCTCTCCCAGCGGTCAATCAGATGCTCAGACTCTCGCTCTTATGCTGCAAGAGCAACTTGATGCCATCAATGAGGAGATCAGGTGGCGTATTACAGGAATATGATATTACATGTTCCCTGTGGAAAGATTTGGCAACAAGGCTGCAAATAGAGGGAGAGCAGTTAGACAAAAGTGATTAAAAAGTACTTATACCGTTGAAAATAAAGGTACTGCTGGTGCTTATTCTTAAAGCTATACATAAAGGGAGTCATTAGACAGATAAATGACAGTGAGCTCCTAAAGTCACAAGCTGCAAAGACACAAGAAAGACACACTGAAGTGCAGTTTCCAGTTATAAAGAAAAACCAAAAGCATGATTTTCACAGAAGAATTTAATCATTTAGCAGATATAGATGGACTGCTCTGAGAAGAAACTGAGCCTCAACAGTGAAGGCGGGAGACAATACTGAAAGCCACCAGCTGCATTTTTTAAGAGGCGTTGTAGATATTTGATTTCCCTGAATAAATTAGTGACCACCAGCACACGTTTGTCCAAATTTAACTTTATCTTAAAGATCTGGGCTAAAAGAGGTGTGAGACAGCCCTGTTGACTGACTCTTTACTCGCATTGGTAAGTGGACGTTAGGCTCAGAGAATCAAACGGACAAGGAAGTGAAAAGTAAAATCAACATATAAGTTGACTGCAAAACATTCAAGATACAACTCTGTTTTTCCTCGGCTCGGTTGTCAGTGTTCTGTATGCGTGCCTGCTTGTACTGTGTGCGCAGGATGATCCAGGTTGAGAGAGAGTCGACAGACCTGCGCTCTGATGAGATCGAGTCCCGGGTGAACAGCAGCAGCATGGACGGTCTCAATGTGACCCTTCGACCACGGGCTCTCCCCACATCTGCTACTTCCCAGTCCCTTGCATCATCCTCCTCCCCGCCCACCAGTGGCCACTCAACACCTAAACATCATGGACGCAACACCAGCCACCATCTCGGCATCATGACTCTGGTCAGAGAGCACGCTCACTCAAAATATTGGACTTTAGACGAAAGTGTGTGGCTTGCTTTGATCACTGTGTTCTTTTTCATTCTGCAGCCAAGTGACTTGAGGAAACACAGAAGGAAAGTGGCCGTAAGTTTGAAGACCCAGCTAAACTAACAGCTTTTATGTTTGACTGTGTTTGTCATAAATGAGCTGAGGTGCTTTTTGTGGCTCTTTCAGTCTCCAGTGGAAGTGGACAAAGCCACTATCAAGTGTGAGACTTCACCTCCCTCCTCCCCCCGCAGCTTACGGCTAGAAACCAATTTTGCTCAGTTCACAGGGAGTCTGGAGGATGGACGAAGGTATGACAAACAGTGTGCAAGTGGACGTTTCTAAGACTACTAACACTTACCTCATTCTGTGCTTTATACACTTTCCATTTCTTTCCATTTCTTGTTTAACAATAAAAACATCTCTCAGAAGATGTTCTGCTTTAATGCGAAACTCTAGGCAAAAAAAAAATGTATTTCTCAAGCACTGGTCAATTTTTAGATCCTTTTTTCCTTTTTGCTTCCATAATACATCTTCTCTCCTACTTCCTTTAAGCATGAAAATTATAAATATTCCCAAATTTGTTTTCTAAAATCCCGTGAGTCAGAAATGTCAGTACAATTAAACAAGAACTTTGTTGCAGAGATTTATGCCAATGAGAACATAAATAGCTAGTTATGACCTCATCGCATGTTTAAACACAGAATTTCACATATTTGTCTGAATGAAGCCAATCATATGGGAAAGTTTCATAGTAATTATTTACCCTGGTAATTCGTGGTGTTGCAGCAAGCAGAAGAAAGGAATCAAGTCATCTATTGGCCGATTGTTTGGGAAGAAGGAGAAGGGTCGCATGGACCAGACCGTCATCAGGGATGGACAGTCTCTACCAGCTTTAACAGGTTCGCTGTAGACTCCACGTTACATCTTTTACAATGTTCCCCATCAGCAGTTAGAGACTAATGCATACGTGTTGTGTTCTAGACTTTGAGATGGGTATCGGCGACACTATGACTCTGGGAAAACTTGGCACGCAAGCTGAGAGGGACCGCAGGATGAAAAAAAAGTATAAGATCACTTTAGAGTAGTTTTACCTACTTGTGAAAGTCAGTGTTATTCACAGGCGGTTTTCATGTAGTCGCCCTTATCCTTTTGTCTTTTTGTTTTATTCACTCTTCAGACATGAGCTTCTGGAAGATGCAAGGAAAAAAGGTCTTCCTTTTGCACAGTGGGACGGTCCTACTGTAGTCTCATGGCTAGAGGTATTCTACCAATCTCGCCTCCACTCATAAAACCCGCCTCTCTCTGTCTTCGTGGCAGGCAGCCACTGCCATCTGAGATGCAAGGGAATACAGTTCTAGCAAATACCCGATATTACGATCTGAACTGCCTTCTCCCGCTGTCTCTACATGTATGGCAACAATAGTGGTAACGTTGCATGTCTTGATGACTCTCACCAGCTGTGGGTGGGCATGCCAGCCTGGTATGTGGCAGCCTGTCGTGCCAACGTGAAGAGCGGAGCCATCATGTCAGCGCTGTCTGACACAGAAATCCAGAGGGAGATCGGCATCAGCAACCCTCTGCATCGGCTCAAACTCCGTTTGGCCATCCAGGAGATGGTCTCCCTTACCAGCCCGTCCGCACCACTCACATCCAGAACGGTAAAAACACAAAAAACTAAACAGCTATAATAAACAATTAAAACATGTACTCAACACATGTAGACATTTTACACAACCCTGAAACTGTTGCACTGGTAGATGTAACCTTCACTTTGCATGCTCAGGTGAGCTGCCTATCACTTTTTAGCCGTTTTAATTCTGGATCAGATCACTGTTGAGGCTCGGTTCATGCCTTCCACTGGACTGATTTGTCCTTTTCAGCCGCATTAAATTGCATGCGTTACTGTGAGAAAATAACACCTAAACAGTGCCAGATGTAGCTACAAGCTACCTGCTTGAAGTACACTTCCTTCCTTGGCATCACTCAACAAGACGTTTGTCTGTGTGTGTCTCTGTCTGTGCGTTTGTGTCTTTTTTGTGGGGGTGGGGTGGAAATATGGACACGAGTGCATTCTTGGATGCATTTCTGTTTGCCCGCATATGAATGCTTTTGTATGTGTGTGTATATGTGTGTGTTCCGGTGTATTCTTGTCCTCTGAGCAGTCCTCCGGAAATGTGTGGGTGACTCATGAAGAGATGGAGAACCTGGCTTCCTCCACTAAAGCGGTCAGTACCATCTGGGTGCCCCCTCCCCCCCTCCCTGTTACCCCACCCAACACTCGCACTCACTGTCCCCACGGCAACACGGATACGTGCTCTCCCGGAAGTCCCCTTTAAAAACCCACTACATCACACACTAACATGTTTATGTGCCTCCACAGCTATTTGTACATGTTTTTCAGATATAATTGATGACAACTGTGGTTACTTGGTTTGCATCTTCATTCAAGGTTCAGTTGGTAATGTGAAAACTGGAGGTTCACTGCAGGGTAAAGATTGAGAATTACGTGTGTGCTCATGTTTTTTCTTAACATGTGTGAGTGTGAGATTAGCCCCTGTCTCACTAACATCATATGTTGTCTCCACCATGCTGCCACTCAGGAGAATGAGGAGGGCAGCTGGGCTCAGGTGAGGCCACAGAGCTGCGGACATCTGTCTGTTCAAACCGTGACTTGTGTACCGAGGCTCTTCGCAAGCACAAACACACAAATAAGGGCAAATTCACCTTCAGCTTTGCTAAATAATGTTTACAGATAATGTTTTTTCCCCTATTAATCAGTGAAATACCATCTGATATTTGAGCTAGTTTCATGCTTCAAAATGCTCATATACTCTCATATTCTCAAACTCATATTCTCTGTTTGATTTTGCCTACTGTCTCCACTCTGTGGATGTGGTTAGAATAAACCCAGCCCTAATAGTTTAGTTATGAACTTACATTTCTTTTTTTTTTCCAATTACCTGCCAACGTTTTTTCCAAATGTGCGCCCGCTTTTTCTTAAACTTACTTTCCAACAGCTCCTCAGTTGACTTTGTCCAATGACGGAGTATTGTAGCACGAAAAGTTATTGAAGACGACCTTGTCCCGCTTGATCTTTCAGCTGAGTCACTCTGCATACCTCTGAGTTTTTGATGTCTAATATTGTGTAGTTATCACTTTTGTTAGTCAAACCTGTGATTTACTTCCCACAGTACAGTCCTGCAGTACATTATGAGTCAAACATTTTAATCTTCATTGAGCTTTTTATCCATGTATTTATTAGTTTTCATCCTCTTAGGTAATTTTTATTAACCTGGAACTTTGAAAAACCCTCTTTATTTATTTGTGCACATCTGTAACATCACATACCATTCTGCCTGCAGACCTTGGCATATGGAGACATGAATCATGAGTGGATAGGGAATGAATGGCTGCCCAGCCTTGGTCTGCCTCAGTATCGCTCCTACTTCATGGAGTGTCTAGTGGATGCACGGATGCTGGACCACCTGACCAAGAAGGACCTGAGGAGCCACCTGAAGATGGTGGACAGTTTCCACAGGTTGGCAGCACTGGCGATTACCTCAGCTGCTGTTTGATCTGCCGCCTCGTCCATCTGCTAATTGGATACGTTTGCATTGACTAAAGAAAGCTAAGGATGCACATGTGTTTGTGTTCTTTTGTGTGTGCTTTCAATATGTGTGTGTGTGTGTGTGTGTGTGTGTGTGTGTGTGTGCGTGTACCAGGGCTGTGTGTGTGTGTGTGTGTGTGTGTGGTGTGTGTGTGTGTGTGTGTGTGTGCGTGTACCAGGGCTAGTCTGCAGTATGGCATTATGTGCTTGAAGAGACTCAATTATGACAGGAAAGACCTTGACCGCCGGAGAGAGGATAGTCAACATGATATGAAAGGTACACCTGAAAGACACCTATGTCCACATGTATAGTTAAAAAACTGCAATCCCACACCTGCACGTGTCCCAATACTGGTGCTCAAGCTTGCACACCTCAGGCCAGACTACCACCTAGTGGTTCTTAAGTGATATAATGCTTAGCACTGAAACAGCTGTTACTTCATCTGTCAAAAGCCAATCTTATGATCTAAAGCCCCACTTGTATGTGGAGTGGTCCACACACACGCGAGCATGCACGCTTAGATCTCGCCAAAACCCTCGCCCTTTTGACCTTGAGTTCAGCACATGAACTTGACTCAGCTGTCGCGTCAAATCAGAATCCTGTCCAGGATATACACACGTAAACACATGCGTGCATGCACACTGTCCGCCTGTTCCAACTTGGAAAGCTGGCTGACAGCTGCGCTTTAAATGAACAAAAGGAGTGTGCCAGTGAGTTGACACCATGTGGACATGGAAATTATCTCTTTATCCGACTCTCTTTCACTGAATACTTCTATATGGTTTTGATCAACAGTAGGAAGACTGTTTATGTTACCATTGTGCTACTGTTTGATGAATCCAAATTACACACTTTTTTTTTTCAGATGTCTTGGTGTGGACCAATGAACAGGTGATCCACTGGGTCCAGTCCATTGGTCTAAGGGAGTACAGCAGCAACCTCTTAGAGAGCGGCGTTCATGGAGCGCTCATCGCTCTGGATGAGACTTTTGACTACAGCAGCTTAGCGCTCATCCTGCAGATCCCTATGCAGAACACACAGGTTGTTATGAAGAAAAACGCTTCTCACAGCAGCATTTAATGATTCAGGAATAATTAAAGGCAACAAATTATAAGAAAACACCTTTTGTCCTGACGACCAAATCAAAAACTCTGACTTAGTATAATGCTGTTTTGTGCAACCTGAGTCTAAAATATATATAACATATATATAACATTGAGCCATTCAGACTGACAGGGTTCTGTGATGTCACAGATCCATTCCAGCGTAGTTATCCAGATTTCCCGTCTTTACCTCCATGCAGCTTAACATCATGCAGGAATCACTGTAAAAAGGATAATTTCCTGACTGCTATAAATAAACCAGTAAAAAACATGTTGAAAATGTAATCTGTATACTTTATCTCTTTAGTATTTATGCCACAGACATTCCATTAAGATAGTGGAAAAACTGTGCCACTGTTTAGATGAAATATCTGTCCTCAGGACCCCCTGTCCTGCATGTTTAGATTTTGCCTTGCATATCAACACACCCGTTCTAATTATTGGTTGTCATTAGGATGTCACCAAGGTCTGCACAAGTCTGCTAATGACGCAGTCATTTGTATCAGGGTCTGCTTAAGCAGGGAAATGTCTAAAACATGCAGTACAGGGGGTCCTGAGGACCAGAGTTGAAGACCTATGGTTTAGGGTATTGATACAAAGTGTCTTTTATCACAACTTCACTGTATTTCCTGCTCACAGAGGCTGTTTGTTTTTCAGGCACGGCAGGTTCTGGAGAGGGAGTTCAACAATCTGTTAGCGTTGGGGACAGACCGCCGACTAGAAGAGGTGACCTAACAAGCAGTAATTTTGGTCGGATAAAATATAGCTGAAAAAAAAACAAAACAACAAAAAACAACATGACCTTGCTTTTTTTTTCTCTGTCCCTGTAGAGTGGAGATGACAAGTCATTTCGACGCTCTCCATCATGGCGCAAGAGGTTTCGGGCTCGTGAGGGTGGGGCAGGTTTAGGGATGATGGCAGGCTCTATGGAAACGCTACCTGCTGGCTTCCGTATGCCATCTATGTCCATGCCACACTCCGTTCATTTGGCATCCAAAAAACAACTCCAGCCCGAAGGTTAATTGCTATACCTCAATGTTTGTTTTGTTGGGTTTTTTTTAGAAATTGATTCCCCTGACTAACTAAGTGCATGCTGTGTCCTCTCTGTCCTGCTGTCCATAAAACTCACTGCCACACCCCTCTTAAAGCTCCTCCCCCAGCACCTACGAGACTCGACCCCTCAGCTGTGCGGACCTATTCATGCTAACTACACTCTGCTTACTAACAGGAGTGCTAATTCTGACAGGTAAGTTGATAAAACACCAACGGAAACGGCCCTAAATGTTTAGGTCAAGGTTGGCCCACACAAAGATTTTCAAAATGCTAGAAACCACGCATGCATGTATAAAATCCTAGATTTTACAACTTTGGTCCTATAGTGTGCAGAATGCACCAAAATTACCCAAACAGGACATCACACACTTATAAAAACCCACTTAATAAAAACGACCATGGTCACGACTAAGAACACGGGAAATTGCAGACAATCACTTACACTCAAATGCACCTTTATTATGAAGAAACTTGATGACAACATGAAAAACGAAAAATGTGTTTTGGAGTGTCTCCGGTCTTCTGTAGAAGGTAAATGTTGGCTTCTGCTGAATTTAAAAAAAAAAAATTTTTTTTTTGGTTAGTTACATTAATCCATTCTGATTTACCTCCCATAGACCAACTGCACTGTATGCAAAGAAATAACAGGAAATTTTTGTATACTACTTCTAGAAAAATATTCTCTCAATAATCCATCTCTTATCAAGGCTCTAGCATTCTTAATGAAACTCATACTAGAGGAAAATCTGAAAAAAATAGTCTGTTTAATTATCAAGATGGCTGGAACTTTATCTACGACCTTCGAAACGGTAAAACTGAGTTCAAAATGACCTCTGATTGTCCTGTTTCGTGTGGCTGATTTTTAGTCTGCTTTTAACCAATACGGGCAACTGCATGGTAAAGTGGCACAGACTTTACAATGACTGCACTTAAACCAGACTAAAGTCACGCTGGTTGGCTTTACACTGAGTTGAGCCTTTTAGCTTGTGATCAACTTAAACTTAGTCATTTATTTACTCTGATATTTACAATTAATTTAAACTAGAACTAATAGTGCTTCCATAAGGTAATTTGTTTGTTTTAAGACAAAGAAATAAAACTAATGCAGCCTGATACAATGACAAATAGAAATGCTATATTATTATGATTTATTATTATTATTAATATTATTATTGTGGGCCTCTATCGGAGACCCACGGACTCTCAGTCACTTAGCCTGTGCAGGGTACAGTCGGCTACTCGTTGGCTCGCAGTCCAGTTACTAAGCCTGGAGGAACGGTTCACGACAAAGATGCTCTACCAGAGGCTGTAAATATGTTTTTCTGTTCTCAAGTCGGACATTTTAACATTGGAGTCAGTGGAGATTGGCTGCAAAAGCGAGTCAGTCTCTGTCGGTCAGTCAAGGAATTGCAACGAAACTTAGTTACGCATGAGCGTCAAGGTGGAAGTGAGACGGTTGGCACTTGGGTCTACTAAGTCTGTTTTGGTCAGACTTCACGTGGATTGGTGGCCTTTGGTCCTGAATCGTTGAAGGTCAAGCCAGGGTCCGTCACACCAGTCTCTTGGTGCAAATGACAGCACAACAAGCCATATTACTTTTAATTAAGATTTATGATGTTCTCTTAGCTCATAATTCACAGCTCAGATGTCAGGTTCCCTTAAGATGCTAAGTAGATAAAGTGATGACAGCTAGATTTTGACACCATGGACTGGAGCTGTCACTCAGAAAAAAAAAAAAAAGTGGCTTAATATAGTTTTACCTGATAAAAATCACCCTCCACACACGACTGACATGGGTGTAAAGGAGACAAAGGCACATGAGTTAATTTAGCACAATGTTGCAGCAGGAAAAAGTTAAATTTAAAAAATCCAAATATAGAAAGCAGTAAAGACACAATCATAGGGAGCAATAACCAGCAGAATGATGATGGACCAGCAGGAGAAGAAGAAAAACCAGGACAATATATAGATGAGGGCTGACAAGACACAGGTGTGAACAATCAGGACAAAGGAGAGCATAGGGAGTCAAAGTTATAAGCACACTGAATAATTACTGAACCTATTACACTGATAAAATTACTTTATATTCTCTCTTATCAAATCTGTCCAACCATCATTATTTCAAGTCAAGATATTACAAAAAAACGATATCTGATCCTTTCTGAAATGATCTGCCAAGGTTCCCACCTCATTCAGCTGATCCACGCCAGAAGAGCTGCAGAGCTGCAGGCAAATATTTCCAACAGAAGGTGTCGTTTTAAGAGATCAAAACAGGAGAACAGAGCCTTTAAAAACAGTATATGAGCACAAAGCAACGGGCTTAGAAGTAACCTCAAACCAGCCAAAACTGATGAAAAAAAAATAGAAATAATTTTGAAATACAATATCTGGATTTTGTTTTGTGATTGGAATGATTTCCTGTCAAGATATTTATTATAATTTGTATTTGTTCATTTATATTTAATTAAAGTTTTTATTATATCTGCTTTATATATGTGTGTTAAAGTTAAACCAAGTAGCAGATGCATATTTAAGACAGATTTTGACATTTAAAGTGCTGCTGTGCACTGATTCTGCCACATGTAGTATGCAGTATGCCAACGATGCAAAGAAATCATACTACTATACTATAAGTCTTGAAAAATATTCTCTCAACAACTGGATGGATCTGTGACATCATTACGTGACCACAGTCCGTGGTCACAACAACAGCAACACTTGCACAGAGAGTCTTGTTCACTCTCTGTTTCTTTATGTCTAACTGTCACCACCTTTCATTCTCTCTTCCAGTGCATTCTCATTACCTATATGGACATGTGCTTGCGGCCTTTTGAGAGTGATATGCCAAATCTGGAGCTGTGGACCTGTGTGCCTCAGGGGAAGCTCTTCACTCCTCTGTTGCCCGGTCTCACCTCCCACCTTTGATCTCTCACCTCTCCTTCAGACATGTGCAATACAGAGGCCAACTCTGACTTTTGAACTCTGAGAGTGCTCATTGGCTGCACTCGCTGCTGTAAAGGAGGCTAATCCTGGTCTCACCGAGTTTACCCCAGAACTCCCAGTAGCCTTGTTCTTGTGGTGTTGTGCTTCTGCTCCCCTGGTCTCAGCTGTGGGTTCTTGTCCTGGTTCTAATAGTCTCAACATGGCAAAGTCAAAAAAAAAAAAGTCTCCCTGTGTTAACAGTTGAATTGTTTGGAAAAGATGGTGACTAGATGGTGTCCAGTCACTGATTTGGACTTGAGTGTGATGACTATTTGTATAAATGGCAGATCAACCTGCACATTACCCCTCTACCGGTTATGCAAGGTATTACTCATTTATCAACTGTACATAAAATGAATGACTTATGTTTTTTATAGAAATATCATATATATATATATATATATATATATATATATATATATATATATATATATATATATATATATATATATATATATATATATATATATATATATATATATATATATATATATGATTTCCAAATATCTATGGAAAAAGTTATAATATTGCTGTATGACACCCAATGCCCTGTATTCAATAGTGACTGTTCTCTTTCTTTCTCTCTCTCTCTCTCTCTGTGTTGGGCCTTTGCGTGTCTATTACCGTATGCTGAAAGTGTTTGACTCAGTGGTGGGAGGGACTCACTAAAGGAGGAGTACATTTCTTACAAGGACTCTTCACAGGTTCATGGGTCCAATTCTCTCTTTGCTTCCTCACCTGTTCTTTCCTACTCTCCCCATCTCCTTTTTAAGACACAATATAGCGGTTACTTCTCCTTTCTCCACCTCTCTCGCCTTCTGTCTGAAACTATGTAGCCTAGAATAGAAAGAATCATTTAATATGAAGCGTGAGTGCGTGTATGTGTTGAACTGAGGCATGGGCCTCTCTTCTGGTGACTTGTAGAGGGGTTGTGCGTGAAAGGTCAGCGCCAGCCATGTGACCATAACTTTTCTCTCTGGATGGTAGTTTGAACTCTGTAGCTCTTCTCTGTTGTTTCCAAACATCTCTCAAGTCAAACTGTAAACTGCTGCTCAACATCAGTGAATGATAGCCACATGATACTGCTCTGAGTGACAGACTCGTCTGTTCTTGTTCTGTCATCTCCCATTTAGTTGCCATGGAGACGTGCCAGCGAGCAGTCCATACACTTGGCCAACCAACTCATCTGTTGAGAAAGCAGCATATGAGCTAGTGAATTGCTGGATGGCTGTACAATCTTTTTATTTTTTTATTTTTATTTTATTTTACAGTTTTTCCAAGGTGTCAAAAGGTGTAATGTGCTATGTGGCAGCTATGAGTACTGTGTCTTTATTCCAGGTGTTAAACAATGCTGACAAATCAAGATTTTATTATTTGGCTATCCAGAAAAAAAAGTGTACTGTATTTATGACACACTATAGACATAAGTAAAGCTGTTTTTATAAAGATTTTGGATGTTGTCTTCCTTTCGAAGTTATCAACACCATACAACTGTATTGAAAATGGTTTTTATTTCAAGAACTGAACAAAACATCACTTTTCAGAACATCTACAAATACACAACAGTCTTAGTTATAAAAGTCAAAAAAATAAGTTAGCAAAAAATAAAAAATAAAATGGCAAAACCACTCTGTAAAAAAAAAAAGAAAAAATCAAAAAGAAGGGAACGTATTTACATCACTAGCATTCATAACCTGTTTAAATTAAGCAGATCTTGGTCAAAACTGCTCATGGTACATATTGGCCCCACAATTAAACTCGTGTTTTATTTTGTTCTTTTTTTTTTTAAGCATTAAAACTCACACAGAAAGAATGAAAGATCAGGGAAAGGCTTTGAAAAGAGGAAGTTAAGTATGGAAAAGGACCGGGCTTTGTCAGTCCTCAGCGGTTCTAGTAGTCTTGAGACAAGCCAAACAGAGATCCACTCTAGAAACAAGGTGTTGGGTCTTTGCAGCGACTAACCGCCACCAGTTCTGGCGGACACATCTGGACCACAACGTAAGGGATGCGATGATGGGAATAAGGCCCCATCGTGAAAGGAGTTTTTTTATTTTCTTTTTTTTTGTAGACCCTCAGAACAGCAGCATTACAATGCTATCAATGACAAACTTTTGAATTTTTCATAAGACAAACCACTCAAATCAGTAGATGCACAAAAGAATGAATCCTTTAGGAGTGGCTGTTAGCCTCCACTACCAATTGTCTCTTTGCCTTTTGTTTGTGCTTCTTTGTGAAACTGCATGTATGATTATTCTGGTTAGAGGATCTATTTGGGAATGTCTACAGGAAAAGCCACAGGTCCATCAGCCACAGAGATGCCATCTACAATGGACGTCAAGGCACGCATGTTCCCCTGCTCTGGAGAGTCGGCAGCACTCAGGAGATCTGCACAAAGAATGCAAGTCCGTACCAGTCAAGACCAGTGAACATTGTTTGTTCTGTTTTTGCCAATCTACCGGGAATTTGGAAGTGTGCTCACCCTCATTGCTGTAGCTCTGCGGGCACTGCTCAGGAGTGCTGCTCCACTCTGGGCTGCTGCAGCAGGTGCTCCCGGAACTGGGTTCGCTTGACGATGACACCTGTTACCATGGAGACACAGGCACAGAAGTTGCTGTCAGTCACTGTTATGATACACAAAACGCCACACAGAATCACATCACACACCACCCTGCAGTGTAATATCATATACACTAACCAAACAGGAGCAACCCTTCTGTGTCCGTGCGTCTTATTATCATTATTATTAAAGGCATCTGGCATAAAACACTATAGATGGTGAATTTCCAAGCAAAACTTAGACCAAGACTTTCAATTACAAAGCAGATTTTACAGTGGATCAGCACATCAAAGTCCACCAGCTTTATTTTTAATTTAAAACGCATGTATCCTCCTCTAAGTCCATTTTTTTCCCACCACCTCTGCTTCTTTTCAACTATAAAATTGCATGTTTTTTTTGTTTCTGTTCTTTCTCTGTGTCCGAGACTTCCCTCTCCTGTCTTAACTTACTCTGGGCTGGGTTGGGCTAGGTCGGTAGTGAAGTCCCTGCTGTCCGGTCTCAGTGTCCTGTTGGTTGAGGGAGGACACCAAAGCCTGCAGCCTTTCGATATACTGGATGGCACTCCGCAAGATCTCCACCTTGGGCAGCCTTTGGTTGGGGTTCATCAGGGTGCTCCTCTTCAGAGCATCGAAAGCCTCGTTTACCTTCTTCAGGCGTCTCTTCTCTCTCAGTGTGGCTGCTCTCCGACGGTCCATGGTCACAGTCTTCCTTTTGCAAAGCTTACAGGCCCAGGGCAGGCACTGACCTGGGCAATGGGGCTCAGAGTGAGGTGACAGGCTGGATGGCGACACTTTGTCCTCTGTGCCTGTTACTCCGGCACCAACTCCCCCTGAAAGACTCCCACACAAG
Source organism: Xenentodon cancila (assembly GCA_014839995.1). Classification (NCBI taxonomy): domain Eukaryota; kingdom Metazoa; phylum Chordata; class Actinopteri; order Beloniformes; family Belonidae; genus Xenentodon; species Xenentodon cancila. The sequence goes on along the minus strand of CM026203.1, from coordinate 13,462,414 downwards.
CCCATCATGGAGTTCCTGTCCTGATAGCCACCTTGGTCATATGCCCCGGGCAGGCGAGAGGGGAAGTAGCTGTCCCCTCCTTCATAGAAGCGCTGGTCAGGGAAGAAGTAAGGGTTGGTCTCAAAAAGCTCCATACCAGGTAACACTGTGTTCTGGGTGTACAGGCGCAAAGATCCCCGCTTCCTTTGGAAATGCTCCTCAGTAAATGGTCTTTAGTCCTGTGCTGAAGCGCGTGTTGGAGTGTGTGAGTGTATGCCTGTCTTCTTCCTGGCCTAAGTTTGTGATGAGTGGAAGATGTGTGGAGAACAACTGGTGTGGAGCAACTGTAGGCTGGCATTTAAACCCCTCTGCCTGCTGCAGGATCACAGGGTTAAATTTAGCACGAGCCCCCAGAAACCTGACACGACGTTTAGCTGTTGCTGCACATCTACACTTCACATCTCCCTTGGGCCCTGCTCTCTAGGGCTTCAAGGCCCGTTTGTGTGTGACTTTCTGTGGGTTTGTGTGCCCATGTGTGCTTTAAGAGGCCAGGACACGATCAGGTTGCTGGGATATGAAAGAGATAACCTCAGATCAAAGATGTCCGTCTTAATGAGCTAATCCCAAACTTGCGTCCTCCTTGACTCTATACATGAAGTGCCCATGAGGACGTGGGTGGGGGGGGGTCGTAACAGGGACAGTCAGTCTGGAGACAGCTGTCACCTCTACTAGGACCCATTGATATGTAGTTATAAGTTGTTTTTTTGTTTTGTCGGGATGATGAGTAGATGAAACCAAAAACTGTTGTTCACACAAAAATAATAACAGGCGGTGTCACATTCATGGTAATCAAAAGGGGAAGCGATAAATGTGTATTTCCTCACTTGGCATGAAGTACATGCCATTGTTGCTGGCTGCTGGCTTCTAGGTGCAGCACTTCAGCCGTCGACTTTCCTTTCCTTCCTAGATGATTGCACAGCGTGATGCAACTGACCTTCTGAGTTCAGCTACACTCTGAACTAGGCGGGTCTGTGCATGCATGTAAGTTAAGCACCAAGGTTCATTTTACACTTAAAAAAAAAAAAAAAATTTTAAATGAAGAGACAACAATAAGACAACCAAGCCAGGGAATCGTTTTCACTGTCCTGGCTGCTTCCAGCAAGTCATAGTGTTAGTTTATCCAGCAGGCGTTAATCCTTCCAGGACATGTCTCACCTCATAGCTCAGCAGCTAATTCGGACTGGTTTCCGCTTGTGTGGATGAACGGCCAAAACACACACTACCGTCAGCAGAGAAGCGGACTGAAGTGAGAGGGAAAGGCTTATATCCGCCTGCATCTCACATCACTACCAGAGTTAGTCTTTTAGAGAGTTAAACATCAATGTAGGTTTACACACACTTGTGGATCAGTTCATACCGGCCTTAATTACAAAAGGCATGTTGCAATAAACCATCATTTACACTTTTCATGTTAAGATTTTTATTTTTTTTATCCATATGTATCACTGTAGCGCAAAACATTTAGACCCTACGTTTAATTCAAATGGTAAAAAAATGGACACCACATCAAATAGACACACATACAGTCTTTTTTTCTTTTTTTTAATACATTTTTATTTTGATTTAATGGCAGCAAACGTTTCAAAAGAAGATGGTTGATTATAGAACGGCGGTTAGGGTTGAGGACCTCGCACATTTATGAAGGCATATGATGTATAATATGCATATGATTTATACAGATATATGCAGTTTTGGAGTAACATGCTGCTTCTAGAGAATGTCTTCTTCAGCAAGAAATGTGAATTTCAGCAAGTTAATTCCACACCAGATATAATTGAACAACTCTGTGTAAACTGTCCTGCCGGCAGTCCAGACCGCAAAAACAGTCGACTATTATAAAACAAAACATGTGACAGAGGAGGGCCTCAACTGTGGAATCATTGATCAAGCAAGCAAGGGGCAGTTCTGCACTTTCAACAAGACACCAGATCATCTCAGTTCCCAAGATGAGTGTTGCTAAAAAGAAAGAAAGAAGTGATGCAACACGGGCGTAAACACACCTGCGTCTCCCCGTTTGAAACATGTTGCTTGAATGAAATGTAGAATTAGTGCAATTTCACAGAGAGAAATGGACATTTCTATTTCAACAAGTGCGGGCTTGACTTTGAAACATTTTGACTTCATTTAACTGTTTTGCGAATCATTTCATCCTGTTTTATCTACACGTTACAGCGTACCCTCTGTGTACGATTAAAAAGAAATATAGTTTTGAAGGCTGTGTTTTACGTTTTTATAGCAGGCAGCATCAAGGTCATATTAAAAACTTAACATTTCACTGCAGTGTGCCAATTTCAGACTTTTGCTGTGGTTTACAGCTAAATGGAACAGATATTCTTATTTACTCCTCTTCATTAGACGTCTGCTGTCTAGTGTCAAGTTCTGGGCTCTGGTTTGGGGTTGAAACAAAGTGTGTAGCTGGACCTTGGCATGGGGTAGCAGTAGGCTGTCAGGTTAGTCTGTGATGGATAGTCACTGATGGTGGAGTGAGTACAAAGACGCCTGTGTTGGGCTCAGGGGTACAGCAGGGAGGGGGTCTACAGTGTGTCCGAGTCACTCATAACGCTCTGTCATCTCAACTCATTGTCAGCAGAACCCGTGTGCACGTGTTTTTTAGCGTCAGGCAACACACTCATCGGAGAAACAAGCCCCCTCTCAGCATTTAGAAGGCAGCATATAAGAAAAGATTGTTTACTCACCGTTTGCAGAACCTGTACTCATATTTTCCATCCCAAGTTCAGCCAGAGCAAAAAACATATAAACATACGATCTAAATGCAAATCAGTTCAAGTTTTTACCCGGACAACAATTAGGAATGCACATACAACATGGAACGTGTTAATAGTTTTGATCCCATTTTATTTCATGGAATGGTTTGAATCTGAGATCGTTTTTAGATTTAACAGCCAAATTATTTTAAGGAAGGAAAAAAAAAACTGTGTAACATCCTGTGTTTGCGTGTGTGTGCGCGTGTGTGTTAACAGGGATTGCCCTCTCTCTGGCAGCTCTGTTCCACTTTTCCTCAGTGACAAGCAGCAGCACATTGTGGGACAGCTGAGGTTGGGTGGGAGGAGGAGGAGGGAGGGAGGAAGGAATGAGTCTTCCTCACCCCAGGTTAGCCTCACGATCATCACTGACCTGGAGAACTGTCATCTGAGAACAGTCGGGAAATCTCAGACATGTAAGATGAGAGGAACACAACAGTGAAGGAGCGTTGATTAAAGCTGGATGAAGCTCCACATCCGTCCACAACTAATATTAGATGAGAGTCCAGAAACAAATGAGTTAACCTAATTTCAAGAGGGAAAAAAAGTTTCTCTTCTTTGCGAATGTCATAATGCACTCATTTCCTTTGAAAGTTTTTAGCAGACAGGTTTTATCAGGTAAATTTTAGAGATACTTTGGGTTCTTTTAGGGAAAATTGAATAACTTCAAATCAAGATCAAGTTTTGTGGACACCAACGCGTCTTCGGTGGACGTAATAAATTTTGGTTGATGACAAAATATTGCTAAAGTTCACTGTACTGTGTCAAACATACTGTGTGCCGATCAGCCGATTATTGAATGACCTCTGATCCTTTTATATCTGCGATCCACTAAGTTCAGATCGGTTTTGGTCAATAATTTGGTGCCTTGTAGAGATTGTATTTTTTTTTTTTTCCACTTGCACTTTTAATTTCGAAGATAATACAACTATTATGTTCTGAACTTTATGATTGTCTATCAGTGTATCAGGTTTGAATTTAGCATTTGGAGGAGTGGAGAGTGTTTAAAGAAAAAGCAGCAGGGAAATATTATTGAATATGAAAAATGCATGGCTCATCTCTGGGCCTAGGCAGCAGGGAGTGTATCTGTGCTGCTCCCAGAAAGCAATATTCCCATTGAACTCTAGATTTAAGCAGCAGTATAATGCACTAGTCAGATGCCTTTGGCAGAGGACACGGTCACCATAGTGACAGCAACAGATGCCTAAGTCTAGTCTCAGAGACTGCTTCTCTACTGTTGACATAACATCCGTAACTGAAGCCTGCAATATCAGATCTCCCCCTGATTGCAACGATTTTATACTGGATTCAACATTTATGGAGGAAAAAAAAAGTGAAAAATAAATCACTTGAGTCCTCCAGTGAAAAGTGAATGGAAGTGGTGAAATCTGATTTCTATACTATTCTGCTTCCTGTTTCTATGGAGCAGAGACGGTCCCTTACATAAGTTGCAGTGGTGAACTATTTGACTGATGTCAAAAGGTGATGCGACACTACTACGGTCTGGCTCATCATCAGGAGAATACTCCCATTCATTCACATTCAGAATGAAGTGCTCCACCTGTGTTTTCACAGGGCTGTGGAGGCATGGAAAAAGCTTTCCAAAGTCCGAGGGGTGGTGGGGGTGGGTGGGTGTGGGGGCACGGTAGTTGTGCAGCCCAGCCGCACTGCTGCTCACTGGGGCTTTTATCGCAGCGTAATCCCCTACAACAAACAGAATGGCCGGCATGTGCATGAGCAGCTGTCGCAGTCTTAGTGCAAGTGGTGTCATGTTAAATCACAGGAATGGGCTGAGCCCCTGAGCCATCCACTGCCCTTCCCTTCACTGGCATCCCACTCGCTGCAAGACTCCAACGCACACAAACACACATACATTCTCATACCCACATACATAACCCACTTCCCACCAACATATTTTGGCCCACATGCTACATCCAAATGTATTTACTGTAAACAACCTGTTCGTCACTGCTACAAACATCCATATTATTTATATGGCATACTGCGTATTCCAATAATGTCACAATACTCAAAGCTGAAATCACAGACACGGCTTGAAAAAGGATCCATCTGTTTGAAACTTCCACTTTTACTCCAGTTAAACAGAAATGTATCTGACTGAGCTCTTTAAAATACACCAACTTCATTTGCAGGCACTTTACACCATGTGTAAACTACAACTGGCATAGTTTTCAACTTTTACATTCAACCTCCCAGTCAAGTTTCTACCTACAAGCATCATTTGCATTAAGTTTCTTCTTCTTTATATTCTCTTTATAATTGACACCTTCTTTGCTTATTCCTTTACTATCTTAAATCATAAACTCTCCGTCTTCATGCCTGACTCCATAGTTCTTCTCTTTGTTTTTCCCAGGCTTCAATGACCTTCTCTCATGTCAGTGGTAGGACAAATTTAGCGGCCTGGTTTCTGGAGCGACCAAATAGTCGGACAAAACAGAGGGGAATGTGTGTGTGTGTGTGTGTGTGTGTGTGTGTGTGTGTGTGTGTGTGTGTGAGGAAAGGTCCTGGACATACAGATACAGTTACAGATTTCCAGACACACAACCTGAAGAAAAACAAAGAGAGTAAACAGACTGAGGCTCACTGTCGTGGATGGGTACTGATGAAGGGCACAGGGAAATCGACATATAAGTACATATTTAAAAATAAGCTCTGTGCTAACAACAGTGCAAAGTGATTTAAGATAATAAAAGATTATAAAACAATAAAAATGTGGGTAAAAAACATTTCCCTTCTAAGCACACCGAAGAGGATAAAGGGTGAATATCTGAAGTTATTCTGATGAGACGGAGGCACTGTCACCATGGAAACATGCAGATCCTCTTCCCCTTTCTGGGATAGGCCGTTCTAGAGCTGCTGAGATCCGAGTGCCACATCAGTGACATGGCACTTATTCTTAAATATTATTTATGCTGAGATGCACCAGATGCCACAGTCATAGCGGTGTGCTGTTAAGCTCAAGCCTTTCAGTACAACTGTCGGTGTTATGCTATAATACCATAGCAAAACACAGGCTGAACAGCAACATCACAGTACAACTCTTTTGTGCAATGTTTCCAGTGCTCTTACACGGTTAAGAACTTTCATTTTTAGTCAAGTGTCTTATTTAAACAAAACTATGCCACATGTGTGATCTATACTTCACATCCCTACTGCATATAAAGCGCTTATGCAGGAGTGGTCAGAGTGCATATCTACACAAAGAATAAGAGGAAAAAAAATCCCCTACATCCAAATCCTAATGGATGTTCCACCATTAGGAACATTTTCATTGAAATCTGCCCGTGACTTCTAGTAATCCTGTGAGATTATTCAACAAATCAGTAAAAAATATGAAGTTTTTAGTACATTATTGCACATTTTATATATGCTGATTAATATGTTTCTTGCTGTTATACAGTAGTTGTGCATGAGTGCTGTAGGATGTATTTACCACTAAAAATGTCTTGCGTGATCATACCTGGCAACAAAGCTCCTTCTGGTTTTTAACTAAATTCAGTTCCCTTCAACTCAGTGTATTTTATCAGTGAACATTTATAACATAAAAGTTCATCTTAAGGCATTTTACATCAACAGCAAATCCAATTCAAATCTGTATTGTCACAATCGGTTTATAAATTCAGTTCATACATATTCATCATCCTCCATACCTGCTTATTCCCACCCAGGCTCACAGGGATCTTCAGGCAAATGGCAGGGGTACGCCCTGGACACCAGTCCATCCCAGGGGCACATATACACAACCACACACACTCGCATTCACTAGTTAGGGTATCATATATGTTTTTAGACCGTGGGAGAATTCAGGAGTACGCAGAGAAAACCCACTAAAGCACACAAATGGCCAATTCATAAACAATATATAATACTGAGGACAAACTGGAAGCTGGTTCCACAAGAGAGGAGCTCTGCCTCCCGTTTAACTTGTGGATACTCTGGGAACCACAGGTCACTCTGCTTTCACAAAATGCTCTGTTGGCAAGTGTTCTTTATATGCAATAACTTTCAAGTTCATAAAATCATATTTATATGCATGTTTTTTGTTTTTTTTATAGACTTATTTCTAGTACTGGATTCCAGACGGAGGACAGCTCTGCAGGGTACTTTCCACAAACGCGAAATAAACTGTTGAGTAACCGGATCGTAAATAGCATCCAGGGCTTCGGTAGCTGCAACATGAGGTCTACAGCAGCCAGATAACAGTAGTTACATCTGCAAACACAGTAGAGGGCAGCACGTCTGCCCCACTTTTCAAGAACGGGACAAAAATAAGTAAGACAAGCAGAGAGGGGAACAGTGAGTAAGCAGAGGAGACTCACAGGTGCTGGCACTCGGTCAAGACGACAGGACAGCTGCCCCATCACAGAATGACTTATTCTTCAGCACATACGCACACACTCTTCAGCATGACGTACTGTACAGTGGAGGGGAAAAAAAACAGATCCAATGACTGAATTAATTACTCCGACTGGTAACAAGTAAACATAAGCCGCCAGGTGTGCCTTAACTTTAATTGGATAAAGTTATTTCATTTACTTGTTACCAATTGAAGCAATTCGCATAATCTGATTAGCAATTCCCTTCTTTCATCAGTTTTATGACAACTTTCTCTGTTGAGCAAGACAACAAAATAAAGTACTCCCAAATCTTTATTGCTTAAAAACAAACAAAAACGTAAGCTGTAACATGAAACAAAAACGTTTGAACCATGTTTGAGGACATTAAAATCTCACTTCCAATAACTGTCACTATTAAGGCTGTTATTTTTGGACCACTATTACTAATGCGAGTTATGCCATTTACATGAGGTCAGTATCTGCTAGACGATTCTCTTGAGGTTATTCTGATCCTGACAAATACAACATTTGTTAATCTTTTGTAATTCTTTTTACGTGTAAAACAGCTCTAAAACAAGCTCTGTTCTGATTCTAGTCATGACAAGAGGCATGCTGTAAATGTGCTGGATGATTTCTTGTTTAGTAGTTTCTGCAAGCAGCAGTTACAAAAACTACAACTCATCTCCACCTGCTGGCAGAAAGGTTAAACACAAGTAAACAGTAGATCACCAAACTACAACGCATCCACTACGCCGAGCAGAACTAAGAAATGCTTGTCTTCTGTAACTGGATGTTTTTACATGTGAGAAATATATAGCACAGGGAGCACACAGTTTGTATCTGCAGACAGTTCACACAGTCACTTAAATAAATGGCATGTATGTGGTCCCGCAATTCAAAATCCAGAGAACGCAAAACCATCAAAAAAAAAACAAACATAATAAACAAAGGTATCAAATGGCAGTGTTATGCTTCTTGCAGATGTTTCATAAGTACTTTGCTGTCACTTTCTGTACAATCGTAACTCAGCTCATTTTTTTTTTTACTTCATTGTTAAGTAATTCACAAATGCAAACTACAAATTAGAACATTAACACAACTGTAGCTGTTCTGTTAAATTTGGTGGTCACAATTAGGACTGAATTATAAATAAATTAAATACAAGATATACATAAAGCTTTTATCGTGTCATTTGTGAAGAACACTGAAAAATATTTTAACATGGATCAACAATTATGAAATAACTTACTGCAGGCATAACTATAGGTAGAGTAAATATTGAACAGAAACATCGATTTGCAAAGAGAAAAGTACTTCAACTGTGCATTCTCAAGGAGGCTAAACATATAAAAAAAAAACATGTTAGAAGTTTAGGAAGAGGCTTAAATCTGAAGATTCTGTTTTCGGTTGTTATTTCCTTTCTTTTTTTAGGGGGACATACTCTTTGTTCTTCTTGTCCATATCACTAAGCTCACACAACATCTAGGGAGGCACAAAAGGAATTTAAAAAAAAAAAATGCTTAAAAAGGAAATAAATAAAATAAAATTAAAGATTTCCAACTCTTTGCCTAAAGGTTTGAAGTCAATATTAAGACAGAAAATTAGAAAAGGCTTAACCGTGAGCCTAATCAAAACTATAATTTTCAATACCACCATTAATTAATTAATTAATTAATTAAAAGAGGAAAAAAAGCCTTCATGACAATTATATCTTAAAAGAAACAACTCAGTGCACTGTTATTATCTATGTAAGAAGTAAATAAACAGAACTGTGCCCTGTCCCTCACTTAAATGTAGCAGCAAAACAAACATTTGCCGTGTCAACTTCTTTTTTAAGGTTTGATCCAACAATCTCATAACCAGTGCTCAGAAAAAGAAAAACTTTGCAAAGAAAGCTTAGATTCATCAAGTGCTACATTTTCTGTTCATCTTTGTGGGTTTTCAGGAAGGGTTAGGTAAGTATCTGGTCTTCGTATATATTAGCATGCACCTGTGTAGCTTAATGTGTTTTAAGTGTGTTTGGTATTTTCTTTTTTTTCCTCTATTGTAGTTGTATTTTTGTTCAGGTCACCACAACCTGACAAATGAGTTTCTGTGCCTCTCAAAGGATGAATATCTTAATAACCTTTTGAATAATCTTCCCACATCCTGGACAGGGAGCCTGGAACTTATGTAACCGTCTTGCACATGGGAAACATGTAAGCAGGTGAGCTGTACGTCCGTGTATTATATTTCCATTACGTGGTCGTACTCGACAGAGCTTACATGGCTCCATCAGTGCCTCGGGCCGAATGTCTTCAACCTCCATGCCCAGACTTTCCTGACTCTCCCCCTCTGAGAGCAGCTCATCCTTGTGGAAGCTAAAAGACCGCGGACCCTTGCCTTTACCCGTAACCACAGTGGGCAGCGGCCGGTCAGCCGTGGAATGTGAGGGCAGGATGACAGGGTCTGACACTGTTCTGCTGCAGTCTGGGACATCGATGCCTGTGTCACTGTCATCTTCATCATCATGGGTGGGGAGAGAGCTACATGCTGGGATGTCAGGGACAGACAGGGAATGAGCAAGTCGTGGGACATCTTTGAACCAGTTTTTCCGCAAAGCCCAGCAGCGAACACAATACCTCTGGACAGGTATGTTATATTTCCTGCACTCTGTGCACTGCCATGCATCCTGTGGAACAAGCAGATACAAAGTCACCCGTGCTTTCTTACATTTTAATTACAGACAACAATAACCTAAACTTAGGACGTACAAAAATACAAACCTGTGTAGATATCTCTGTATCGGTGTCATCGCTGAGACACTGAGAGTCTTCATCTGGCTCCTCATTCATCTAAACGGATATACAAGAAATCCAACTATATGATCCTAAAACTTGATGACACAGATCAATTATGTTTCCTTCCTGCTGAAACAGAGAAGCGACTTACTTGGGGACTGAGGTCTTTGATAGGAACTCCATTGATTTTCAAATACAAATTGAGGGAGCTAAAAATATACCACTCTGGTTTTGTGTTTTTGTAAAGAGGGAGGATATAAACCAAAGTAAAAGGCTTTGTTGTAGTCACATGCACAACTTGCCATGCAATCAGATGTTCAAGTAAAACTCCGGAGAGCGCTTCAAATCAGTTTTGTTAACCAATCGCCTAGCGTGTACTGTCACAAGTAAACAACCAGAATAAAATCCTAACCAAGCTCCTACCTCTCGATCCAGCTTGTCCTCCTTCCCTCCTCCGTAATCGTCCTCGAGTGAGCCTTCCCCTTCTCCTCCGCTACCTTCTTCCAGTGCAGCTTCTTTCATCTCTACACTCACTTGTTCACTCTCACCCTCAGTCAGGAACCAGAGGTCATCTGTCGTATCTGACACAATTGCTGTGTCCTCCTCCTGTACAAGGGAGACCTGACACATCAATGAAACTACAACGCAACGTTTTTGCTCCCCTTCATACAAATTACAGTATTTTTACTTTTTAAAAAAGGTAAGTCCCGTGTGAGATAAATAAATAAAGCAGGTTTTAACAGGGTCAGAGGATTGCTGTTCAATTAAAATACTTCCATTCTTGCTTGAGAAAGGACTTTCACTGATTTACTCTTCACAGAATAATGTTGATGGGTGAGAGGTCTAAAAACTGAAGCAGGTCAGTTTAGCAGGCAGATTTACTTCAGTCATGTTCTTCAAAATATGTACTAACTGTGGTTCAGCACCATCTTCATAGTGAGATTAACTTTTTCAGTGACATTTGTTGTCCATGTTCTGAGTTTTCTGAGACATTTCTGACATAAAGTTGAAAATGGAGCTCAAACTCTAAATTTCAAAATACACATATATTTAGTTTGTTGAAGCCTTATCGATCTCTTTTCATGTATATCCATTTTTATAAACTAGGTGATGAATGTGAGATAGCTTTGTAACACCACTTTAATTTTCCTGGAGATTTTCTAACATATGTGGTGTCTTACTTGATTTGTGTGGATGTCAGTGGAGCCGTTGCTCCTACGACTGTAGTTGTTGCGGAGATTACCCAAAAACCACCAGGGCAGCCCCGAGAGGTCCCACTCATCCAGAGTTACATCCAGTTTGGCACGTTTGCAGGCTGAGCGTGGAAGGCCTTCAACAGACTCTGGAGAGGTTTGGGACAGTTAAAATCAATCTATTTAGAAAGGTCTTGCTTGACAATGCCATCAAGAATATAAAAGAATAATCACCGTCATCTGGCTCCCGCGGCCGTCTCTGGGAGGGTGTCTGCAGGAGAGGCCCATCACTGCTGGCCATCACTCCTGCTTTAACCACACCTCCGCACATCTAAAGAGAAAGATGCAAAGGCAGAAAATTAGAACACAGAGCCATGACTGGGTACTTGGAGGACTCTCAGCTCCTTTTCAACATGGCCTTGAGACATGAGGAGGTGGTAGAGGGGGAAAAAAAAAAGGGACAGGCAATTAGGTACTGACCAGTAGGCGTTTCAAAATGCTTTAGCATAATTTGGCACTGGCACAGTCTATATGAGGGTAAAACAGACTACAGACAGGTTTATAAAAAAAAAAAAAAAAAAAAGAAAAAAAAAAAAAAAAAAAAAAAAAAAAGAAGAAGCATCACTTAAAACAGGACTTAATTAGAAATTATGCATGATGGCTTCAATATATGTATTTAATGCATATATTCCAATTAGTATTCTACCATACCATACAAAGTGAGACAGGCTGACCAAAAGAAAATAAACTATATAACAAACTAAAAATTAAAAGGGTGCACAGTTGTAGAAGAAATAGTAGAAGGCAACTTCATAAAAAAATATTTCCCAAGAGTTTGTGTGTTATACATCATTAATGAATCCCAACTGGGGGAAAATAAAGGTAGATGACAGGCACCTTCTAAATATAATTAGGACTGAAGCATAAAATCAAGCAACAACTGGAAACGCAGCAGTGCTTTTGTTGAAAAGGAACAAATATCTGACTGCAGCTGTAATATTGAGACCATATTTATGCTATATACAAAGTAAAAAAATTAAATTAAAAAAAAAATTTAAAAAGAGAGAGAGAGAGAGAAAATAATATAATGATTTTAAAAGGAATGGGAACAGATGTACAGGTTAAGGGTTTTAAGGCCTGTAGTTGATCAGGAGCCAAGATCCTCCAACTTGTAGCAGAGAAGAGGACTCTGAGACAGACAGAGACAGTGACTCTGCCCCCCCAAACCCATTGGGTGAAACTGGTGGGACACAAAAAGAGTGATATAACTTCCACCAGACCAAACCAAGGTTGGGGTTGTACAGAGACGGTGCCACTCTGTACAAATAAACACTTACGAAGACAGCAGCCCTTATCACATCCTCCTTAATACACACAAGCAGACAGACGCTCACCTCATGTTGGAAAAACTCAACAGTAAACTAGTGTTCAAGGCCATGTTACAGAAATTCTTATTTGCACAGCTGTGCAACGAGAATGCAAGTCATGTACATCAGAGTTGTGTGTATTTGGTGAAGGATAAGGGTCTCTGGTTCTTCTGAGCACCATGTTTCGGCTTTACCTGACCACGATCCTCCACTCCGCCCTCTACACATTCACGGCCCACAGAAAGATTCTCTGCAGCGTCTGCATTTCAGATGAGACACAGTAACAGACAAAAGACAACCCCCCCCTTTTAATAAAAGCATAACACTCTGACTGAGGCCCTCAGCAGTGGATTTGGAGACGAAGCTGGAAATTTGTGTTCTTGTTCTTCTTGAGCTAAAAAAAAAAAAAAAACTCCCTGAATCCCCAAGTGACTCAAAAAAATAAGTCACCTAAAGTCACTAGTACCCACATGACATGTAAGAGAAGAGACTATATGCAGGGCACGTAAGGAATATAGTAGTAATTTTTCAGGAAATCAACCTCAACACTAAACTGAGAAGATTACTGATTTTCAATACATGAAGCATATGTATTGTATTGTTTACAAAAATAAAATTGCACGATTCATGTCGTCCTATGATTTTGCTTGATAAAAAAAATGGGATTTCTTGAGAAAAGAGAACAAAAAAAACAAAAACATTAAAAAAAGAAATTAAACCATCAAATTAGGAATTTACTTACCAGCACAATCAAGCACAACCAAGTATTTCTTGAGCATTTCATACACTGGGCTGCAAAATGATAATAATTTAGAATAAATGTCATTCCTGCAATACAAATGCAAAATATATCCATGCATTACTGCTTGTAAATATTATTTTGAGTGTGGATGAATACCTTGGATTTTTCACAGAGAAGCTCTCAACTTCCAGCAGTTCCCCCAAAGGATCATCCTGGCAGTGGACTATGTGCTGCCTCTGCTTGTCATACAGTTGTCTACCCATGATGTACTGACCCAAGTAATGCATCACCTATACAAGTAAACGAATAGAATGCCAGTCTGCCATACAAACTTGCAAGCAGTTCAGTACAGAATCATGTTTTTTTCTTAGTAAACATTACAATTTTACTCTACGGAGCTTGCAGAGAGGGTAAACAAAAAAACCAAAAATAACCATATTTTAACTTATTCTCTAGGTTTATAAACTGTAATGTTGAATCAACCCATGAGCCTGATTGCATATTTTTTGGGATATGAAATCCTTACCTGCCCAAATCTGAAAACAACTTCTTGTTTTGGCAGGCGGAGGTAGTAATGTATGTGTATCTATTAAGCACCACTGCAAAAATATTACTGGTCGGCTTACAATATTACGCACTAAATCAAAAATAATAATAATCATTATAATTATTATTTAAAAATAATACATTAAAGTTACCCCATTACACATTTCCGTTAATAAAAAAAACATTTACATTAAAAAAAAAAAATGCTATTATTAAATCCTGTCATGAGCCAGTGATACAGGCTTCAAAATAAGAACGTTTAATCAAATAGCTGACCTGTTTGAGTGTGAAAACATCTTCCTGGGCTCCAGCTACACGCAGAATTTGCAGGAGAGGGGCTTTTGGTTGTACCTGACCGCACAATAATACAACAGATTAGCATTAAAATCTAATTATATAAACATTTTGTGTGAATGTGCTTCTTTACCTGATTGCCCTCTCCAGGTAGCGTCCTGCATGAAGAGCTTGAAGCTGCAGTTTGGGCTGACAAGGAGCTCATACTAAATGAACCAAATCTAAAAAAAATAAACATAAAAAATAACTAAAAATCAATATTCCGTATGTCACCTTTCAAATCCACATCGACTACCACACTTAAAACCTCAAATGCAACGTCAACGCCCATGTGGCACCTAGACAGCTCTATCGTTAAAAATATGGATAAAGGGAGGGCGGCGGCACTGAATAACCTAAAATATTTAACCGCATTACAACTGTCGACGTCTAGTTTCGTAATTGTGGAATACTGGGGACCAAATGTGTAAAGAGCCCAGCTAGCACAAGGCTGGATGTCGTTACGGCCCGACCCGCATTTACTTTCCCTTTGGACCCTGCGGTCCCGCTAGTGAAGCCGCTGGGGCCCGTTAAGCCGAGGTTACGAAGGAAAGTGTTGGCCAGGAGCGTGTAGTCGTGGATGTTACGGTTCACGGACAGGTGGAGGTGTTGAACATGTTGAACATGTTGACATAACTTCAGCAGGTGTCATCGGTTCAAGCGAGCGTGCTGCCTAGCCTAGCCTAGCCTAGCGGCAAAGGCTAAGTCAACTTAGGTAACTACTCAAACATATTTTCGTAAAAATTATCTCACCGTGTGAGCTGGCATTACTTCACAAATGATACACTGGGGCCTTAGTAACGAACCGACATCATACAATTCCCAAAGCAGACATAAATATATATTAAACGCTATGCTAGCACGCAAGAGGCAGTTAAGATTCAAAATGACGATTTTACATCCATGACTTCCGGAAACAAGGTCGCGTGTGGCGCCCCCTGCCGTCCATCATGACATTACACCTCCATCACTGGCGTCTAGGACGAGTAAAGGTATATCTGCCTGGTGCTTCCAGAAAAATAGGGTTTGATTTCTTTATATATGTAAGCCACTGCTGTATTTTGCAATATAATGTGTTTCATGAAAATGAAGCCACATGTTTTTTAAACTTATTTATTTCATGTAATAATAATTTATGAAGTTGTGATTTACTAAACATCATATGTAAGACTAACAAAAAATGTGTTGGTTGCAATAAAAGCGATACTGACTGCTGTCAGGAAATGTCATCATTAAAGATCTCTGGTGTTGCTCTCAGGATCTGCTGGAGCTACTTTCCCAGCTTTGAGGTCACAACTCAAAGTGCCTCAGCTAACACTGACACCACTGTTCTTCACCTTTAATGTATTTTCTTCCTTAAACCCATGGTATTCTTTCCAGCTTCTTCTTTCTTCTCAGTGTGGCTGTTGCTTGAGATTGCTATATGTTACTACTACTTTCTTTTGGAGATTATTAACCATCACAATGTTAAGTTGTTTATCCATCATCAGTTTTTCAGTCAGGATTTTTAGGTTTCACATAATCTTTGCGTTTTCATTCTCTTCCATTCTTGAAGATGTCTCCTATATTTATTTTTTGGCCTTCCAACCCATACTGATGTTCCTGTACACTATTTCAGTTACTTGGTTAGTTGTTCTATGTATGTTTTACCTTCCAGCATCTTACAACCCGCTGTGTGCTACAGTGTATATAAATATATATACACTGTATGTGTATGTATATCCTAACCATCTTTAACTTCTGAAAGCTTTACTGCTTTACTGGTCTAAATGGAAAGGCCTGTGTAAATGTAAGTGTCTGTAAGTGCTGTGTAAGTAATGTAAATGTAAATACGTTCATAATAAATTGTCTTTAAATTTAATTGAATTTGAGTGAATATAAAGGTCACTTGAATTGATTGTGGGTTGTTTATTATTAGATTCAGATTCTTTTTTATTGTCTTTCAAACATAACATCAGAAATGCACTGCAGAAGGAAATTATGATGCATTTTAGCCACGATGAAAAAACATTGAATAAACACTAAGGAATCAAAAAAGAATAAAATAAAAATGTCAAAAAAGGAGGCAGTATAAATATAAATATAATGTGTATGTATGTGTATGTGCAAAAGATTATCTGCAAAACAGTCGCAATAATAATCTTATAATTATAATTATAAATGCAATAATAATTACTAGATGTAATAATGTTTTGAACCTTGATCATACTCCTGTAAAACATCAGTTACATGTTTTATTATTTTTGTGTTCATAAATGAGTTGGTGAAGATGCATAGGAACTAGATGTACAGAGGCAGCAGAGACTAAAACTTAAAGGAAATGTATTTTCTCTCTAACTCACTCGCTCACTCACTCACTCACTCTCTCTCTCGCTCACTTACTCACATATTCTCTCACATGCTGGTCACGAGCTAATGTCAAGGTTTCCTCGTATTTCTACCGCAAACAAAAAAAACTGATGGGAATAAAATTTGAGCATATACACATTTAAACCTTTTTCTTTGTTTTCCCCTTATCCGTTTTTGTTTTGTTTTTGTTTTTGAGAGGCCTTTAATAATTGTCGGTATGCGTGGCGATAGTGCACGCGATGCCCAACCATAGTACACAACTTCTGTCTCTTTAATGATGTGTTCAATTGCTAATCTTAAAGTCGAAAATATTTCATTTCAAGTAGGAAACGCAAACGTTTTAGTAAATGGAAAAAAATACATAGTATAATGTGAACTATTTCCGCGTATTTCACTTAAAAATCATTAACCAACTGAAAAAGTATACCTAAACAAGACAGTTGGGTGGCAAATTAATTAGTTTAAAACATGTTTCGTTTCCATAGATTGCACATAATAAAAACAACTTTGTCATCACATCTCGGTACACCGACGCCAAGCCCCTTCTGTTTTTAGCACGTTACTTTATTTTCGTAGCTGGCGCAGTTTCCGTTTGAATTCTCCCATTTCCCATAACGTGAAGGCAGCACATCTAACGACAGTACTAGCTGTTACGACTTGACGCCTTACAAAGTAGAAACAGCAGGGTTGTCGTTCAGAGATTTTCTTTATTCAAAATGTAAGTACAGTATGCATTTACTCGAACATTAACCGAAAGTCTTAAAAGAAGAGGTTTTTCAGGTTATACGCTTAGACGCCGTTTAAGAGCAACGCCCTAAACTTTTCTATTAGCTTCAACAAGTGTTTTCCAAACGTAAACTAGCAACGCTAAGCTAGTGGCGGCAACAAAGTTATAGCTCTCTAACTTCACTCACCGAACATAACATACATCATTAGTAACATTTAAGTGTGCTTAAATGCTACTGAGTGCCGTACTAAATTTACACAAAAGCCGTTGCTTTCTCCGGATCCGGATTTTTTAGTTTGGTTAGCCTGCAAGTTAGCTACGTGTATCTGGTTAAACACTATTTTACAGTGTTTTTATACACTTTTGTGTTTAAAAACAAGTGTGAAGCATGAATACAGGTGGTGGCACTGTCAAGCTGAAAATAGGGATCTGGTCGACTTCCTTGATTATTAACAGTGCATTTAGTTTAGTTAGCTGTGATGGGCGATTTATACCTACAGGCGACTATTAAGGTTTGGTTAAATTGCGAAAGACAAACAGAAAAATCCTAATCTTAACCTAACTTAAACTACAAAAGAGTTCCTGTTTTCGGATAGTACAGCTCAAACTTAGAGCATCGATATTTTAAAGTTGCAGAGTTCAGATCAAATGTATAAAGAAGGGGGGGGGGGGGGGGGGGGGGGGGTGGGTGTAGGGGGGTAGGCCAACCCTAGGTTTGTCCAAGTTTGACCAACTTTTTATTTTTGGGTCTCTTTAAGATGCAATCGAAAAATGCAGGAACATAGCTCAATTAGACGTAAAGAGAGTGAAATCCTTGATATGATTGCAAACGTGTGTATAGGTCTGTCTCGATTAAAATAAAATAGCAAAGTCTGTGCTTTTTTTACAGTCAGCACTGATTTTTGTGCATCATATTGTCCCCTATATTGTGTAGTTTGGTATTGTATTTAGTCAGCCACTGATTGTGCAAGTTCTCCTACTTAGAAAGATGAAAGAGGTCTGTATTTTTTTTTAAATTATAGATACATTTCAACTATAAAAGACAAAGAGAAAAAAATCCAGGAAATCATATTGTAGGATTTTTAAAGAGTTTAATTGTAAATGATGTAGGAGAATTTACACAATCAGCGGCTGACTAAATACTATTTTGCCCCAGTGTAAATATAGATGGCATAAAAACGTTTTGATAATACAGCAATACTAGGACTGGCCAAAAGCTTCACAAGGCTGTACTTCATATTTGGGTGATGTTGATCTTTCTTGGGGTGCCTTAACACCCAAACCATTTGGTAGTAATACATTTGCCATATAGAACAAAGTTATGTGTCAGTGTATTTATTTGAGAGAAATATGCTAAATATGTTCTCAGTTTATTTTTCATTGATTTCAGCAATTTAATTTGTATGTCACGGAGTACTTAAAACAAAAATATATTTTCCATAGCCCATCTTATCAGTTCCACTCAAAACCTACCGTTCATCATCCAGCGGGTTCTGAGATGTCATGTTTTCTTTTAATATGAAGAATTCCTCTTTAAAAAAAAAAAAAAGTTGTGAGCTCCTAAAATGTTACTTAAAGCTCAGACTGATAAAGTGCATGTAAAATGGCTCCACCATAAAATGTGCCCTGACATTCATTCATTATTACTTTAAATGCAGTGATATAGCATATCTCATGACTAATTTTCTTAGTCAGGACATGAGGACCTTCAGCTGACATAGTCACTTCTCACAGAGTTGTCCATTTCCATAAGCTGCTCTACAGAAAGGCTAAATCTAAGAACAATGCAGATAAGACAAGGATGAATTTAAAAAAATAAAAAATGGGGTTTAAATCAGTTTCACTACGAGGTGATATTACTGTGGTTGTGTGTTTTTAACTAATTGACTGCTTTTGGATTAAATTGAATCTTTCTGCTTCCTATGTGAAAATAACTTTTAGAAGTTGTATTCTACTTCTAAAAGAGCAGGGTCTCCTCTGCTTTGAAAGTTGAAGGCCCAGCTTTTTTGTCACAGATGGCCTACTGCTTGTTTTTTTTTTTTTTTTTTTTTTTTTTAAACCCTGGATGTGAATTAGATTGCTGTGTGTTTCTTTGTTGTGTCATGTCATAGTGACAATCGGATCTTCCTTACCAATGACTGAAAGTTGTGCAAGTAGTCTGTTATAAGTTCTGCTGTAGATCTTGGCTTTTTTAATAGCTACATGCTTGTATATCAGTAGCCAGTGGGGGGGTGTTTGCCCCACTTTAATCTCTGACTTATCAATATACACACACTAGTAGCTGTAATGTCATTAATATCTAATGTTTCTTTTGTTGCATCAGTACAAGCATGTAATTCTTGCTGGAGTTTCAAAGTGAACTGTTGTACACAGCACACTTCTGAGTTATATTTAGATCGTGAAGCTTTCAGGTTGTTTAAGAAAAAAGGAAAAGACACAAGTTGTTTTATTTGACATACACTATTGCCAAAAGTATTCGCTCACCAATCCAAATAATCAGAATAAGGTGTTCCAATCACTTTAATGGCCATAGGTGTAAAAAATCAAGCGCCTAGGCATGTAGACTGTTTGTTTGTTTTCACAACCATTTGTGAAAGAATGGGTCGCTCTCAGGAGCTCAGTGAATTCCAGTGTGAAACTCTAAAAGGATGCCACCTGTGCAACAAATCCAGTCATGAAATTTCCTCGCTCCTAAATATTCCACAGTCCACTGTCAGCTGTATTATAAGAACATGGAAGTGTTCACGTAAACTGACGGAGCGGGGTCAGCAGATGCTGAGGCTCAAAGTGCAAAGAGGTCCCCAACTTTCTGCAGTCAATCACTACAGACCTCCAAACTTCATGTGGCCTTCAGATTAGCTCAAAGAAATGTGCAGAGAGCTTCAAGGAATGGGTTTCCGTGGCTGAGCAGCTGCATCCAAGACATACATCACCAAGTGCAATGTAAAGTGTCAGATCCATCCAAACATCATCTATACCCGCTTTATCCGTTTCCGGGCCCCTTAGTTCCAGTGAAAGGAACTCTGAATGCTTCAGCAATTCCGTGACCTCAACCCGATAGAACACCTTTGGGATGAATTAGAGCGGAGACTGAGAGCCAGGCCTTCTGGTCCAACATCAGTTTGTGACCTCACAAATACGCTTCTGGAAGAATGGTCCAAAATTCCCATAAAGACACTCCTAAACCTTGTGGAAGCTGTTATAGCTGCAAAGCGTGGACTAACATCATATTGAAACCTATGGATTAAGATGGGATGTCACTTAAGTTCATATGCGAATCAAGGCAAGTGAGCGAATACCTTGGCCATATAGTGTATCACCTCTGCCTACTGTTGGTATGTATATTACCTAGTAAGAGATAGTGGGGAAAGTCTATTTGCAGATTACCAGAAAAACAGTAACACCTACCTCTGAAGTGTGTGCACAGATTGTCCAGCTATTTTTAGTCAACTATACAGTAAATTTCCATGACCACTGAGTGTACGTTGTATTTGATTAAGTATGCTTCCTGGCACATCCTGAATAGAGTTTTAATTCAAAGAAGTAACACATTCACTGTAATCTGTGTATTCTGAATAAATTAAGGAAATGTTGTTTTTTTTTTTTTTTTAACGTTTGATCCATATTTTGAGAATGATGTGATGGATTGATCATGTCATTGTGACATGATGCTATATTTGGGCAAATCATTTATCTGTGATCCAATTCAGTCTTTTTTATTTTTAATATAAAGGTCAAAATGTTGACAGTAATCAGTCTTGGGTGATGCAATGCTTCACTTTAGTAACTTGGCGATATCACATTCTTACTGACATGTAAAAAAGACATGTTAGGTTTTAGCTTAACCAATCTTACATGCAGGACAGCTGATCATAATGTTATTGTTCATGATTGGTAAGGTAAGCATTTCGTTGATACAGAGAGGAACAAGGAAGGCCTTGTAACTATTATAAAAGTATAAGTATCAAAGTCATCTGTTGTCTGTCTGTCTAAAATTTTCAGTTTAACAACTAACCTGAAACATTAGTTGCAGTGTGGCATGAGTATTATAATTTGGGTCTTTGACTTTTGTTTTACTTTTATTTTTATTTATTTTTACTTTATTGGTAACATACTCGCTCACTTGCGAAGATGTTTAAAAAAAAAAGAAAGAAAATGCTCAATGCAACACTACTGCTGGCCTGTGAAGTGAAAAATCCCTTTGATATTTGACATTGTGTTACATGTAAGATATCTTTGTTATAACATCAGGTCAGCTCCAGGACCAGACAGTTCTGCAGCAGCGTCAAGCAACAAGCGTCTGCAACAGACCCAGGCCCAGGTGGATGAGGTAAGACACATTTCTAGTGTTGTCTTAGATTATGGGTGTTAGTTTAAATACTGTCCTATAAAGGTGTGCCAGTGTGTGTATTTGTCACACCTATTCAGTCTCCTTCTATTTAAAAAAAAAAAAAAAAAAAAAGGAAAAGGAAAAGGAAGCTTTTATATTGAATTCAGTTGTATTAAAATGCAGTTGGAGAGTACAGAGTAGAAGAGAAGCAAACGTACATTTAATGGACACTGGTTGACTTGAGGTAGTATTAAATTAGGTATTATCGCATTCTCATTAATATTAGGGAATTACTAGATATATATTGTTTGTTGTGCTTCATTGAGAACATAGTAATTATTTGTAAAACTTATTTAAAAAAAAAAAAAAGACATCTGAGAATACATATTTGGTCTGCTACAGCAATTACACTCACCCTGTATTTGTTCAGTCGGTGTTGGGACTTGCATAATCATTGGCAGCAGTGCCATAGTTAACCACTTTGAATTAGTCTCACTCCAGTGCTCTATGTGGACATATCAGCTCATATCCCAAAGGATAGACCATTTAATCTGCAGTTTTCACTGTTCAAAAATATGCCAAGGAATACATCAGGTAAAAAGGCCATCAGCCCCCATTTAAAACTGCACTGATCCATGTTACTATTCTTCCTTACACATTCTCATTTCCCTTTGAGATTTGCCCCTCCCACGTGAAACTTTAACCTCCGTCTGACACACAATATCCAATAAGCTGCCACAGGTTTATGTAATCGCCATCTCCATGGTTATGTAAGGCCTGCATAGGCTCACACACCCCTCTACTGTGTGGCTCGGTCTGAAAGGAGGAGCAGTAGTTGGTTTTGAATCACTGGAACATTTGGGTTATGTTTATTTGTGACTGTATGTAAGCACATACATGTTTGACTGATTCTTGGCAAATATGTTTTGAAAAAAAATCTTCTTATATGCTTATGAGATGGGAAAAGCTGGAACAAGAAGCAGAAGATGTGATCTCACTGGATTGGTGATGATGTTGGGTAACAGGGCCTAGGCTTTTTATATTTGAAACTGTTGTGTCATCACATTATGTGAAGCATAAAATTGAAATGTGTGAGGTTTTTATCATGTCTATTAGTTAACAAAATCCAACCGAAGTTCCTCTCGTAACCAACATTCATATAAATAAACCAACAATATAGTTGCTTACAATATTGTCTACTCTGCTGGTTGTTTGTTTGTGGGCAGGTGGTGGATATTATGCGCGTTAATGTGGACAAGGTCCTGGAACGTGATCAGAAACTGTCTGAACTGGATGACAGAGCAGATGCACTGCAGGCTGGAGCTTCCCAGTTTGAGACCAGTGCTGCTAAGCTGAAAAGAAAATTCTGGTGGAAGAACTGCAAGGTAACTAACCATCATTTGGTCCAAGTTTCCCAAACCCTACTCTACTGATGAGGATATTGATGTCAGCTTTACCAACAACTGACTAGATTCTGGTTCCACTCGGGATGAAAAAAAGTTAATGTTTACATTATTTAATTTTAGAATGATTAAAGATCAGTTATTTAAAAAATTAATAAATATATCCTTGAAACTTGTGTTGCACTGACTTTTCTCTACATGTATGCCTTTTAGATGTGGGCCATCCTAATAGCTGTCATAGTGATCATCATCGTCATCATTATTGGTGAGTTAGCCTTTGGCTAGAGACTTGTTGTCAACAGCAGTGTTGCTTCAGATGAATAAAAGGATCTCTATGACTTTAATGGAGTTGCAGCTCACTGCTGTCTAGATAAAGTGTAATAATCAAGTCCAGTTGTCTGATTAATATATATTTTATCTTGATCTAGATTGTTGATGAATGGCAGCAAGTTGTGTAAGCACATAAAGCCAGTGTTTTAATTACCGTCTTCAGTATATTGACATAAAATTCAGTTTTGGCCTTCTCAAAACCTTCCATGTGACTACAATGGAGAAGTAATGCTTCTTTTTTTTTTAAGGCAGAATATCAGGTTTAATAAATTATAATATATATATATATATATATATATATATATATATATATATATATATATATATATATATATATATATATATATATATATATAAATAAATAATAAACAATGTATTAGTAGCATCATTTTAAATGTTTAATTTTTTTAGTGCTTAAAATGTTATCCATACTTTACCCTGTGAATTACTCTGAAAATGTTTTTTTAATTTAATTTTTTTTTTCATAGTTTGGAATTCGGTGTAAAACGACGACAGGATGAGGAGTGGTGGCGTTAATGAAGAAGAGAAGTTGGGCAATGTGCATATTTCTTGTCTCATGAATCATGAGGAAGAAACTGCATGAGTAGTGGCTAATGACCTCCGCATTATTCACCTCGGCAGGGGTCTTCATTCCTTGTCCTGGATTGCCTGCATGTATATGCGTTTGTGTGTATGTGTAAGTGTGTTTGCAGTTGTATCTGAGTCAGTGATTGCCACCATGCTGCAGCTTTACCCTTTATTAATACACCATATTAAACATCACAAAGCCCATATTAGAACTTCATGCCACGCACCAAAGGAAACGTATATATTTGATAAGAAATAATAATAAATAATAAAAACCATCTCAAGTCGATAAAAACCTATTGATTAAAAAATAATAGTCTTTGACTCTTATCACATACCACACATGCATATAGACAAATGGCTTCATTCTAAACATGAAGATTCTTGTAAATTATCCTCAGCTTATATTTACTTATAATATTTTATTATTCTCTGATATAATGTGCCGGTGTAAAAAACTTCCATTTGAGGATATTTGGATAGTGGCTTACTGAAACTCCTTTCCAGTACATATATATATTTCTTTTTCAAGTATGACAATAGTATTTTGGTATTGGTATTGATTCTCCTTTTAAAAAAATATTTGATCTGTTTTGCAAATGGTAAAAGCTGACTAGTAAATGATCAGATGCATTATTTCTTTGTTCCACACACTTAAGTAAGAATTGATTTCTTTCCAGAAGACACTAAAAATAAGATCAAATTAGGAGGAATTCCACCTAAAAAAATAAAGCAATGTTGTAAGATACATTAAACCATCTATTATACCTGGTTTTGTTCTGCTGCACCCTTGCTAGATTTTCCTATACTATAAAGCTAATTTTAGCTTGTGTTTAGAAAAGTGCCTGTATGTTAAGACCAGACAACCTCACAGCCTGACAAGGGCAGCAAAACAGCTTAATATATATATATATATATATAGATATATATATATATATATATATATATATATATATATATATATATATATATATATATATATATATATATATATATATATATATATATATATATATATAAAGGAAAAAAAAACAAGAACAAAAGTACCCATTTTAAATAGTCTGGATTGTCTCAGTTCTTCTCAAGGACAGGCCAAAAGGATTGCTTCTTGGAAAGGTTCAAGCACATAAGTAATGTAAATGTAGGTTTAGACAGGTGCCTTGAGAGCTTTCTCCAATGGAGAACATCCAAAAATACAGCCATACTTCACTGACCGGTGTACCAGCCGGAGAACGAGTGCCTTCTGAGTTCTGACTGTCCAAACCAATATTGTTGCTGTCATGAATCAGCTCCACTGAACCTAATAAAATATTTAATTAAGTCACAATTTCTCTATTTCTAGTGGATTTGTGTAATATACATTTAACATATATTTCACTTTTAATATATGACAGCTTTTATTTGCAAACTGTTTAAATTTGAAGTAATCATCTTTTTTTGTTTGTTTGTTTTCTTTTTGGTGCTAAGCTTGAAACTGCTGAATTATTTGAGTGAGTTTTATAAAAGATGTTGGGCCTTTAATGTTGTAATATGTGTTCTGCCAACACTGGAGTTATGTCTTCTTTTTTTTTCCTTATTTGTATAATTTCACTTTGATGGTTTTCTCCATTTTTAAGACATCTAAGCGTTTATTTAGACAGAGAGAGTAAATTCTTTATACTGACACAAAATTTAGTGCTAATATTAATAAAGCTTTTTTAGACCTTTTTTTTTTTAAGTTTAGAACTAGACTGACAGTAGCCTTAAAGTAGTTTTGTAGGAAAATGAGATGCTTTTACAGGTCACACATTATATGCAATAGACTGTGTATTTAACTGACATCCTCTTCACTTTACACAGAAATTTGAGACCCACTCACTTTCATGCCTTGCTTATGCCTACCTACTGGGGAGAAAAAACTGCAATTGTACTCTGTGGCCCTAAGTGCCTGTTGCTTAACTAAAACAAATTAAAGTAGTATCAAAACCTTCCCTGCATTTTTGTCATCTGTGAGAGAACATGAATTGATATCAGTTTCAGAAGAGGTAGAAAGGCTTAATGTCTCAGTCAAGCGTTATAGATGCATCTAACTACCCGGAGTCCCACAAAGCAATGTCTCCAACAGATGATACAGAAAGATCCACATGAATAAGTGTCTTTCTCCCAGGCTGAAAACAGGAACGGATGGTGGTCTATAATTTTTTTATTACCCAGAGACCATTGTCAAAGTTGTTGCATGCATAGCTGCTTTCTTCCATCAGATTCAGTCTTGGGACTCTGGGCCAAACTTATTTTTGGGTTCTTGTTATTCAGTGGCTGTTTGATCGGTTTGACAAGGGCCCTCATACTGGAAAATCTTTTGTATCCTTGCACTTTGAGAGTGGTCATGATTTACTAACCTGCCATAAGCTGATTTTGTTTCTCCTTTATTTCCATGCGTTATTGAAACGACAAAGTTAGTGTACAACTGAAGTGGTGCAGTTTGAATGGAAACACCCAATAACATTTTTAAGAGAAAAACAAGTTGAAGTCTATATGTATGATAAAGTTGTCGAGAACGGTGCACTGCATCAACTAAACCATGGAGCGGCTCTGTCCGTTCATTCATTTATTTGCAGAGGTGTGGATGCAGCGGTTATGAGGTGACGTGATGCTTACGCAGTGACTCCCGGCTTGTTGTCCTCCTGTTGTGTAACATGGGGATCCACGTGAACATCAACCAGCGCCCGCATACGGAACGCCCATTATCAGTCTCTACATCCAATCAACGTTTAATGCAAATCAGGCCCGTCCTATCATCGTTGAGTGGGCGGATCTGTGACGCGCCGGGCTCACGTTGCAGAAATGTGTCAAGTGGTTGAGAATGGAAGACGCTTAAGCTGAGTGACTGGGAAATACAAGGGAAAGATCATTTTGATACTGGCCAGGCTATCCGTTTTGGTACTTTTTTTATTTGGATATTTAATGCTAAAATACGTGGATGGGAAAAGGTAAATATTTTATCAGATAAAAATCATAATTTTGTATCGAGTTGGCCAACTGGCCAAGCTAGCGAACGCCTCACCCGTTAATGAGATGTAAACAGATCAGATACAATCGTTTTTAAACTGCTTTATATCCCTAAATGTTATCATATGTGTGTATAATGCATCAATAGTGGGATATTTGACAGTGAAGCCTGACGTGGTTGTAAGTACCGTTGGTAGTATGTGCCGCTGATACATTAGCTAAATGACATGTCTGCTGGGGTCTGCAGCTAAGAAGTCCGCCGCCGAGTCGGGAATGTCGGAGATCCTCATCCTGGATTCACGAAAAATGCAGCCGTCATTTGAAATGGCCTGTACGGAAAACGTTTTTATTCCACTTCGATGTTTGAATCGTCAGCTCAGCAGCTGACCGGTGGCCTAACAGTTGTGCTGGAGCCAGGGTTATTTTTACACGATTTTATATCAGTGCGGTACAACTGATGCCGTTTGTAGCCGTGGGGGTGTTTCTGCGTTTACACAACTTCTCAAGGATGACGGCTGCAACTTACTTCGAGTTAGATTAGTACCTGGTCCTGTCGCACGTCTCAAGGAAAGCCGAGTGGTGCTTATTGAGGTTAGTGGGTTCATAGTGGGAGTGGGCAGTGGGGCGTCAGATGCGGGTTGTTTTCAGTGGTTACCAGTAGTAGCCTGTTTGAGTGTGAGGGCTTTTGTTTTTCTTTTTGTTTTTCTTTTTTTTTTTGTGAATGGCAGCACGCATAACAAGTATTATTCTCAGTATATTACTTAGTTGTAAATCATACCTGACTTTTCTGGCCTCTAGATGCAGTGTTGTGCTCTATCTGATTGACCCTGCAAATTTTAAGTATTAGTCAGAAAGCGGTTTTTTCATTTTAGTAAAAAAAAAAAAAAAATCTTTTGAAGTTTGATAAGATAACAAATAGCTCCCTGCTGTAGGTTGGCATTATTTAAATGATACCAGACCATGAACGTGTATTATATAATAATGTGATTTCATAACCAAACGTTGGTCTGGGAATGTATTTCCTGCAAGAGTTTTGTGTCATTATATGCAGGAATGTTGTTCATTTTAGATAAGCTTATTGTAAGACTTCAAGTGGAATGTATCTTTTTTTTTTCCTCCTGATTTTGAATTGAATACTGTATGAACAAAAGAGGGTTTTGTTTGGGACGGGTGCAAAATAGCTCATCGGGTTGATCAGGTGGCCCACATATAGGGGCTGGAGTCCCCATGCAGCAGGTCCAGGTTTGAGTCCTGGCCTATGATACTGGCTGCGTGTCTTCTCTCCCTCCTGTTTATATATGCTGTAGTTAAAGACACACACGTTCTGGCAGAGATTTGTATATTAGGTATTTCAGTATTGAGCAGTTTAACTCCTGAGCAGGTTCAAGAACGTATGTTTATATTCTTTTTTTGGCCTGTAGATTGAACCATAACACTGTACAACATTTGATTGCTTTTTTTTTCTATGGTGCTGCATGCATTTGTTATACTTTGATGTACTTTGAGGCTGACAAATATGTAGCTGTAGTAACGGCTCTTGTCTCATTGCTCAAAAGCAATTTGTTACAATTTTATCTCCTTTGAAAAGTCCACATTGTTTCTGACAGAGTATAGCGCTGGCCTGCTTTTTCCAGACTTCTATCGCTCAGTTAATTTGATAGTTATGCAATTTCTTTTGCTATGTAAATAACATGCTGGAAAAAGCCTTGGGGTATGTATGTATGTATGTATGTATGTATGTATGCATGCATGTATGTATGTATGTATGTATGTATTTTGTAGCCTTTCAGAATTGTAAATAATACAATTTTTTTCCAGTTTTATTAAAATTACTTTCATTAAATGGTAAATCTCCAATTACTTATATGTAAGTAAGATGTTTCTTGTGATGGTAGTCCTTTTGATTAATAGGCTGCTGGTTAGCTTGTAATCGACCTAGTAGTCAATTAACAATATATAGTAGTTTGCAAAAAATCTCTCTCTCTCTCTCTATATATATATATATATATATATATATATATATATATATATATCATGTAACTGATTGTAGATCTTAGAAAGACCTTTAAGAAAACCGGAATTGGCAAAGAAAATTAAAACCGTTTCACCTCTAGGTGTATATTAAAATGAAATGATGCTGGCAAGACAAAACAAAATCAAGTTCAACATAAATTAAAGGAATTACTGCTATTTTATTAGCATTTTAAATATATTTATTTATTTTTATTTTTTTTTTTTTTTGCAACTGCACAATATACTCTAGTTTTCTTTCCCTCATTCACCAAGTCATAAGCCCCAGCCTGTCAGATTCAGGATGTCAATCCATGTGAGGGATCAAACTGGCAATTTTGTAATTCAGACATAACCAGTTCTTCAGCTACAGCGTCCCCACAGAAAGGCATTTAATCCAATTCCAACTAATGTAAATAAAATTATGTAACACCGGTTTGGTGAAACATGGTTGCAGACTGCACCCTCTAAAATAACCACACATCGGAATCAATAACACTCTGAACTAACCACACAAGTAGCTAAGACTTTATTAATCCCACAAGGGGATATGTGTGTGTTACCACAGCTCAAGTACAAAAAACAGAAAAGTAAGCAAAAAACATAATAAAATAATATAAGATAAAATACAATACTACATGGAATCATGATCTTTGATATTGTGCCTCCCAACGTATCGGACAGAATGGTTTCCAGCTGTAGTGTGCACTCTTACTTATTTTGCACTGAAATTCCTGTAGGTTCCTGGAATGAAAGAGAAATATGCAAATCCCTGACATTCCCCCCTATTTTAGGTAAATTAGCATTCCACAATATAAAAAATTCCAAACATTTTTCCCATGCGTTTGTTGATGGAGTGGATATCCTCTCTATGCCGTCTTTGTTCCTCAAACGCTCATCCTTTCGTGAATATTACTTTAGCAACAAATCTGTATTGCAGTCAGCTTAGATGTCACTATTTTAAATTACATGTATTGTTTAATCTTATTATTAGCTCTAAATTGCTGCCGTCCCACGTTTTTTAAAGGCTTGAAATGCAATGCACAATAACAGAGACAGACAGAGATCTTGGGTTCATGTTTTCTGCAGTGAAGTTAAAGTGTAACTACATGGAATATCTTCTCTTTTTTAAAAAAGGATTTTCATTACCATTTTTACTTTTTTTTTTTCTTACCTTTAATTTGGGTATGTATGAAGTAGGAGCATTATAAGTAAACAACAGTATTTGTGGTTTTGTATCAGTGCAGGTCTGCTCAATTATACATTCTGAGTAAACTAGTTATGTAACCGTGCACTGACAACCTGGTGAATGATGCAGGATATTTTCACTGGTTCCTGGTTTTGCTTTTCATGATCCGTCACTGTGTATTTGTTGCTGTCGGGAGTCCTCTCGCATACGCCTTGTGTATGTGCTTGCTGGTACTGTTTGTGGTAGACTAGTATTTATGTTAAGACCACTTAGAAAGCAAAAACACCAGCTTTTTTAGGTGGGAGCAATGGGTCTAATCTGAAGCCCCTTTTGGGGGAATTGTAGTAATTTTTTTTACACAGGTAACTTGAAATTGTTTAAAAGTTAGTTAGAATTGTTATCCATTCACACAACAGATTATTTGTGTGTGTGTGTGTGTGTGTGTGTGTGTGTGTGTGTGTGTGTGTGTGTGTGTGTGTGTGTGTGTGTGTGTGTGTGTGTGTGTGTGTGTGTGTGTGTGTGTGTGTGTGTGTGTGTGTGTGTGTGTGTGTGTGTGTGTGTGTGTGTGTGTGTGTGTGTGTGTGTGTGTGTGTGATCATGGGAGTGAGTCATACAGCAGTGAGTCAATTTGATAATGAAACAGACTGATAGTATTAGGTAACAAGGCCGATTTTGTTTTTGTTCTTTTTTCACATTTACAAAATTAAGAACATTTTCCCACTGCACATAAGATTTTGTTGGTTTATATGTTACAGTTACCTCCATCTGATCAAGGATTAACAGTGGGTCCAAAGGTCCTGGCCCCTGGACCAGAGGGAGTCTGGATCAAGCCCTGTTTGAGAAGGCAAGTTTGAGATTTTGGCCATTATACATTGTGTTGATTTAAAGCCGTTTTATTTTTAAAAGTTTATTTCAACAGAGAGCTGTGCAAGTATTTAAAAAGAAGAAAATTAAACAAAAAGCTTAGGCTGGTACAATAACTCGTATTTGTTTCTTAGATTATTTCCAGCTAAGTTTATTCTATTAAATTAAATAAAATCTCATCTGATATCTGAAAGTCCATTGTTGAATATTAATTTAATGAGTGCCAATACTTTTGTATTACTACATAAAAAAGGAAAAAAGAAAAACATGTAATTGGCAAGTTCCCTCACCTCAAAGCTGTTTATAAAGAATACATAACTCGCGTCAAGGATTGCAGTATCTGCAATAACTTGGGCAAGAATGTCTAGTTATTATTCTTTAGCAGGGAAAGTCAGTTCCTTAAACCAAAGCTTCCTCCTGGAGCTTTCTATGCCTAAGGTATAGTTTAGTTCCTTTAGATTCTAATAAATTAAAAACCTTTGTCAGATCCCCTGCAGAAGTGTATGTCTTATGAGATGAAATGAGCAATAAATGTTGTTTTTCTTCTAAATTTAAAGTGGTACAATGTGCATTTTCATTACATGGTTATTTAATTTGTACAACATCTTTGAACTCTGGGTGCCGCTGCCTGCAGGGTGTTTTGAACCCTGGTATTTTATGCATATTAAGTTTGTGAATTCCTGCTCCCTGTGGCTGGAAGTGCACTCAAACAGAACTGGTTAGATTCCCTAGACAATTTAATGCTGATCTCCTGTAATTAAACACTGAGTATGAAAATAAAACCTAAGCCAAGCAGCATCCTTGTTCTCCCTCAGTGACATGAAATATAAACAGCCTGAAAGACAGGAGAAACATGGCAAGGTAGCTTTGTCAAATATCTGTCTGTCCGTCCGTCCGTCCGTCCGTCCAAAATATCAAGATTCTGTTTATGTTGGAGGAAGCAACATTCCTTTTGTAATGACAACCCATAGTTGAACAGGTTTGAAATTTGAGAGACTTGAAAGAATGTAATAATTACCAATTGAGCTTAGTTTCTTAAAATTCTACATCAAAAATATTGGCTTAAGAGGCCAGCCTTATAATTGTAAGTGGCCCGTAACTTTGAAATAATTTGAGAAATGAATTTGACAACTAATATCACTGCTGCCTGAAGAAGATGCACAGCAAATATAGTGAAAACTAAAGGAAGCACCTGGGATGAGTTTGGCCCCTATTCTTTTTTTGAGAAACATTGAGAGAATTGAAATTATTATAAATACTGCTGATTTGACAAAATGTATGACTTCAGAGGGAGTAGGAAATTTTCTGTCTCCTTATTAACCAGAGATTTGAACAGAAGTCTTAACTTTGTAGTTATTGCTCTACCTACAGGGGTGCCTGTATAACATTTTTTAATTCTATGAAATGTTGTAATAAAGAAAATGTCAGAAAATCTAGTGTGATTCCAAAGGATGTCATGCTGATTGCTCCAAAATGTTGCATAGTTTGGGTCATTAAATCACAAGATGCATATCAAAGAGTAGCACTTGTCCACACCCACAGATTTGTTAAACCATAATACATGACATACCACTGAAATACTACATATTTATGCAACATTATAAACATCAGTTTTATAACAATGTTTTCATCTTTGTCTTTACTTCTATCTTACAGCAGTCAAAGCAGATCCTTCTGTTGAAGATTCAACACTAACTGAATGAATATTCCCGTACTATCTTCATTCATATGGAACCCTCTCCCTCCTTTGAACATATGAAGACATTTACTTGCAAATGGACAAAATACTATTAATGTGTGACCAAAGTGTGGTGATGCCAGGGGGTAACGGTGGTCTTGATGGGGAGGAGCCTGCATTTCTGTCAGCCACAGCACAGGATGAAGAGGAGTCCCCGGGGCACAGGAATAGACGAGCACAGTCCAAGCACCTCAGGGGGGAAGAAAACAGAGCTTCAGGAGGAGAAGTGGGGCAGGAAGATGAGGAGATGACTAGTGCCTCACATGATCTTTCTTCCTCAGCCAATCATAGCCCTGGAAGTGCCACGGGATCCACCTTAGCTTCCACCAAGAGGTACTGGTATGCTTGCACCTTGCGTGCGCCCTGAATTTTGTTTTGGCATACATTTCCATCAGAAATCGCTTCTAATGTCGTATTCAAGGTTAAAGAGAAAAATAAAACAATTTACTGCAATTTTATCATTTTTGTATTTTTATCTTCTGGTTTTTATCTGTTTTAACACGACCAGAGATTATCGTAAAACGTATTGTGATACCTGAAACCTCAGAACATAACAACCTTTCTGCAAATAAATCCCAGAGAGCAAGTTACATGAGCACCTACACCAAGTAGGTCAAAGTTGGAGAGATTAGTCTCTTATTAAATTACTGTAAACTTTAAATAAGACATTTAACGATATATCTATGAAAATGTACATTAACGGATGCAGTGAGCAGCTTCTTATTTCTTTAAAACACTACTTCTGATGGCGCATCCATGATCATGAAAAAGGTCAAATTATTTATCTGCATCAAGCAACAAAATAACAAATGAGCTTGATAAAGGTATTAAGAACTGTCCAACGCCTTTTTAAAACCAAGGATAGTAGTGAACCTTCATTCCTAGGAAGAATTTGGCTGAAAATGTAAAATAAACAGAAACATTCTTAATTTACTCTACAATGTTTAATTGTGAAAATATGAGTATTTCCACACAGTGTGAAGAGAACTGAAGGAGACATTACAAAGGTGTTTAGTCTTTATAAAATCACTTATCAGCGAGGTTGATTTGAGGGGGGGGGGGGGGGGGGGGGTCTAACAACTTGATACAAAGAGCTGCAGATGAAGCTGTTCACTAGTCATGCCCGGTGCCTACCTTGCAATAAGGCCAGCTGACTTATCTTAATCTAGTTATAATAAAACCTTGTCATGTTCTACGTTTGGGAAATCAGCTGAGCTCAGTTTCAGTTTTATTTTATTATTATGTTGCCTCTGTTTTTGTTTCTAGTAGTGAGAATGCAGGCGGCGGGCGAGGGCAGGCCCACCGAGAAGTGATGAACACGGTGGCTGAGATGAAAAAGAGACTTCCGTCAGAAAAACGAAGCCGCAGCAAAGCCAGCACTGTAGAGGCCTTACATTATGCACTCAACTGTGTCAAGCAAGTGCAAGGTAGTCTGACTAACCAGATGGTTGTTATTGAGGAATCTAAAAAGAAAAAATACAAATACAAATATTTTCACTTAATGTACTTGTGTTTTTGTGTTTGTTTTTTGTGTGGCATATGTAGCCAACAGTGAATACTACAAACTGCTTATGCAAAATGGACAAGATGAGAGGAAAGATGCCACTGTTTGTGCTCTTGAAGAGCTAGAGAGAGTCATCTCGGAGCACACCCTAAAAAATACGGTATACACACACACACACACACACACACACAGACATACACAAGCACACACACACTTGAACATATGGACAGGAATTGGTAGTTCTCTTTGATACCAGTGGTCCTCTCACTTCGACTTATCAGTCTGACTCATAACCATTTTCCTCGACTTTTGCGAGGACGTTGAGCTGTCTGCAGCCTCAGAGCTGCCTGTTGGTCATGCAAAAAACTAAAAAAAACTAAATAAATAAATATATGTATATATGTGTATACATGTATATATATATGTATGTATATATATATGTATACATGTATATATGTATGTATATATATGTATATATGTATATATGTATATATGTATATATATGTATATATGTATATGTGTATATATGTATATATGTATATATGTATGTGTTAATGTATATATATATATGTGTGTATATATGTATGTATATAATATATATGTGTAT